>VXAZ01010409.1:109298-578197 GCA_013399875.1 Gymnorhina tibicen | reverse complement strand
TTTTTTGTTTGCAGCAATAGTAGCCTTTATAGATAACAGAATGCCAGATTTTATCAGGTAATAAAAAAAAAAGTAAAGGTAAAGATTGTATTTGGAAGTCTCATGCACGTCACATTGCAGTCTGTCAGTCACATATTTGAATGTGCATAAATGTATACTGAACAGCTATAAACGACCTTCTAGCAGAGTTGAAATTTCAGCAAAAAGAGTAAAAAATCCTTGCTCTCCCAGCAATTTCTTAAAAAAACTTGGCAGCAGTATTTACATTTTTAACTTCTGTCTGAATCTTATTTACAGAACTGATTTATGATTCTAGAAACTCCCTACAATCAATATTAATGCAGAGTAAATTAACTAAATACTGCTTTGTAAAAGTAGCTTTCTTTTATCAAGAATTATCAGTAGAGCTAACTTGCCTTAAAGTTCAGAACAATAATATATACCTCGCTTTCCCTTTAAACTACAACTTACTGTGCATGCCAGGAAAAAATGTAGTTCAGCAAGACCATTCTTCCTCAACTTTTGAAAGGGGAAGGATGTACAACAATCACACAATACCCCAATGAATAAATTTCAAACATTCTGAGTGGGATGGTAGGCTAAACTTGAAATATTCTGAAGAGAACCTGACTCTAGCATTACGAAATTGCTAAATTCTCTATTTATCAGAATGATTGCCTGAAACACTGGTGCCAACTTTGTATCTTTATATCAACTGGGATTTATGAAGAAATACCATTACACAATACTGTAAAAAATTATCTGATCAACTGAATAATGAAGATAAGAAATATTAAGGTTCATTAATCAAAGGCTAGCTAATTAAAATGTTTTAATGAGAATCAGCCTAACTTTTGTTTCTTTTTTCTCAAGAAAATTATGGGATCACATTTAATCAGAGCATGATCTATGGAGAAATTTTAGTTTGTATGATTATTCTTACCCTTTGATGTAGTTTTCTATGGCTGATCATTGGCAAGACTTTCTGATGGAAATATAGACAACTGCAAGCGAAATTTTCATGTGTTTAACAATCTACACAGTATGGAAATTGCTCAGGAAGAACCTGTATTAAGGGAATGTGAAGAATGAAAAGTGAAAATGCCTCTGAGCTGCCTTAAATCATCATCTTAGATTTATGCAGTACAACAAAGAATTGAATTATATTCTTGCACATATTGCAAGAGCATTAGTGGGTTGATTAATGCCGAGATTTTTTTCAGAAATGGAAAAGAATTTCACAAAGAAGGCTTTTCTACCTTATACCTTTATACACTGATCTTACATGAGATTTCAAAATGGCTTATAAGGGAAAATGAGCATTATTATTTCCTATTTCACAGCTATGAAAAAAGGAAGTTTCTTGCCTAATTTCATCTTCTGTCAGAATCAGACAGTAATTTTGGGTGCCAGATCAAATTTTATACTGCAGTGATGTGCCACATTTATTTGAATTATTTTTTTTTTAAGGAAAGTTTTTAAAAAATGTAACAATAATTCTTGTGGATATGAAGACCATCTCAGAGAACCAAGTCTTATCCCTCATGAGTATAGGGTGTATACGCTGGCAATTCACTCAGCCAGATGCTGCCTCATTTTCCACACTTCTAGTGTTCATAGAAGGATTTCCACAGCTAATTTCAAGGAGATGAATGTTTACCTATATAAGGACTTGCTGGCAGTTTTTAATTTGTAAATTTGCAGTTGTTTTACTACCAGTGTTCTAAGATCTGTCTCCCTTCTGTCAGGCACTCTCAGTTTTGAGAGACATAACAGTCCCTGTGATGAAGCAAAATGCAGACACTTCAGAAACCCCAAGGTCAATAAATAAATAATTAAGACCCTCTTCTTTATTAGATACTGGCCTACACTTACTTGCGAAATAATTCCCTTCAAATTCTGTCTTCATCTTTTATTGTTTCAACTGTTTAACATTATTGGATACACAGGGATTTATTTAGAATTAGTTCTGTGAAGAAGTTCTGGAGGGTGTATGAGCAAAGTAAGTGGTTTGCCCACGACAGCCAGCCTTTGAAAGAAGCTGACCCCTGATTTCCATGCATGCCCTAATCACTTCTCATGTACACGGCCTTCTTGTTTCAGTATCTTGCTTATGGCACTGATATGTACCTTCTTTCTTTTAAAATAGCACTCCTGATTCAAATTCTAGAACAAAAGACAACATTCCTGGCACTGCCCAATGCCTTTGCAAGACGAATAGCAGCAATTGGCCAGTTGTTCTTGTATGACCAGGTGCCACTTTCTGGCAATATTCGTAATGCTAAAAAGATTTTCCTTGACCCTAGGGGATTATGTTTGATGCACAGGTGAAAATTTTGGTTTCCAATTCTGAAATCAGACTACAGAAGATAGCTGTTAAGAGAAATCTGAACTTTTTAGCAGCAATACTAAAAAATAACCTACAGCCATACTGGCCTCACAGCCTCCCATTCCTTTTCCATACCAATAATAGTTTAGCTGGTTGACATTTATGTTCCAAACACCCACAAGAATCTTTTTCCTACAAAAAAGATTTTTTTCTTTTTAATCTGTTTCTATTACTCAACACTGTGCATCTGTTCATAAAAACAGCCATAAATACTGCTTGTCACAAAGGAGAATTTGCATTGTCAGCATCAGTGAACAACCAGAGGAAAGTTATTGCAAATGTCTATGCATGAAAATTAAACGAGGTAACTTTTAAAGTCCTACTCAAAGTCTTTCTCCATTTTGAACATCCTTCAACAATAAAAAGGGCTAAAGTGGTACAGCAAAATCTGCTCAGTCTTTTCTTTACTTTTATTTATTTATTTACTTACAAACTGTTGTGACAAACACAATTCCTTTTCTTTAAAGGAATAATTTAGCTTCATATAATACTTTGCATATATTTGTCGAGACTACTGCTCTGAAATTCATATAAGTTTCTTTCTTGAGAACATCTTTTGCATAATTGAAAAGTGAAGATGCAGAAAGATATCGATAAGGGTAAGGAAAATATTGTGGAGCAAAATCTAATCTATCAGTGTTTTAAAACTTTTTCAATTCCTTTTCAGTCCCTTGGAGAAATGCAAATGACACAATCACTTTAAAGGAAAACCATATTATAATAATCAAGACCACTGATTCTTCAATTATTATTCAGGTTAAATTTACTCATTTACAAGCTTAAACATATATATACAGATTTTATAATATACACCTTTTAAAAGTTACAAATACATTTTTAAAAGTCAAAACGGGTGTGAAATTTCTCATCACCATATCAGAACTGCTTATTTAAAAAAAAAGAATTCATCTTTATAATGTCTCTGCAAGGTTACAGAAAATGTCCTCCATCATATGAAAGGAGATTCCAAATTCTCAAATGGTAAAGAGGTGATCAGAATAAAATTTACTGGGACAGCATTTCTACAGCACTCATTTTGTAATCCTTTCTTCACTTAAAACACAAACACTTCACATAACATTTTGCCTACAGCCACTTTTAGTCCTCCAGTCTGCTTTCAGATTTTAACAAAGAATTATCTTTTTTCTTGTTTACAAGCCCAGCAGCACAGACAGCTCTGCTGAAAGAACTGATCTCCGGATAAAACTAGCTCACCCTCTGTTGTGGTGCATCATGTATTATTATGACTGACTACCACCGTCTCCTCCTTTCCCCCTCCATATATACTTATTTTCCTAGAATGTTCTATAGTTCTCTGTTCCCTGTTGGCCCATGTTATGCCTCCCCTCCCACCTTCTTCCCTAGTGGCTGTGTACTCCCTTTCCCCACCTTGGTACCCCTTCTTTGTCACCGTACCATTGGCTGTTTTTCGTTTTCCCTCCCCTTTCCACAGGGGTATAAAATCCCATGTCTGTGCTGTAATCTCGGTTCTTCGTGGATTTTCCTTGGTTCTTCATGATACTTTGGTTCTCCATGCCCTTTGTCCCTCGTCCTCAAGAAACCCTTCCTGCCTTCCACGATGAACCCCCTCCACCTGTTCTTTGCCCCCTCCGCACACCCTTAACACCGGTGGATTGGGCGAACCCGTGCCGGAGTTTCTCCAGTCCTCCCGCGCCTGCGAGTGGCTTCCATCACCCCCTCCCGTGCGGGGCGGGAGCCCGGCACCGGTCATCTGCTAGCCGGACAGAGCGCCGCGGCAGTCTGCATATGATGAGTTAGGACATGATAAGTAGAAGAAGGGTGAATAGAAAGTGTACCAAATGTCAATGAGCATAATATTCCACCATTAAATACCAAACCAGAACCATTACCAAGAGGGTCACTTCTCATAAATTTCTGGCTATTTCTCTAAAGTCAAAGATGAGTTTCTGAATGTGAAAGCCCTTGAATAAAAATTCTGACAATTAAAATAATTTAAGAATGTGGATTTTTGCTCACTTTCTTCTTCACACATATTTAGCTCTCAGAAACAAAATTTATGGCACCCTTAGGAAAATAATTTTTAGTTCAAGAGTTTTGGGAAACAAGGAGTAGGAGTAAAGGAGTAAAACCTAGATCTTCTAAAGGCAATTTACAGAAAACCTCAAGGAAACACTCCTAGATCTTTCTTATCTTGTATGTTACTAGTTAAGTTTACTGAGGTTTTGAACATCCAATCTTCATTCACTTCAGACTGTCACAAAAAATTTTGTGCAGACATAAATGTAATTCCTTGTTGTGAAGGGCACAGTAAAGTCTCTCTAATATCTTCTGTCAAGAATCTGCTTGAGGCACCAGGGAGCATTTTATCATGTCTATCACAGTGTCAAAATAATTAAGCATTGAAATAATTTTAGGAGTCTACAGTAATCATATCCATATACAAGTGAATATCTCAAAGAGTTAAAATGAAAAAAGCATAAAAAAGATATATTCAGACCTTGTGCTACCTCTGGTGCACCTCCTGGGAAACATATGTCCTAAAGTGGGATGTGATTGAAGCCCTTATCTCTTTAAATATTTTCCCCTTCCACATAAGATTTAGAGCCTTGAGAAGAGGTCTCTAAGAAGGTCCTAAGACATGCTCCCCTCCCTGTCCAGAGTTGAGGTCTGGAGAGTGCATTGCATACTGTAATGGATTGAGCAAGCATAGGGGAGAAATATTTCAGAAGTGCAAAGGCAGAGAAGGAGTGAGTGGCCAGCAAGCAGTGAGCTTGTAGCACAGATGAAACCCTGAAAATTAAAGTGCAGCACATGGTAGGCACAACCAGGCCTTATGGATGATAGTGGGAAGAGATTTGGCTTGGAGATGTAGAGGAGACTGCAGAGTTTGCAGAAACTGGAAAGTCTTGGCAACTCAGTGTAAACTTGAAATAAAAGGTCTATCCCACAAGAACAGTGGTAAGGAAAATTTTATTTATAAATAATTTATTCCTTAAGTACTTCTAATTATTAATTTTGATTTCAGTTCCTAAAAAGTTGCCTGTGTTTGAATTTGAAAGCAAAAACAACCAACCACAAAAACCCACAAAACTCCCCAAACGTACACAAAAAAAGAAACCTGGCTTTTTACTTTAAAATTTTTGCAGTTTTTTAAGGGTACTAGCTTCACAAAACTACCTAGGCAGACCAAACTCAAAGTTTGGGCCATCCCATAAGAGCTTTGTTATAAGAATGGCGAATTGCTTCCTTTCCCTGAAATTACCTTCCCTCTTGAAAAACGCCCTTCCATTCCTGAGAGCTGCCAGTCCCTATCCCTTTACTTCTGGCCATCAGCTTTGTAAAAAAACAGACTGTGGAACAGAGAAGGAACAAGAAGGAGCATGAGTCCTTAACAAGCTTTCAGAGCTTTCATAAAGAAAAAGGAAAATTGAGGACTGAGCCTTATTTTTGGGAAAAGCAATTTCAACATTTATCGTATAAGAACTGTACCAATAAAGGAGAAAAAAAAAATTAAAAGAAACGAAGAAAAGCAAGAAACAGTTTTGTTGCAAAAAAAAGAATTTCTGTCTGACATGGCAGATTTAATGTTTTTATTTGTTCCCAACTTCTTTCAGTGCTGCAAGACATTGAAACCAGCATTACATTCCATAAATCTAACTTTCACTTAAATAGGTAAATATTTATACTTTTTTGATATGGAGGGAGATAAGTTTGGCAGGAGAAACAAACATAGAGGTAACATGTGCATGTAATATCCTTTGGACCAAAAATGGTTGGTAACAGAGTAGCTTTTTTCCTCTAATGGATTACCAGCAGCAACAATTGACTTTGTGAAGGGGAATGTTTAGCAGTAATTAAAAGGGTTTTATATTTTTTTCAGATTTTGCAGAGGAAACAAGTGATAAAAATGTTAACGTAAAAAATAGTTAGAACAAAATTTAAAACACTACTAAATGTAGTGTTTGCAGCTGTCAGATCATTCAGAATACAGGCTTTTTGAGGTTTGCAGTAAAAGTTTTGTCCTTGTCCCTGAAATTCTCTTGGTGTTGCTCAAGGACCAAATGGACACAATTTACTGTATTCAGCAAAGCAGTTACTCATGGAGCTCTGTTGATGCTGTGCAGGGTTCTAGCCTTTCTCAGCACTGCTTCTTACAGTAGAGAAATCCCCACCCATCTTTCTCATATTTCTATCTCTACAGTCCTGTGACAGGAATACTGATGTAGTTCTGCATGCTTTTTCTGATCTCTCTTGGAAAGAGCACGGTGGAAGGAACAGATGTTAGCCTACACAATGCCTATAAAAGTATTTCAATATGTCAGGAATCCAGTTCATGCAGATTTCCATTTTAGCCAGCATAGTACCAAAAGACCTAAACATAATGCATGTCCAAACAGAAATAACATCACTACTTTGGACATGTGAAAATTTATAGTTAAAATCTATGAATACTGAAAAAGTGCTGGAACCAATCATTACACTTCAAATAAAGTTTAACATTAATTTCTTGAAATGAGCATATACCTCAGAGACTGTGCCCATACTGAACCTTCTCATTTCAGCCTCTCTCCTACACATACAATAGAACAAGTTAAATACATTTGTAGTTTACTGAAAATTATGCGTTTTCCTCACAAACGCATTAATGAAGTTTGTCTTCTTTGGAAGCTGATGGTAACTGAGGTTGCTTTGCTTCCCTGGAGTTACAATTTTGAATCTTCAACTCACAAAGAAAACTGAGAGTGTGCAGCCCATTGTTATTGCAAAATACAGTTTTGCCAAGTCTGTTCACACTGTATTTTTTGTGAACCAGCTGCTAACAAGCTGCAGTTAGCATCGTGTACTCTCTCTTAAAGACTCAAAACCGATGGCAAACAAATGAGTGTTTGGCAGATACACAGGTTTGCAATTTGTGACCAACAGAGCAGTCATATCTGTATCTAATTATAGGATGGAATAGCCGAATTCTCACTTTTATCAGCATATGATTAGCAGGGCCTAGCACGCTTGCTCCAGTATTACTTAAATTAAATATGAAGCCATGGAACCAAAGGTAAGTACCATATTTCTCCTGATATATTCCTGTTATAGCTATCGCTGCTGTCACTAGCTTGTAATGATATGTGGAAAATGAAGGAAAGCTTGAGACGGGTTTTTCCCTTGTAATGTAATTAATTGAAAGAGCAAACACACAAGATTGAATATTTCAGCCAACTGATTTCTTGTTTTGTCACCCAAGCCAGAGGCACTTGACTAGATGCAATTTTTGTTTGGTTTTGTTGGAGGTTTTTTTGTTTTCTCCATCCTTCATTTGGACACATGATTCAAAACAATGTTATTATTTACATCTAAGAAGGGCAAAATTTAGAAGGCAAAATATGGAATCAATACCCTATTAACAGGATTTACAGATGCAAGAAATTAATTTAGTGTCTGTTCTTAAGAACAAGCTTATTAAAGCCATTCAAAATTGTCTAATCTATTAATGAACCATTCATACTAGATTCCTCTGTAATATCTTTCTGTGAATCCACCTTCCCAAAAACATAGTTCTTTTACCAAAATAATTTGTATTTTAGAAACCTTATTGAAGTGACATTTAAAGGTATTTTAAGTTTAAATAATTTTACAATAATTTTGAGAAAAAAAAAGCTGTATTTAGCAAACAACATTTTCAAAAATATATGTACACGAAGCTGAATGACACATGCACTTCAGCATCTTTCCATGTTCCCCTGTGGTCAAGTACAATGTGATGTTTTAAAGAAAACACATTCAATACTAAAAGTCTATGATTTTTATCAAATCTGATTGTGTTGTGTTCTCTGAAGTACTGTCAATTGTGCTCTTAACACAACTCAAATGAGCCCATTCCTTGCAAAGTTAAAGTGCTCAGCCTTCCTGCGGCAGGGGGTTCAGACAGGCAACATGAGATGTCCTCGGTACTCTTTGCAAAGGTACCCTATATCCATGTGTCAACTCACTGCCTGGGATGAGTATCAGTAAATTATTCTGGAGGTATTTAAAGGATGTGTAGATGTGGCCCTTATGGACATGGTATAGTGGAGGACTTGTGTTTGGTTTACTGTTGGACTCCGTGATCTTAAAGACCTTTTCCAACATAAATGAATCTATGATTCCATATTTTGGAGGAAAAGATCCCTGAAAGATGAGTAGCTTACAAGAGCAAGTCCAGAGAAGGGCAACGGTGCTGGAAAGGATCTAAAGCACAAGTCTCATGAGGAGAAAAGGAGTGATCCAAAGTTGTTTAACCTGGAGAAAAAGAGGCTCAGGGAGAACCTTATTGTTCTGTACAACTACCTGAAAGGAGGTTGTAGTCGGGTGGGTGTCAGTCTCTTCTCCCAAGTAAAACATGTCAGGCAAAGAGGATATGACATCAAATTGCACCAGAGGAGGTTTAGATTGGATATTACGAAAAATAATGGAAAGGGTTTTTGAGCATTGAAACAGACTACCCAGGGAAGTGGTGGAGTCACCATCCATGGAAGTGTTCTAAAAAGGTGTGTATATGGCACTTAAAGATACAGTTTAGTGGTGAACATGGTGGTAGAGCTAGGTAGACTGTTGGGCTTGATGATCTTAAAGGCCTTTTTCAACCTTTATGTTATATGTTACCTATGCTTAGGTAGTGTGTACTTATGTTTAGATATTTCTTCCAATTCTGTCCAAAGTTTTTCTCCCTCCTGTTCACTCCCTCTCCTGTCTGTTCTTCATTCGCTTTTACACCCTTTGGCTATCTTCCCCATGTGCACCTTACACTGTTGTCCTCATCTTGGTTCAGTTTTATTCGTTGTTATTTTGTTGTGATTTTTTTTTCCTGGTCTGTTCTACTAATATTTTCCTTTATCCTTCAAAGGCAGGTGATTCTCCCTCATTTTTTCCTGCCTTTTCCAGCTCCTTGAACTCTTTCTTCAGGGCAACTGAGCCACCACAGGGAGGAAGCAGCCACCCTTCTAAATGCTGCTAGCAAACACCCCACAAGTCTTTACAGATTCACAGGCAATAGTCTGACCATTACTGCAACCTGTTTTACTTGTTGTCAAGGGTAAATAACTTTATGAAAATCAATGTAAGACATTTTGAAAAAGGCAAGTAGCCAACTTACTCTGTTGCTTAAACCTGATATAAAGCCTGCTGCTTCACACAACTAAGTGGCTCTTCAAATATGAGCTGATAACTAGCTTTACAGAATTGTGGAAACATGTTCGTTTTCCTTTCTATATACTTAGGAAATGGGTGCAGGTGTCCGAGTGTTGGCTTTGCGGAGCGGCCGGGGCTGCCGGGCCCGGTCCTGGGCGGTGCCAGCGGCTGCAGCGGCCCCAGCGCAGGGCTCGGCTGAGCCCCTCAGCCACGGGCGGGCGGGCGAGAGCCCCGGGGAAAGCCTGGGCAAGGGAGGGCAAAACGCTGCCCGGCAGCCTGGGCTGAGCGAGGGAACCGTGCGGGAAACAGCCCTGCGAGCCCCGAGGGGAGAGCGGGAGCGGGGACGGAGGCGGGAGAGACCCGGCAGGGATGGCCCTGCGGCCGGGGAGAGACCCTGGCGGGGCAGCAGTGGCTTCCCTGCAGTCAGTGGAGAGGACTTTCATTCTGCACTTACGCTGTTATACTTGAAGATCTGGACACCCCAAGCACAGCCATCATCAACAGAAGCAATGTCCAATAGTCTTAGCTTTGTCTAAGTGGGATGAGCGCATCCCATCCCTATCCCACTTCACACCGGACATAATTAACGTGCTGTAAAATTATGTAAAACTAAATCAACATTTGGCAGGAAACATGCAGATACTACTGTGTAACAGGTTTTAAGAGCAATCTTTCTATGCTTTGTAATTCCCATGTCATATTTCAAATTCCCCATTCATTAGTGTCCATGATGATAAAGGGAATTAGTGTTCCCTTATTAGTTTTGAGCTGTGAAGATGTGTGATCCAGTTTGCCTTAAAGCTGGCTAATTCATTAGTCGCACTGTTGAAAGTTCCAAGTCTATTATATGCCATAAAATATTTTCCAGAGAAATTTCTATCCTCCTAATTTGTAATGCTTGTAGTCAAAATGATTAATTTTCTCTAGTGTATAACATGTTGAGTTTATTTGTTTCTTTATTTGTTTGCTTTGTAAATGTCCTGTTTTCAGCTGGAATAGAGTTAATTTTCTCCTTAGTGGCTGGTACAGTGCTGTATTTTGGATTTAGGATGATAATAATGCTGATAAAACACTGGTGTTTTAGTTGATGTTGAACAGTGCTTACCCTTTGTCAGGAACTTTTCAGACTTTTCAATTTCCCATGCTCTCCCAGTGAGCAGGTGCACAAGAAGCCAGGAGGGAGCAGCTGACCCAAACTGGCCAAAGGGATATTCCACACCATAGTACATCATGCCCAGTATATAAACTGGGGAGAGCTGTCCGGGAGAGGTCGATCACTGCTCAGCATCAGTCAGTGCACAGCGTTCTGGCACAGTCAGGGGGTGGTGAGCATTGATATTCTGCATCACTCATTTCTCTTGGGTTTTACTCCTCTCTCTCACGTTTGTCTCCCTTGTTGTTGTAGTTATGATTGTTATTTTTATATTATTATTATATTTTGGTTTATTTCAAATATTAAACTGTTCTTATCTCAACCCATGGATTTTACCTTTTCCTGATTCTCTTTCCCATCTCAGGTGGATGGGGTTGGGAGGGGGTGAGCTGCTACATGGTCTTTAGTTGCTGGCTGTGGTTAAAATGCAATAGTAAGGCATTGTTTATATGAAGTTTACATTTTTAGAATGACAAAAAATTCTTCTAAGAATTTTTCTTTATTAACCTGCATTCATGAAGTAAATGTTGAGGTAAAGTTCTTAAACACCACACAGGGTCAAACTGTAACCATTAGACATCTCAGGTAGGAAATAGGTGGACCTACTTTCAAGTTTCAGTTCTAATTTCTTAATTTTTATTCTAAGTGGTCTACCTTATTTATCTTAGTCCCTTGGAGACAAGTCAGACATTAAGAATTACTATATATTTTAGAATATATATATATTATGATTCTCATGTGTTCACCTATCTTTAATAAAAAAATAAACAAACCACCTTATTTGTAATTTCAATTGCTTTATAGTGAAAACAATATCAGATTCAGAAGCAAATTAATTTTGCTGGATTCAGAATGACTTGCTTTTTGGATTTAAAGAATTACAGCAATACTATGGCGTCCACTGTAATGTAGTATAAATCACAGAAATAATTAATCTAATGAAGGTGCATTCTTCTTCTTATAAATGTTATTACTGGTATTGTTGTTGTTATTATAACTGCTGTTATTATAAGACCTAAAATAAAGAAGACTCTGCTCTGTTTACACATCTAATAGGAACACCTATGCATTTGCTATCCCTGCATGGTTTCTCTGCATGATACCAGAACAGAGGATGGGACTGGAACAGGAGATCCATTGCAAACAACCTTCCCTGGCCTTAGATATACATAGGAAACTACAAGAAGAAAAGCCATCACTTTTATGTACCATTTCTAAACTGCAGCAAACATAAAGCAGGTCTGTGATGACACTGATAACAGAGCACATAACTAAGGAATTAAATTAAGAGCTTATGGCAGGAGTAGCAAACTTCTGGCATGTGTGCCTGAACTAGGACACAGGAGTATAATCAGTGACAAAAACATCACAAGAGATTACCTTGCATAGTTCCAGCTCTGTGCTAAATGGCCTAGATAGCAGCAGCTGGTAAGACGGGAATCCGTGTGCCAAGTGTGTGGTTGAGTGGACCACCCAGAACTACCCAGCAGGACGTTTTCCCCAAAGTTAGTGACACTAAAGAGGAAGAAAACAACCAACACTAAAAGAAATTAAATTGTAACAAGGGGAATATTGTAAACTTTTGGAAACAAAGAAAGAGTCAACTTGAGAAGTATAAAATGAGCATAATAATTTACAATAGTGGAGGCAAAGGAGAGGATAACAGAACAGCAATGAAAATCTGATTTGACATTGCTAGAAGTCACCCTGCTGGCACTTGTCCATGTCTGATGGAGTCGCTTCCTGTTGGAGGCATGAATGTGCCAGAGTGCAGCAGGGAGGGATCCATACCTAAACATGTGTGATCCACACATCTCTATGTATATCACCTCGTGGGCTGTGCTCATACTGTCCATGTGCGTTGGAGGGCTGCAGGAGGTAGTGTGGAGAGACAGAATTTGTGCTACAGTTTGTGCACACATCCTCTGACATAGGGTAGGTATGTATGTGTGATCACAGAACTCTAAAAGATTAGTTAGAGAAGGTTGTTTCAAAATTTGTAGGTATGTGCAGGCATTTTACAAGTGTCTAGGACAATGGTGCATCTGTTGCAATTATGATAGTGACCCTCAACATATAGTTCACTGATTACCAATTAACTATGTGGTAATAAACCTCTTCACTGCTGATTCAATTTAAATTATGGCAATTGAACAAATTTCCCCTGTGAAATCACCCGCTCCAGCTGCTGCACTCCTCAACAATAAAGGATGACAGATCATAAAGAGTGATAGTGTAGTGATATTATGACATGAAGCAAGTTCCCTTTCTGATATAGAAACAAGTTATAAGCATTTGGGATTCTACTTTTGAAAGAATACAAAAAGTGCACATATGATGTCTTTCTCATGGGCAGGGAGGACAGCCTTTGGGGGGATTTTAAGGAGATATTCATGGCAGAGACAGCACCAGTGTTCTCAGTGTTGAGAGTGAGGATAAACATCCCTTTCAGTGCAGATGGCTGTATCAAAAGGAGTATCCACTGCATTTAAAACATAATGCAGTGAACACTACTCACAATATTGTTCCCCTCCTTGAAGCAGGTGTAACGTGAATCACAGGATTCAGCTTCTGGAAGGCACATGGTCAAACTGCAGTCTTAACTGTAGCAAAAATGCTTTAATATTGAGGTCAGCATAAGAAAACCTAATAAATAAGCAATTGTTTTAAACTCACTTTCAGAATTCATCCAAGACAGTACCAATCTTATTTGCTCGATACAGACAGATACAGACTTACTGGTCAGGAGGAGGGGGGTGGAAAAGCTCATATCCTCACCTACTAAAAGCCAGTACAGCATGTAGCCTGTCACACAGCAGGGAGAGAGAGACTGCACCACCATCTTCAGGACTACATCCACAGTACTACATGCCTCAATAAAGCAGTGGAAAAAAATAATCTTCTTTTATTTTTTATTTTAGGAGTTTTTTATGCTGATATGCTTTAGTTATAGCATAATACTGAATACCAGACATTATAAATTACCTGAGTAGTTCTACATAGCCTCCTGAATATTTCTAATGTGATGAGATCAATAAGGCTAATATTGTAAGAATGTGATCCTGTCCTTCTAAGCAGTTTCAGACTGAATTTAGATTTTTAGACTCTATGGATTTTATAACATAAATCAACTGTATTTCAAACTAAATATTTCATGCAATCAACACTTGTAAAAGCCTCACATAGGATTTCACTATACCTTCCATGCGCTTCATTGTAACATAGACCTTACAAAAATGCTGTTTATTGTGTAATATGAGAACTAAACAAAGCGTATTAAATCCTTACCCTTAGTAAAACAGAAGTGGAAAAGCCAGAAGAATGACTGAACACAGGACAGTCTTTTCTCTTTCCTCTTGAACCTATATTTATTGTAGCAGACATTAATTTTCACTTGTAAATTCTTTACACAATTTCTTATCAGTTTGTTAAGTTATTAGGTGGGACCCTTATTTATGCCATTTATACAATCAATCAGTAAGACCCATTATTCACCAGCATAATTCAGTTTGCATGGCAAATATTAATCAGTAAAACTGTACTCTGGTGAACATGTATTGCAAGTTAAATTATGATCCACATTTATATGGGAGCATTTCCTGGTGAATTTTATGTGTCTGTAGCATAATTTAATTTTATTACACATATAATCATACAATCATATATGATACATATAATCATATAATTACATAGAACTTGTTAAATAAGGATAAGTCTAATTGGCATCATAATTCCAATAGAGGTATTGTTTGGTTTAGCTGTATTTCTGTATTACAGATCAGATAAATAATGAAAAAACACTAGAATCAACATTATTTTTTCCTTTCAAATATTAGGTATTATTCAAATTTAAAGTTGGCAAATTAGTTTGCTTTGTTAAGATGCGTTATTGTCATTTAATTCACAACTGAAGAGGAAATGATAAGCTTGTCAAGGTTTAGGTAACACTGACAGCTTAGACCTGCCATTTTTTCTCACCAGCTATATCTTATTCTTACAGCAACCATACTAATGCCAGTGGAAGTACTCAGAACACTTAAAAGCAGTCAGCATGAGCAACTGGAGCAGAAGCATCAGCATCTGTTCGAGACCTGACATTTGTAACAGAACTTCCTGGCATCCATTGCTTCTCACGTCTCAAAATATTCTAGGAATATGGAACATTCAATGCTTTGCAAAAGACTGAATTTTCCTGGGGTATTTCTAGATGGAAGGTATCTCAAAAAGGCTTTAGTTCAACCTCTTACTCAAAGAAGGTCAGGTTTGAGCAGGTAACAGAGGTCTTCAATCAGGGTTTGAAACACTTCAGAACAAGAGAGTGTACAACCCTGCTGGCAGCATATCTCTGGTCAATATTTGACTGTACCAGTGGTAAAAAGTTTCTCCTCATATCCAGTCAGAACTCACTGTGTCATATGCCTGTCATCCTCCCATGACACAGTGCTATGAAGTACTGGGCTCTCTTCTTGAGAGCACTTTGTAGGTCCTGGCACACTGCTTAAAATAATAACTTCTTAAAGTAATATCTTCTCCAGGTCAAACAAGTCTCCAGGCCTCTCTTCCCAGGGCACATGCCCCAGTCTCTGGCCACCCTAGAAGCCCAGGGTGATTAGGAACCATCGATATCAGGGACCTGTTGGTAACTTCCCTATAATTGAGTCCCAGTATTGAATGTGGCATGATGTGCTGGGTATAAGGGGAAAATCCCTCCTCTCTGTGTCCTGGCTGTGCCCCAGTGAATACCTCCCAGGGCACTGCTGGCTGTCTCTGCAGCCAGGGCACACTACTACATTCAGTGTGTATCTACCAAGACACCCAGGTCCCTCCCTGCAGAGCTGCCCTCAGCCAGGCAGGCACCACCCTGTACAGCTGCACCTGCTGCTTCCTGCCTGTGGCAGGACTTTTCTAACCCTGTTGAACTTGAAATGTTCCACTTGGCCCACTCCTCCAGCTTATACAGATCCTCAAGAATGTCAGCGCAATGTCATTCCTCTACTAGTTATAGTGTGTAAGCAATCTCTTAAACAGCTGCCATACCCTTTCCTCACATCTCTAAACAGAATTCTCCATCATAAATGCACAGTAAGACAACAAATGTTATTAAGTCAATTGGGAATGCAACTACTGTGAACCAGTTGAAGCACCATAGGTTTTACTGTATTCAGTAACCTTTTTCATCTATGTCATGAATATTCTTAGGTCATAGTTATGAGCAGTTAGCAGAAAGCCAGAAGCAACCTCAGCTCCCTCCTGGTTTTCATACTAGTCTGCAAAAGTGACAGTTACTTAGCATAGAGCTCATACAAGCTGTTGTCTGGAGCATTTTCTAGAACATAGCACTTCCACATGGAATGTTAAATATGTCTAATGCACTCGCTTTGTGGAAGATGGACAGTGCATCTAACAGCACCTTAAGGACCTGAGGGTGCCTGGCTTTTGTCATTGTGAAAAAACACTGCCTAAGTTACTTCCTTGCTACATTTGAGAATGACTTATTTAGGGTCTTCCATACATTATGTTTTTAACTTTTGAAAAGTACTAGAAAAGAAATTACTAAAAGGAGAGATAGGAAGATGAGAGGAATATTTTCTCCTAGCCAGTGATAAACTATTTAAGTGTATTTTACTTGAAGCATGTTTTAGGCAAAAATTAAAAATGCAATATGATCATTCTCAGATTGTATGAAGTACTCTTAGCACACACATATATATATATTCCTTTACATGTAAACAATAAAGCCACATATTTACCATTGTTTTAAAATAAACAAGAATACTACAACATTAACTTTTGAAATTTATTTTTGCAGATTTTGCAGTCTAATGACTGGACTTCTTTACTGATATTTATGGGAGTTTCAAGAGTTTTAAAAACCATAGTCGTCATCTTGACATTATTTTGGATTCAACAAATGCCTTCATAGGTCTTCATACTTTTGTAAAAGATGTGACAGTTTTGATTTAGACTTTTGAGAAAAACTTTTTATTCACCATGCCAGTCAAAATTATGAATACAGAGAAACTATGAGAGCTGGCTAAAATAGTATGAGCTTCATTGCTTTTCATTAATGTTGTAATAGAATTAAAATAAACAGCTTCTCAGTATCAGATAGTAAATTGAGCACTTGATGTATGACAGATGTTCCTAGCCCAAAAGAGAAGGCCAAAATTAAAAAGCAGCTTTCAGACACTGAATGCAAAAGAGCCTCTTGCTCATGCACTGTGCAGCAATAGATTTTGGATGACCAGCTGGACGCTGAGTAGGATTCCCTAATGATCTTGCTTTGAGGACTTTTCTTAACAATTAAAACCATTTGCTTTTATTGTTTTTGACAGGCACAACAGTCTGGTAACAGGTGTGAGAATCTGCTTAGAAGGAGAAAACAAGGGAATGAAGATGCCAAATAGTCTGGCAGACTGGTCAGTATAATTTTCTTCACCATTTTGCTCAAATTTCTGTAGGTGTCAAATATGACTATAAAAGTGGAGACATACTTTTTATGTAAAAATAATGCTTGCTTTGTAATTTCAGTCAAGGTGATCTGTTACCAAATGTTGGCTGGATTTATAACCATCTGCCATGCAACAATCAGGCAATTGTCAGAATTAATAACACTTTAAAAAAAAAAATCTATTGAGTTTTGGGGTTTTGACCTTTCAACTGCCAACGGAACTCACACCACTTAGTACTGACATAAAGCTTTGTATTAGCACAAACTTAAAAAAAAAACCAAACAAACAAAATCAATGACTAACCAAGACAGAATAAAGTCCTGGAAGACTAAATCAGAAATTATTATGTCAAGGGTTTATATTTTCAAAGATAGATCTATATTATTCTATACAAATACCTTCTGAGTTTTCAGTTATTATTAAAATGAAACTTAATCCTTCCAATTATAAAATGTGGCCCCATTTCAAACAGGCCAAGTGAGCAGCTTGACAATATTCATGCTTGGATGTGTCAGGTCAGATTTTATTTTCACTTTCAAAGAGTGTATTTTTTCTCTTAAATCCCTCATCTGTACACACAATCATACATATATAATTGAGTCCCTTTTACTTCACATTTTTAATGTGCATAATTTTAACTGGCTGCAGTATGATTTATATTTTTCTAATAATGCATTATTCATGTATTCTGCAGCTGCAGTGAAGAAAATAAACACTGACTTTCTAGGTAAACATTCATTTCAAAAATCAGAGGTAATTCTGATTTCAGCAATTTCACTAGCAAGTTGAGAAAGAATAGAACCCTTTCAGAGAATCAGCAAAGCAAGCTAATATTCACTGAGTTTCACGATGTTCTCAACATCATCTTAATCTTCCCATTATTGAATAGGCTCATGAGATGAATTCAGATTGTTGCTATTTTCAGGGAATTATTTCTCCAGTAATGCTATTAGCATATATATCTTTAACAAGTGTAATTCTGAATAATTCAACTTTCAAAGGCATGTCAATCTTTGGTCCCTAAGAAATTAACAAGCACTGCATGAAATACTATAAGATTCACCTTCCAGAGAATTCAGATGAGTTTTAGCGCACTTTCTAATGGCATTCCTTGACTTCAGAAATCCATTCTTCTCTCATAAAAACTCTTCTCTTCCTCCTCTGTGAATGCTGATGTTAGCAGCAGCAGTAACTAAAAGGCAGTACTGCTTTTGCTGATGAAGGCAAGAACAGAGACATCTGGCTCACAGAGGCAATTTGAGTGGATTTGTCAGAAAGTACTTTTACCAGGATGTGGAAAGGCCCTTGAGGTACACTTACTGAAGAATGGGAAAAGTTTGTGTGTATGAAAAAGTGCCCAGAATCCATGTTGGTTTTTAATGACCCCTTTGATCCTTCAAAGCAATAAATGAACCAAACTGGATTAGATTTTGTGAGGTCTTCTAGTGTTCTTGTTGAATTTCTAATATGGCAAGATAAATGCTGGAAACTGTCACCTTAGCCCTAACCCCTCAAGTACAATCCTTTTTTAAAGGAAAAGTACAATTTGATGTAAGCTGGAGACTTCATTTAGTACAAACACATATCAAATTGCAGTCTTAAATCTACTTGCATCCTGAAAAACCTCAATACCTTTATGAATAATAATTGTATCTTCAACACTTCTCAGTCTCAGAGTAAAGGCATGAATCAAAGTTCTTAAAAGACCATTCTTTAGTAGAGCTGACATTTTTAGGTTTTAAAAAAGATAGTTTCAATCCTATTTATAATCAGAATAGATTCAGTAAGCAAAAAAGTAAATTTTTCATTCAGTAGATAACAAGAAAGAAAAGTTGTAGTATTCTACTATAAAAGAATAAATGAAAAGAAAAGGTATATCACCTAAAATGAAAAGGATTTCTCGTTTGGTGCAGGTCAGAATAAATAAATATCCAGAAAAATTTAAAATTACCTAGGTCATGGTTATAGAGAAAAGAGGTGGAATTTCTAGCACTGTGTGCTGGGTTACAGTATATTCTATTACCATCTTCATGAGCTGTTGAAACCACGTGTAGCAATGTTCCTTGCCTCCTCCCTCCGGACTATCTTCTGTTAATGGGCCCATCAGTGCTTTGCCGCATGACTCACCATCCCACTGGGAGATGCTCCGCCCAGGGGGAAGGAGCCAAGCATTCCCACCTGGATATAATCTGGGGTTTGGAACAGCACAAGCAACCTTTTCCACTGGATTCCCAGAGGAAGACCAGAGCCTTCTATACCACCACTGGAACTTCAGAGGAAGACCAGACCCTTCTACAGAATCACTGCTTCAACAGAACCATCACTCCAGGAGAACTGCAACCACCATTTAATCGCACAGCTACCAACCCCCTGACCGTCAGGGGGTCAGGTTGTACTCTGACTGTCAGTGTTGTCAGGTTGTTTTTTTGTACTATTGCATTTATTTTACTTTTCCTATTAAAATTGTATTTCTGACTTGGAGTCTCTCACTAGTTTGCTTTCAAACTAGTACACACTGTTTAATTCCACACCACCCACACCATGGCAGGAGGAATCTGGGCACTGGAAGCAGAAGGGATTCCATTTTTTGATGGGTGTGTGCTGGACTGGGATTGGGACCAGAGCCACCGCCACTGCTGCTGCTAATGCCACCGCAGAGGGAGACAGACCCTCTTTGGGACGTATTTTTGTTTGTTGGGTGGTGAATATCCTTTCTGTGGGTAAAATGCTCTCTGATTTGTACACTATCTTTTAATATTGTTATGGTTACTACAATTTTTTAGTAAATTGTGACTCCAGCTTATAATTTCTCCTGGTCTTTTCTCCACTATTGAGAGGG
The DNA here is from genome assembly GCA_013399875.1 of Gymnorhina tibicen. Lineage (NCBI taxonomy): Eukaryota > Metazoa > Chordata > Aves > Passeriformes > Artamidae > Gymnorhina > Gymnorhina tibicen. Next base: position 558,221 of record VXAZ01010409.1, on the reverse strand, counting down.
GGAAGCTTGAGTGAGTTTCATTTTCCTGCTGGGTTTTAAACCAGCACAGTCTTGGTCTACAAAATTGGGCTAGGTGTCCAGCAGGAACAGACTTGAATGTTTGCAATCAATGTTGATATTAGCTGCAAGTGAAGGAAGATGCTCCATATGGGTTTTCTGCAATAAGTTTGTTAATTTTTTACTGAATAGTAGAACCATAGATCAAGCAGAGATTATGTATGAGTCAAAAAGGTCCTGACATCTGCATATATGCAGATATACACCAATTTCTACATCCTGTACATGGGCAATTGTACTGGATATTTCCTAGTGGCCTGGTACATACAAGAAATCTTTCGTGTTCAGAACACAAATCATATAATTATAGGATGGTTTGGGTTAGAAGGGACTGCAAAGATCATCCAGTCCCAACCCCCCTGCCCTGGGCAGGGAGACCTTCCATTAGACCAGGTTGCTCCAAGTCCCATCCAACATGGCCTTGAACACTTCCAGGGATGGGGCATCTACAACTTCTCTGGGTAACCCATTCCAGTGCCTTGCCAACCTCACAGTAAAGAATTTCTTCCTAATACTGTCTGCTGTCCTAGTTCAAGAAAAAAATTAGTCCTTCAAATACACATAAGAAGGAGACAAAACAGATTTCTGCTCTTGCAACACTGGACTTCTGCAAGAGCATCGGATTCAAAGAACTCTGATGGAGAGGAGAAAGTATGGAAAACAGACACATGAAGCAAACAAAGGTAACTGGTAAACAATGTTTCTTGAGTGAACATTTTACAAGGAGGATGAAATCAAGAGTTAACCACTGTTATTATGAATTTAGCTAGCAGAAGATGTCAGAATCCTTCATGAAGGGAACTACGTCTCAAACCCCAAAACAGGACAAACATACATTGCATGTATTCCCTAGCAAGAAAATTTTTAGCAAAGAAGAAATGTACAGTCATCCCCAAAGAACTCTATTGTTTCCAAATTTATAAAGCTTGGCTTTCAAACATTGCTCTTTTAGCTCTGATTTTCCAGGTCAATGTTTAGGTCTCTGATTTTTAAGTCTGTCTGGTATTAACTATGTCCTGTACTGCTAAATCTTTAAAATAAAGGAAGTAATGTTTGTGTCAAGTTAAGAGGCAGTTACTGCCAATATACTAGTGATGGTTCAGGTGATATAGACAGTCCTAAGTAATACTGATCCCATCCAGTGTATAGTAAGGGTATGTGCAAACTCTCTGAAAATATGTACTTTAAAGGTTAGGAGTTGTGATCCAGGATTTTGTTCAGGGGATGAAAGGCTGCACGTTGCTAGAACAGTTTACAACGAGCATCATACATGCAAATCATCATAATTTCCTGCATAATTACTGTGCGCTGGGAATCCCACAGCAATATGGATAACTCATTAACATTAGTTTATAGCTTGAATAGTATTATTACATCATGATGATTAGATGGGTTTCTGTTGTAATGTAATTGGCCTGCAGAAAATATGCAGAAGAAAGTGAAGAAACTCTTGAAATTGTATATACTTAACTCATGGGAATTTCTTCTTCCTAATTACCATTAACAATGAAAATTTTACTGTTTGTAAGTGAATATTTTAATTTTTATGGAGAGAAATGTCTATGTATTGATTTTTTTTCTATATGATTAAATCATAGAATAATAAAATTATGGAATAACAATGACTGTGTTACAGTTACACTCTGCAGTGCAAATTTACTATTTCAAAATCTGCACTGACAACACTGACCCATATCCCTATCTAGTTTATATTTCCACATTACATATTTTATATAAAAACATATTTTATATTTTTAAAATATTTTTTGTGGATTAGGTTTTTTTGGGTATCTTTTTTTCTGTTTCTGTTTTTGGTTTTTTGGCTTGGTTTGGGGTTTTTTTTGGCAGTTTCAGGGGTTAGGTTTTTTTGGAGATGATTTTGTAATTTCAAGAGAAAGATCTTTTTAATTAGGTGAGAATAAAACTTTTTCTTTTTCCAGTTTCTGATAGGAATTTTTTTTTTAAATCAGAACTGCTTTTTACCAAACTTAAAAAGAGAGAAAAAGAAATAACAGACAACTTTCCTTCTGACACAATGCTCACTCCATCGCCTACAACAGCACACAGATAACCACTCATGGGACTTTTTAAAATATATTTATGTTTAATCGAAACTGATGTTTTATTGGAGATGCACCTGTAAATGAGAAATGCCCTGAAGATGGGATTCTGCAGCCAGTAGGGATTAACAGGAACCCTGGTTGTTATAGACTGTGACATATACTATATCGGTGAGGTTGATTGTGGAGGGTAATTTTGTCTGTCTGACAGTTTAAAAGAAAAATCTGCTCAGTTCGAAGAACAGACAATCTGTTTTTCACTTCCCATGAAAAATATTTTCATTGGAAGACATTAATGTTTGGAAATATATGATTTTAATCAATATTTGGATTTTCATGGTGGGAGTCTTCTGAGGAATCTATCGCAGTTTGCTTCCCAGGTCCTACTAGACTGTACTCTAGTGTCTGAATCCTTTAAACATCCTAGAACGTGAACAGCCTAAACTAATACGTTTAATTTCCATAAGCAATGCTCCCTGAGATACTATCATCCAGTAGCCAGTTATTGCAAACACCACCAAAAGCAACAATTTAGCTTTCTTTAGTATCTAAATCAGAAATTCAGCATCTTAGTTAGTAATGATTTTTACTTCCATTTCTTTCCTTTTACAGTTGTTCTTTTCCAGTTTCTGAACCCTTCTGATATTACTCCAAGGATTAAGAGGTGAAAATAATGAAATAGATTAAATTTTACAAAAGGGTCATATAATTTTCATATAATTTTTGCACCGTGTTTTCAGAGACGTGTACTTTTCCTCTGTAGATTGGTAGCAAACTGGATTGATTGGTTGATTAAGACAAACACATATATTCCAGAAAGTGCAAAAATCTTGCAACATGGAACGATAAAATCATTTAAAAACAAGTCTGTTTGAAAGACAGAGGGAACAGAACTAATCCTATACAAGACATGGCAGAGCATAGCTCTAATCTGCTCAAATACAATGATCATTTATAAAAGTAAGAGAGACATCAGTTTTTTCACATAGAAGAAAATATCAAAGCTCATATGAGTACATGCATTGTGCTTTTTTTCAACACTACTGCAGTGTCGAACCTGTGTGCAGACAAAAGTCACAGTTAAATCCCATCCTAAACCCCAAATAAATGGTATTTCAACAAAATTAAATCCTTAGAAACTTTCTACCTAACTTATGTCATTTTCTTCCTAATTTGTATTCTTGCCTGAAAACCCTTGATCAAATATACATCATACTGGAGGTCTATAGCACCTATCTATAGGTGATAGAAATTATTCCATATTCCAAGGTTCAGGCAATACAAATAGAATTTTTCTTCATTTGGTGTTTTGAGATATTTTTCAATGTTGAGAAGCAAGCATGTGAAATTGGTAAAAAAATTGCTAAGGTAGAACTCCTTACTGTCAGGAATAAGACACATAAAAGCTTTTGTGTCAGTAAGGAACATTATAAACCTAGATACCAAATACTTAGTTTCCTTCATAGCTGCTTTTAAAGAAACAAAATTACAAGCACGGCATAGGGAGCTTGGGGTAGTGGGAGTAGTGGAATTGCAGGTTTTTGTCTCCACTGAACTGAAAACTGTAATGAATCTTCTCCTAATCTCATCTTGGGCAATTTTGCAAGCAAGAGCCCTTTGTTCTACCCAATGTGATGTCACAAGTTCAGCACATGATAGAGTGAGGAGGTATCCTGAATAAATTGCTGTAGCCACTGAATTTGAAGACAATCCACAGATATTCAAAGAGCCTGACTACTCAAGACTTACAGTAAATATATCAAACTAATAGACAAACTGGTCCAAGTGGAAACTAATGCTCATTTTGTAGGAACCAAGCAACATGGAAACATACTAATTTCAAAAATTTACTTAAATTTTGATTATATGAGAAATGATGTTTGTATGCACCATTTGAGATTTTCTTTTCTTCCTACTAACACATGGTTATCTACAGTGAATTAATTGGCAAAATTAATCTGAAATATTTTTTATATTTCAATTAAATTTTCTGTATTTTCATTAAGTTTTGTTGAAGACAAACAACTATAAAAATATTTCTGCAAAATCCAAATGACCCTGGTTTACATTCTATGTTGTGAGAAAGAGTGTAATTTGTTCTCATGGAATGGAAATTACTACTTTTTGTTATGGATACCTTATATTTTGATATATTGGATTTTTGTCTGCAGAACTTACTTGATAATATAGTTCACAGTGTATAACTGTTGTGTATGAAAATTCTTATGCATTGTCATTTTTAGGGTGAAGTTGGTTCGAACCATGCTTGTTTCCCTAGAAAGATGAAAGCAGTTTCAGGGTTGCTTACACACCTTGCTCCTGGCGGTTGTCAATAAACTGTCCAGGCAATTAAACACTTGGTCTAAGTTGCCTCCATGAATTCATTAAGACACCTTTCTGCAATATCCTAGACCTGCTGAAAATGTTAGCAATAGAGCAATTCTGAGGCAACCTAAACAGTATTGAAGTACTCCATTCTTCTAAGACCAATTTAAATACCTACTTGCAGTTATAAGGTATATTTTATGTCCTGTAACTTAAGTGGCTTCCATTTTAAATTTCAGGCTAATTATTTGACAAGTACATAGAGTCCGAATACATTTTTCCTTAAAAGAGAAAGGGAAGAATAAGTTACATTTTGAACTTATCATTTCAAAGAAAGATGGCAATTGGAAACAGAGATGTTCTGATTATGTAGCAATCTTCATTTCTGTGATTCTCCAGTTTCAGCAGCTAGTCACAAATACAGATATTGAGGTACTGCATAATAAAGAGCATACCATAGAAAAAAGTTCACATAAAGACACACATACACACACATTTCAGAAATGGCAGTCCAAGAAAGATTTTGTTATCATATTATCACTTCTATGGAATTTTTTATATTTCTTCTAAGTATGAGTACCTTGCATTCGTAAAGGCAACCTGAAGCATTGCAGGCATTTGTTTGGTAGGGTGTGCATGAGTGAAAGCCCTTTGTGACACAGTCCTGTTTCTTTTCAATTTGGAATTGAGTTGGAAATAAGTGAATTATCAGAACAGCAAGGGACTTTCCACTGCACATTGAATTCTGTGAGGAATGTTTCTAGAATTTCTGAATTTCATTGGCTTGAGCTACAAGTAAAATATCTGTTGCTTGATTGCGTATAATCCAAGACTGATACACATATATGAATGAAACAGGTTGCTTAGAGCACTCTCATTACTTTATCTATAGTTTTCTCCCCAAGAGGCTCATAAAACCACTCCATATACACAAACACTCATCTCAGAAACAAAATTTTTAACTGGTATTTGCTTAACAAGACTCTGGCTATATAATCTTTATTAAGAGACTGATTTTTGCAGATTTTCAGCTCTTTTGACATATGGAGAGGCATAATCCATAGGTACACTCAGTGTTCATGGATTTTGTATCCAAATTATGGCTCATTTACTGGGCAATTTCCAGCCTAGCTATTAAGGCAACTGTTAAGTCTTTCAAGCTGAGACTGAGAAAATGTTCCTGAGCTGTGATGCTCTACCGAAAGGAAGCAGGAGTGCATTCATTGTCCTTCAGATCTGCCTGTGTAGCTGTACACAGAACCACTCTCCAAACCAACCAGCAGTTCAAATCCCTTAAGATGTGCATTCAGTGCATTAATTAAATATAATCACTTTCTGCTCTATACCTTACGGATTTATCTTGAAAACATCTATTTACCATTTTAATCTCCTGAAAATACATTATATTTGAGTTCTACGAGGGTTTATACCACAGTGATGTCTACACTGACAAAGCAATACCCAGTTTTGCAGTTTGTTTGAGTTGGATATTTAAGATAGGAATGTGTAGTAATCACAGATTATTAGTTAAAAAAATGCACTTGATGAAAGAAGAGTGGTTCATACCTTCTGGTTGTCACAATCATTTCATAACATATAAAGACTGCTCCTTTTTAGGAGCAGGTACGTCCTTTTAGACATATCTAATTCAGTGAAAATAGGCAAAGTTCTGAGTATGTATTATTTTGAAGTAAAAACATCAAAAGTCTAATGAAGATGGAAGGCAATATTGGAGAATAAATGGCGACAAAAAGATTGTTCTAAACTTAGTGCATACGTTTTCATGAAGAGTTATTTCTAGTTTATGGAAAGACAACAAATATTTTTAAGTCCTTTACCAAGAGTCTATACTTCATGACTGTGCTGGAATTTTTTCAGACTCTGTTTTTCTGGATCCTGTCCAGTCTCCTACAACAAAGCTACTCTGTGGCTTTTGCTTTTGATCCAATATTTTCATTCTTGTTCTTATTGGAAAAATATCATGTGTTGAGGCGAATTATAAAACTGTACCAAAACATCCTGCATTTCTCCCTAAGACAAAACCACATAATTCTGGCAATTTAATAAAGGTGGAAAAGAGCAAATTTTTTTCCCACTAGGTCAGAAGAAAATAATATCAGCTTTTAGCTCGTATCTAACCATTTAAAATCAAATCATGAAGGTGCAGACTTTGTAACTCAATTACCGTTTAATAACCAAGCAAAACACATTAAGAGTTAAACTTATTGAACAAAAAGAAAATAAATACAGAGATACCCTGCACTCCAAAAGATGTAGGGATCCATATACTTACACCGTGAAAAGAGAAAAACAACAAAAACCCAATCCCACAGTTCGATGGAAACTGTCTTTTAGCAAAGCACGCAAAAATGTCAAAATGACAATATGAGTTAAATGAGAATCAATCACAGATACAATTTTAGCCAGTTGCACCCAACCCCACAATAAAAGTGACTTGCCTTTTCACAAATGTGGTTTGAAAGACCAAAACAGGGTTGAATGAAGAGCTCCTTTAATGAGTTTCAGCTATTTGGGCTGTAAATATCAACAAGTATGTCAGATTAGTAATGAATGATTGATCTAATTCACAGATTCAGAGACTGGGTCAGGCTGGAAGGGACCACAGTGGCTCATCTGTGCTGCTCAAGCAGAGCCATCCGAGAGCATGTTGCACAGAATTGTGTCCAAATGGTTCCTGAATATCTCCATTGAAGAAGACTCCACAATCTCTCTGGGCAGTATGTTCCAGTGCTTGATCACCTGCACCATGAAAAACTTCCTTGGATTCAGGCAGAAATTCCTGTGCATCCACTTCTGCCCATTGCCTCTTTTCCTTTTTGTTGACGCCACTGAGAAGAGCCTCGTCCATCATCTTGACACTGTTTCTTCAGATACTGACAGACTTTGATGAAGTCCCCTCTCAGTCATCTCCTCTTGAGGCTGAACAGGCCCAGTTCTCCCAGCTTGTCCTCTTAAGACAGATGCTGAAGTACTCTCATCATCATTGCCCTCCACTGGAGCTGCTACAGGAGCTTTTGTACGGATGAGCCCAGAACTGGACACAGCAGTCCAGATGTGGCCTCACCAGGGCTGAGTAGAGGGGCAGGATCACCTCCCTCGACGTGCTGGCAGTGCTCATCTTAATGCACTCCAGGATACCATTGGCCTTCTTGGCCACAAGGGCACTGCTGGCTCATGGACAGCTTGCTGTGCACCAGGACCCCCAGGTCATCCTGGTTTTAAGAATTGCTTCATTTTTGTTCTCAGCACATATTCCAAATTCAGTCATTGTATGAGTTGAATGGTGAGTTTTTCTTCCCTTGTTATTCTTATTTATATACACAGATAACTATGTTTTTCATTAAAGTTACCAACACAAAGGTAAAGAATTGAAAGAAAATGTATAAGCCTGAATAATAAATAAAGCAGAAGCACCATTTGTTCTGTACTTCCAAATTGGTATGATAGATAAATGTTCTTTCCTAATTCAAAACTTATCCCTATCTTTCCAGCTCTTATTTGACATTGGGTTCTTTCTTTTCTCATTGTTTAATTTGAACATGAAGAAAGAATAATTTTTTGTTTTATTCATGAGAGAGTTTTCTTGAATTTCCAACTTTCATTGTGACACAGCTTTAAAGCACTTACTACTGTTGCAACATCAGTCCCTGAAGGAAGATAATTTTTAGTAACTTTCATGTGTATAAGTAACAACACAGATATATTAGCTAAAATTACTTTGATCAGTGCCTAAATATGTTCACCCAGGAATAAAAATCTCATTTTTTTCAGAAGCCGAGTGGTATTACCTACCTTGTGAGTATGAAAGACCACCCTTGTAGGTATGCAGGGGTACTGTAAATACTCAGGGCTCAAGGCTGAACACAGCTGAAAATCTACAAGCTTATTTTTCACACATCATTTTGGAGGTGGTTATAGCCAAAGCTGGCTTATGAGAGTAAATGAATACATTTCATTGTACTGAAGTGAGCCACTGACCTGTTTGGTGAAATTCCTAGCACTTGCAGAAAGGTAGGGAGGAACACATCAATGCACAGAAATCCATACTTTTTACTCCTTCCTTTAGCATTCCATTCCTTCATGTCTACTTTTGTTTCAAGGAACCTAGAGTAATGTGTCCTGGTTTTCAAGCTTGAGGGCTGCTGCCTGTGAGATATTAATAGGGACAGAGTCTTAAAAGACATCTCAGAGTTCATCTATCCGAGCATTTCAGTTCAGATGAAATGTGATGTGAATGTCCAGACTATCCCCACTTACTGTATTAGGTTTCACATCAAAGAGTATGATCTTCAAGAACATGACCTAGATTCTTCTTAAATAAAATTAAACTGAAAGATGTGCTTCAGAAATGCATGAGAAGTACATTTTAATTGCTAATAGACTCAGCCTGTGGGATAAGACAAGAACAAGTCCTTCATACCCCTGTGAAACACAGCACTCAGCAACAGGTATTTTTCTTGTAATTAAATAAATTGGGCAAACAGACTTTCAAGAAGCCCCTGGAAGCTCCTTCAATAGCACAAGTATTGGAGATGGGAGAGGAGTTCCACAACACATCAGCTCATGCAGCACTGATCAGTGGCAGATATGTGAGATACGGCTGACCTTCAGACAGGAGTTGGAGGTATGAACGCTGTGTAATCGGTGCATTCTGGGTACTGCTACTCCAGCCCTGCTCGATCACCACAGGTTACACCATCAGGACAAAAAACCAAACCAACCAGACCATGGGATTCAAACATACTACCAAGAGCAGGAGACTGAGGAGCATTTTCCCCGATTACCAGCCTGTTCCAGGTCTGCTCTATCCAACGACAGATTTAAACATACAGTAAAAGTACAATTCCCATGCTTGGAAAGACCACACGCTTTAAACTCTTATTCAGAACTCCTCACATCCAGATTGATTATTAAGGGTTTGTTCTTTCAGTGCAATTTTTGCTTTTGTTATTTATGTTTAACCTTTTTTCTTCCCGTTTGAAGGAGATTCAGTCATTGAATTCCAGTGTTATTATTTTGTACAGTTATGATACCATTGTACCTTCTCTTTCTACTGTAATAACTAGGAATTTACACCACTTGGGATTTTTCTTTTGATTTTATGTGCTTGCCTCCTACATCGATTATTTAATTTCTGTAAAGAAATGTTGTGACATGAACTTGTCTTCTAAATACTGCAGTTTAATATCTCGCATGGAAACAGAAAAAAAAAAAGGGAGGTTGAAGGAACTAACCAGATTTTATTTAAAAAAAGCCCTACAATACTACTGAAAATCATGTAAGTACCAATATTCAGAAGTTTAGCAGCTGTTACCAGTGAACCGTCCTTTAGAAGACACGGCTATTCTGTTATAGTAGGTGGTAACTCTTGTCTCACACAAAGAAATTTGCATGAGAAATAACTTAGAATCACTTCACTAACAATGACAAAATATTTGGTATAATCATTATTGCACTAATTTTAAAGCAACCATAAGGAAAAGCAACTTCCTAAATTTCATACAGTCTTCTGCAAAATAATGTCTGATATTACTCAAGAGAAATCAATAATTCTTTTTAAAAAGCACTTAAACATTACATAGGCTCATATGCTGCAGAATCTTTGCTTCCAAGGTTGTTTCTTATGTGACAAAATGTCTTTTCTTGTCTGTTACCTTCTTTCAATTATGTCTACTACTTTATTTCTGAAGTTCCCAGATGCATGGATGCATGTTTCCTATTGTTATTCATTAACACAAATAAACAAAAAGATTTCACTAGAAATTGCTATAGTTTAAACTTATGATGGATTTCTACATATATTAAAAAATAGAGCTGTTAAAAAATTGTATTTTATGGTATGTGATTTTCATCTAACAACTCTAGTTAAATGTGTTTTGACTTATCTCTGATGTCAATACTTTTCTTTTACAATTCTATTTTAAATATTTGAATAAAGAATATTTGCATTTTTACCTGTTCTCTTCTGTAGTCTCTGAAAAATTTCCATCATTAACCATTTCCTAGACACAAATATCTACCAACAGCAAATTATGTGCAAAGAGAAGAAGAAAAGCATATTATTATGCATAGTAGTATATTACTTTCCAGCTTAATAATAGCTATATACTAAAGAGATTGCTAAAAGAAAACAGACATATTCAAGATAAATGATCTGCTTGAAACATTAGAAAAAAAGTTTTGAAACAGCTTCTTCAGTCTGCAACCTGTGACTTCAAAGGAGCATTAAAACTTGCCATACTTCAAGCAATTTGTGATTAATTTCTACCCATACTAAACAGTTGACACAGTTTGATTCAATTATTATGTTATTAATTTTATCTCCTTTTTTGTATTTTTTTCTTTTTATAACAATAGTATGTATGCTAAAGAAAAAGAAAAAAATAAGTACTGAAAAAACAATATATTAGCCTTTAAAATAAGATTGCATCACTCCTGCGAGCCTTCAATTGTACATTCACATACTTGAAAAGTACTAAACAAAAATGTTTAGGCCCTTTTATAAAAAGAAGTGTTAGAAAAGGGCCAAAATTATGCCTTTCCACAATATCTCTGTTGACTTTCTAGATCTTATTTACATTAAAACTGATTTTCTTTCCTTCATCATGTGAAAAAAAGTTGTTTGAAATTTTGTCCATTGATAACAAAGTTTTAAAGCCATTCCCTTGATGAAAACACTTCATGGATATTGAACAGCAAATTAAACAAAAGATTTCCTAATATTTGATATGAAAGCTGAAGAAACCAAAATTTTAAACTTGCTGACTACTGTTTTTGATATTTTCATGAGAAGAAGAAAACAACTAAATGTATTTCCTTAATGAGTAGGTAAGGGATGAAAATGAAAATGAATTCAGAACATTTTTCCTGACACATTTCACCCTGGGAATAGGACAAAGGTAGTTGATTAATAGAAAAGCTGTAATTACATGGGCATGAAGGAAAGTACACTTTTCAGAAAAGTTGTCATAGAAAAGTGTATGCAATTTTCTAAGGAAAGGTTACTATTTTTCTAGGCTTCAGACTGGGAAACAAAGTATTTTGACAGGAAACACATTTCAGGTACAGCTTAGATAACTCGACTAAACTCCAAAATGCATTCTCTTCACCTGAGTGAATGACACATTTAAGGCATGATGGCTCTGATAATTGTTCTTAGAAATATTGTGGTAAGAGTTTCTTATCAATTTTTTTGTGACCTCTTGAAAAAGACATAGCATAATGCAACCTGTCACATCTTATATACTGCCATCCACATACTTGTTTTTCCTTGTCTCTACTCAGACTCTACTATTTCTTTGAACTCTTTATTCCCATTTGTATACACACAGTGAAAATACTGGAGCTGTTACAGAAGAAATTCCAATACTGAAATCAAGTATACAGACACTTGTGTTTATAAGCACCTCCTGTTAATGGATATTGTTAGTTTAACCAAAGCTACAGAAAAGTAGCTTCGGCATGAACACTTCTGCATGAGACAGTTTGGAAACTCTATTTAACAAAACTTTTTTTTTTTTAATAGGAGACGGAGTGGGGAAGGCACTGGCGTAAACTGATAGCTGGAATATTTCTTTTTTCAAGAATAGGGATTGTAGAAGCCTACCCAGGTGATTTTACAATCAGATAATAAGGGATGTTCCAAGGCAAATCGATCCTTCTTTCAAAGAAGACAAGATTAGATGTCAGGTGCTTCTCAGAAGAGAACTTGACCCTACAGAGCTGCTAGAAACCTCTTGACATTTCATTTTCCCACAGAGAATGAAGGAACAACTCCAAAGCAAAATAGCTGGCTCTAAGTTCTGCTTGGAGTTCTTTGTGTTTAAGTATATCAACAACTTTATTAACCTCCTGAAGCAGGGAAAATGTCTATGGAAGGATCCAGTTGGGACAGTAGAATATGAAACAGTGTCTTCTGCACTGAGTCGTTTAGAGTGCTAGCCAAGAATTTGTCACTTCTGTCACTGGCTGTGAAAGAAGTTTCGTGATTTCAAGTGGGAAGAACTGAAATTTAAACTCTGATTCTAAAATGTGATTCCCTTGAGAAGGGAGCTGGTCTTTAGAAATATAAAGTGTTAAACAAAAGTAAATATCAATGTCTGATTACAAGAGCTAAAAAAATCCCACTGCTGTTCTTTAAAATCTCAAGCTGAAAATTTGGATGTGACATTGGAGAACAATTTAAAATTGTTCTGTCAGGCACTGAAATACAATTTTCTTTAAGAGAGAACAGTCTTTACAGATTGATCTGGTTTATTCTTCAGGAAAAAATCCTTGTTCTCAATTACTTATAAATAAGTTAGTTAATACATGCTTGCAAAGCACTTCAGAAGGTCAATTTCCCTATTTATGTATAAGAAGGTCAATATCCCTATTTATGTATAAGATTCTGACAGGAAAACAAAGGACTATAACTAAAATTTCTACTCTTGTCTTTTGAAAAATACTTCAGATTTTAATCTAAGGTATACTCTCATGGTGTATGCTTCCATAATTCAATCATATAGTCAATATTAAGGTAGCAGGAGGTTCACCATTAGATAAAACTGATTTAGTAATTATTAATAAACATATCCTATAAGCCTGTCCTCTTGTGTACTGCATAAACAGCTTCTAGAATTTCCAGGACCTTACAACTAGACATAAACACTCTTCTCTGTTTCTCCATTGCTTGGCTAGTCTTCCTTTTCTTGAAGGTCCCCCATTTGACCTCTTTTTCATTCCCCTTCACACAAGAGTGTTCCACAATATTAAAAGCTAGCAGAAAGTCTGTTCTTCAAATGTGCTTCTGTATTGGAAAAGAATACTTGCTTACTTGTGAGGAGGAACCTTTCATTATAATCCAAATCTATCTTCTGAACCTAAGAAATGTCACATTGCTTTAAACCAGAGGCCAGCATGACCTGCATCCCATTTTCACCTGTGCCAAAAGCAGATATTTGTGAAAGGGTAAAAGAACAAAGGAAGCACACAAATACTGTCAGTGCAATATATTTACTATCTTCAATGATCTCCAACTCAGCCTGAAGTATTTGTCACCATGAATTTCTAGGTAAAAGGGTCTCTGTGGATCTCGTTTCTATCAAATTATTTTTCCAGTCATTTCAGGCCCAGGAAAATAGATGTGATATCCACAACAGTTGTGGCAAGTAATTCAACTGTTTAATTACAGTTCAACTTATTTTACTTGCTTTGTATCTGTTACTTGATAGATTCTTTTGATTTTACCTAGTTCTTTTACTGGAATGGAGAGTGAATAGCTAACACCTTTTCTGTTTTACTAGTCCCATTTATCTCCCTGTAATGACTTTTAAGCTAAATTAAAACCAAGTTTATTTAGAAATTTCTTCATATAAGAAGCAACTTCATACATTTAATCACTCTTGCTGACCTTCTGGCAACCTTTATGAATTTGATACAAGGTTCAAACAGACGGCACATGCCATTCTAAGTGTGAAGTCAACAGTAGTGTCACAGTTCTCTCAGTTTCATTCTCTTTCTTTCTAGCACTTCCTAGGATTAAATTTGCCTTTTCCTTACAATTTTAAAAAACAGTGATTTCTCATTCATCTGAGATGATACATCGAGAATTAACACACCCAAAGGATCCCTGTTTTCTAATCAGTGATCTTACCCAGCATGGGAGTCTATAAATTATTCAATAGAATCATCATCAGTGGAACATTTTAAGTTCTTCTTGGTCAACCAAGAGTAGTAAGCTGTTCTCTTGCACTCAGACTTAAATTATACTCCTGACTTAGAGAAAAGGTAGATATACTGAGGAATGATATTCTAGTGCCTCTGTTATGATCCAGTTAGCTGCACAAGAAATTTCCAGGTTAGGAGCCAAAGAATAGAAGCACCTCCATATTTCTGCTGCTAATTTTCACAAGAGGTGAATAACTCATTGAATAAAAGTTAAACTTCTCTTAACTCTGTTTGCTAAAGCCATGTTTTAGAAGACATTCAATATGATTGGTCCAATTTCCCCTGCTCCATCCCCTAAAGAGATACAGAGAGCTCTATCTCTGTGTCCCAGAGTCAGTGAGCCACGTAAAGAAATAATAAATGGTGATTAAAGAAAGTGCTAGAAGCACCAGCCTGATGTGTCTATCTCACATTTAACCCCAGTTTGCAACTCGCAACATGAAATACATTCTGGGCTTGGTTGCAGAGCCAACCCCCTTAGCATGCAACTATTAACTATTAACAAAAACTAGCTGGCAGCTCTTATTGTGAGATACAATGGAAAGCTTTTACTGTTTCGTAATAATTCTGAGTACAGAACTATCAAAATAAGCAGAATTGATTTTTTGACTGATGAATAAAAATTAATCAATGAGCCATCTCAGTTTTAACATGTGAGATATTTTTAAATTATCAAACTTAATAACTATTGCTAAACATGGCATCTGGTATTTTCCTTTGTTAATCAGTACATTAGAATTTAATCTGGTTTTAATCTCATTAATTCAGAGAACATCCTTGTACTTAAAATCATGTTCTTATGAGCATGTTATATTCAACACTTTTTACCACATCTCTTCCAGTCCATGTTATCACACTAGAAGTTCATAACAGAGCCAATGGTTAAATAATGTTCTACAGCCTGCTCATCAAGAGTACGGTGAGAAATATAAACTACCGACTCACACCAGGCAAATGAGAAAATCAAAACTTGCTATTATGTAACTTTCTGACAAATGTGGTTTTGTCCTCCAAAAATTCCTCTTTCAATTAAAACAGTTTACCTCATTTGAGATAGGTATCTATTTTATGTTTAGTAAAAGTCTTGGGAAGTGCATCAGTAGATGCAGCTTGTGGACAAGCATTTATAAATAGATTGAATTGCTCATCCCATTACTGTCACATTAAGCTTGATCAAAAATTTTGCTGAGAATACAAGGATTGCCCAAACTGAGATGTAATGCAGGATTTTGTGCAGGAAAAACATTCAATTCCTTCAGCCTTTCAAACCATAAACAAAGTTAACCAAAGTTGATGGAATACGGCCTAACACTTACAGTTGCTATGAGCTAATTCTCTCAATGATTATCAAGCCTCTTGCACATTCAAATAATAAAATAATTGCAGTTTAATTTTTCACCAGAAGCTGTCGTTTCAACCCAGCAGTATGAAAGATGAAAGGGAAAAATTTTGTTCTCAGGCATCTCACTGCTGAACATCCTGAGCTATCATAGCTGGTAAGGATTGCGTCAACTCTTTGTTCTCTTCCTTTGGGGCTTCTTCTGTCTTACTTGTGGATTAGTGTTCCACCTTGTATGAGTTATTAATTCACAAAATTTACCAGGCTATTTTCCTGTACAGGACAATGTTCTAGTTCAGGAATTCAGGAGTTACTTGTACAGCCAATGTAGAGGCTTTTTATAACCAGAAATTCAAAGTGTACTAAGCAGGATGTAATCAATATTTGCTTTTTTTTTAAGGCATAAAATAGCATACTGATATAGTTAAACAGTGATAATATATAACATTTTGTAACAAAGTTAAGCAGAAGCTTATACACAATAAATAATAGCAAAGGGTTAAACAGAGGTTTGCGATCCAGTTTCACAAATGGCACAGAAAAATATGTGAGAGCAGAAAAATTTGCAAGATAAGAGCAAAGGATGTAGAACAGACGTGAGACATACCTTCATCCTCCAGAAGCAGTTGGAAAGATATCTGGTGGACACAAACAAAGCCCATTGTCTTAAAATGAAGGTAGTCTCTATGGGAACCGGATGAGGTCACACCCTTATTTTTGTGAGAGGGGATAGGACTACAGAAAAGTCAACAATGAATGAGAAAGGATGGAGAAGAAAGAGGATGCTCACTTTGCTTTGGGTTTCCCTTAAACCTGATCAAGGACCACCGCCATCAATGCTAAACTACACAGCATGAGCTCCAAGGTACTGTAGATTCACAGCTGTCAAATCTCTATTCTCTCCAGCCTTCTAGACCTGTTTTGACTCAGAGAAACAAAACTATCCACTGTAATTAAAGTGCATTCAAAATTTGAATTTTTACAGTAGTGTAACAATATCCTTTAGGTTTATTCCCTGTTAATTTCCCAGTAATTTTAAACATACGCTTTGAATTTTTAATTGCTGCTGATTATTATCCTTGTATAATAGGCCTTTCTATTATAGCCCTAGATCTCACTCTTGAGTGAGAATTATCAGCTCAGAGAAAATAATTTTATAAATGAATTAGGACTGTTCCCCCCTCATGTGCATGACTTGACATTTACCAATACAAAATATCACTTGCCAATTTACTGTCCAATCACACAGTCTCTTAATGACCTTTTGGGATTATTAAAAATTAACCCATTTTTCACCACCTTAATTAGCATAATGTTTTTATCAAAATCACCTCAATAATCTCTCCTTTTCCTAATAATATTTAATACACTGAACATTACATCTCCCAGCCAAAGTTCCTGTGCATTGCTTAGGATGACCTCCTTTTACTTTAAAGATGCTTGATTCTGTTCTCTGCTCTAAACTACTTTTCAATTGTGCCAAGATTTTCCCTCTGAAAGAATAATTGCCTTGACAGAGAAATCTGAAAAATATGGTCTGGGGAAATTCAGGTAAATGTATCATAGAAATGTATCATAGCATTGTTAAGGTTGGAAAAGACTTGTAAGATCAAGTCCAACCATCAACCTAGCATGACCTCCATGTTCACCACTAAACCATGTCCTCAAGTGTCATGTCCACACATTTTTTGTGTACTTCCATGGACGGTGGCTCCACCATGGCTCCACCATTCCCTGGGCAGTCTGTTTCAATGCTCAACAACCCTTTCCATGAAGAAATTTTTCCCAATATCTAATCTAAACCTCCTCTGGTGCAACTTGAGGCCATTTCCTCTTCTCCTGTCACATGTTACATGGGAGAAGAGACTGACACCCACCTGAATACAATCTCCTTTCAGGTAGTTGTAGAGAACAATAGGGTTTAGTGGTGGGCTTGGCAGTGCTGGGTTAATTCCCTCTGTGAGTCATCATCACAGAGGCTTAATGAGGCAGAAACTATTAAGCAGGAGTGTTGGATCCTTACAAAAAAAGTGGAATCCTGTTGCAAAAGAGAAAAAAATATTGTGACGTAGTAATATCTAGTATTATACAGAGACTTCACTCCAAACTTCACTCCAAACTCCATTGGTTTACCCCCTTCTCTTTTGCTCATATTTCTCTCTACTTTGCTTTAAAGTCAGAGCTTATAATGGCCTGTCAGGAACAAAAGTCCTATTTGTATAAAGCTTGGAAAGAGGATAACAGAACAGATGACCATGTTGAAACAAGCATAAAGAGAATGAGGGGGAAGTGCAGTGTTCTTCAAAATGGCAAGACAGACAAACATTGGTGACCTTCATACAAACTGTCTCCAAAGTCAGTGCAGTTACACCAGAATGTTTATTTTTAATTTTGTTCTCTAATAAAGCAGCAGCATTTTCCAATCTCAAAAAAGTCATCTCTATTTACTCAGCTGTATTATTGCTATTAATCATTGATAGAGCATCATAAATTTGTACAATGCTTTACAACTAGAGACATATTCTGTACCTTAAGGTGTTCAGGTACAGAAGATAAATTATATACTGATAAAGCAGCACCTGAGAGAATCAGGAGATATTACAATAGAAGAAACAAACTATATTTCCCATGAATTATTTCCAAGAGGCATTAAAAGAGAAGGATGTTTTTCAGTAGAGCGAGGCTTTACTTGGTAATAATTATGTATCTAGTTCTGTAGTTGACTTAAAAAGTTTGCTCAGGTCAAACAAAATTGCTAATAATTACAAGTCCAATGAAACTGTTATCTTGAATTAACTTGAAGGAAAAAAAGTTCCCATTCAATCTTGTTTCTTTTGTTCTCTTTCCCAGTTTTGTCTCATAAAAAGCTGTGAATGCTACTCTGACAGTCTCAATAGCATATGAAATTAATTGTTTCTATTTCAAGTTAAGTCTTTTTCCTTCCACCATGAAAAACTGTCACCACAAAAATGCTGATCAATCTAGCAATTTCTTGAAAGTTTTTGTTTGTTTATTTCCTTGGATTGTATCAGTGTCTTCATAATTTTACACTTTACCAAGTCCTTCACAACATCATTCTAATTGCATTATTTAGGAAAAAAGAATCAAACCAGATAATTAAGTTGGTTGAGGTTTTTTTTCTTCTTCTTGTTAATTAGAGGAGATGCGAAGCAGACTCAGAGGTAAAGTGCAATGGACTTATTAGTTTGGAATTTCTGTGATACAAACAGAATTCAGGACAAGAAGTACAGAAAATTAAGTGTTTTTGTTTAAAATGAAGACATATGAGAAGCTTGTAATACCATCAAGACCTGAACTGTAATAGAGGACACACATCCAGAAAAAAAGGTTGTAGGCAGAAGTACTTTTGCTGATTTGTTACCCAGACCTTTCACGCATGCTAAAAATTCCAGCCATTGCTTAAATACAGGAAGCCATCACCCTTTCCTAAAGCAGAAAATTCATTTCTCAACCATTTCCTTTTCCCTCACAGCGTAAGTCACCTTTTCTTAGCAGATACTTCAAAACCACTTGTCTACTGAAAATTCTGAAGACTCCACAAATCTTGAACATAAATTCTCATAAAACTTTACTTGCTCAAAAAAAAAATAATCAACACAAAGCAGAGACCAAGAGGCAGTATATATTTCTGAATAAAAACAGAGACATAAATATAGATTTTAGAGAGATACAGAAAGTAGTTCCCTTAAGGAATCCATCATTCAGTATAGGAAAAAACTGTAATCAAATACAGCTGGCCACGGATTGATTCCTTCACTTGTGATTTTTGCAACAAATGTGCAAAATTTGTGAAAAACAGAGTTTCTTATAAAGCACACGTCAAATTCATTTTCTAAGGAGAGCTATCCTTTACATTAATTTGTGAAAAAATCTGAATATTACAGTAAGACAATAATTTTTTTATTTGATAAGCTCAATACTACAGTCTGAACACTGAGTACTGGAATCTCCCCTCAGATATTTCTATTAGTGGAATTTGAGAATAGCTTCATTACAGCACATGTACTCATAAGCATGTTTAATTTTGCAATCAGAAAGCAATGGTTGTAAGATTTAAAATAACTACAATATCATAATAGAAGACAAGAACATGATTAGCCATCCCTCCTCCATGTTGTTGCTAAGAGTGAAGAAGACCAAAGACTTATATTAACAATACATTTTCCTTTCTCTAAAATTCTGTGGATAATACTGACTGTTAAAAAAGAACATATCCTGTGTCTATTTAGCTAAGATAGACATTAATAAATATGAGCATATCCCTGGGAAACTGAAGGAGCTAAAATGATTTTTCTGAGGTTTGGATTTTTTTAGAGAGTATTAATGTACTTAAAGAAGCCCTTGTTTTCTGAAAAAAAATTAGCCAGTTTTGACTGTAATTGAACTTTGGCCGTTTTTGTCTTCTGTCTGCATATGTGAAGCACAGCTCTGTGCTGTTGCTGCAAAGTCTGACCTCGCTTCCAGACATCATACAGTTTCTTTTACTCTTGATCTCCATGTTCAGCCAAGCTCATCTTCTTTCCTACTTGCTTAGGAAACAGGGGAATTGCCTGCTCATGTGCTTCTCAAAGGTAGTTCTTCAACATTTACCAACATTTGTGGACTTCTAAGCCCTCAAATGCAGATTCCCAGAGTACTCTGCTACATAACTCTCTGAAGAGCTTAACATTGGCTCTCACAAAGTCCAGGATAGCAATTCTTCTGTCCTTTTTGCTCATTACACTGAAAATTTTAGACTCAAGCATTTCATGATCACTGTGGCCAAGACAGACACCTACTGTCAAGTACCTCTTTATTCACAGGCAGCAAATCTAGGACAGCATTTTTCTAGCTGGTTCAATAACCTGAGACAAGAAATTATCTCCTACAAACCTGAAGTGTTTCTAAGACCTGTTTGTCACAGCAGTGTGTTATTTCCAGTTGTGTCCGGGAAGTTGTAATTTCACATAAGGAGAAAGGTTAGTGATGCCGAAATTTCTCTTAACTGCCTATAAAATAACTCATTAATGCTTATGTCCTGGCTGGGCGATCAGTATTAATCATCCCCTACTACATCTCCTTTGTTTTCCATCTCCCTAATACTTACCCAGAGGCTCTCAACCACATCACTGCTAACTGTAAGAGCTCTACAATCTAACCTCTCCCTTACATGTAGTACAACACCTCTAACTTACCTGCCCTGCCTACCCCTCCATCCCAGTACTTTATCTGTGGGACTCATTCCACCAAGTTTCACTGGTCCCAATACCACAACCCTTTCTTATATATGTAAATACTAAGACCAAGATGACAGCTGAGATGAAACATTCTTGAGGCAAGTTGTACCATGTACTGACAGAGGTTTGAAGTTCTTTGCCATGTTTTGGGGTTTTTCCCTCCTGCCTATAATATTCCCATAATTACTGTTTTCCGAGTATTCCTTTTTAGCACCAATTAACTCTAACTTTTAATGTTGGAAACTACTGTGCTTACTCTCAAAATACTATTTTACACAATAACTTGTGTAGTTGTGTGTTGGGGCAAAAATATCATATGTATATTACTAACTAGTTGAGCACTTTTATTTGGTCAAAATGAAACCGTAGCTTGATCATTTTTTTGCCTATTCCTTGGTTCATTTTGCCAGATATTTTAACTTTAAAATAATTTAACTTTAAAAGCCTAAGTGCCCAAAATATTTTAATGGAAACTTTATCTATTTGCTTTCACTTGCGCAGAAGTGAATGATATATTTCTTGCATAAGTCTCATCTCATTTTTTTGTCCAAAAGAACATGAACTTTCTAAAATTTTGAAATTCATATATGATTAACAATACTCTATGAAGTATCCAAATGTTTCTCTATTGAGAAAGAGGTTTTTTAATGTTACTTATACTATTTTTTCTCTATTTAAATTCCTTAAATTTCTTCAGCTTGCAGTAACTGTATTTAGATTGTGAATGTTGAGCAACCACCAATTGCATTACGCAGGAAAATTTTAAAAGTCTCAAAACCATCACAGTGCTGATACTGGTCTTGGAAGATTCACTAAACTTCTCCAGCAAAAGGAATAGAAGTCTATCAATATATTAAAACAGTCTTGATTGAATGAATGACAGTTAGTACCTACTGTACAGCTAAAAATAACACAAGAAAGGCAAGGGAAAAAAAAAGAACTTTTGAGTTTTACCCCAAGGGAGTTCCTTAAAAACCTGGTTGCTGGGAAAAGTGGTGGGTGCTGTCAACTCATTTTGTGAATCTGCCTCTGACCTTCAGTAGAAAGGAAGGCTTTGGAATAATACTCCTAATGAAAGTTTTGAGATAGCTGATGCTACTCCTCCACCAGAAACAGAAAAAGTATCACCCAGTGTTTTAATAAACTATGACTCTTTTGTCACCGAATTATAATATCAGAGGAGATCCACATCACAGCCACACACACACCTTGTGCAAAGAGGAGGGGTGAAAGTTTAACTATCCTGGGGATTGAAAGGGGAATAATCTTCCTATTTATTAAGTCTAGTTATACAACAGGTAAATTCTTTCCTTCTGGTGAAAGTTCAGATGGAATTATATATCTTTTATTTCTTAAAAAAAATTAAAATAGACTTGAGCATATTTACTAAAACCCACAGATACAAATTTTACCATTCTATCATTCCTAGTAAAAGGTTGCAGCCTTTGTACTGACCTGACAGTGCAAAGTTGCAGGACGTGATGAGGTCTGTGTTGTCCAGAGCCAGTTTTAAGTTGCTTTAATGGTGGTAACAATCAAGGGACTTCCACCTCGCCTGCTTCAGCTTAGGTCTGTAGATACCTCATGTGGTAAGGCCTGCTTTAGGTTGCACAGCAAACAGTGAGAAGTTGTACTAGTCAGGGCACTCTGTTACACAGAGGTTTTGAACTTTAGCTGGAAGTCAGAGAAGGAAGCAGAATATACTAGATAACAAAAGAAATAAATCCAAATAAATGCAAAACTGAAAAGGAGGAAAGTCTCATTATGCATATCACTTACCTTCGTGTAGAGGACTTGGGACAATTATTGTAACCCTGCCATCACCCCTATTCTTCTTAGGAAACACAGATGTTGTAAAACTTAGGACCCAGAGGGACAATGGAAAGGCAGTCACAATACTGGAGAAAAGAGGCTAAAAACTGTACCTAAAACAATTGTGCATGTATCATTTTCTGGGCTTTTCTATACCAATTTAGACTATCTTCATATTATTGTACCGAGATTTGTATCAACTGCTGTATTATGATAAGGCTGTTAAAATTTTAATTGAAATAACAGCAAATTTTTAGTTTGATTTATAAGGTGTGAGGTTTCTTTGCCCCTTTCAGGATTTGGGGAAAATTTTGTAGAAATTGAAATAATCCATTCATATACAAATGAAACATGTCATGTAATAAATAAAAATTTACAAATAAAAATGTCATGTAGTTCATCTGATATTATTTATGTGGCAAATGAGGGTCATATGCCATTATATACAAGACCATGGAATATTAAATATGTAAGATAATGACTCTACTTGCTGTATACTAGTCAATAGTAACACATAAGCCTGCAGGAGTATTGAATTTTTTAATAAAGCTTTCTAAGGATGAGAAAGCTTGTTGTTATGTGGAGGGGGAAAAATTAAAACCCAAAATCACACATTCTAATTTTATGGTAGCATCATCGATTAAAGAAGAATAAGATTCTTTCAACAAGTCTTGCACAATACAGACTGCAAGACGTAACCATCATCTCGGAAGCATGTAATGCTTGATTCAGCTGTGGGAAAACTATATAAAAGGCCAAAATGTTTATAGTGAAACATTGCTTATCACCTTAATTTGATATGGCAGATGTTAAAAATATTAATCAAAAGCTAAGAGTGTTTTCAGAATAACAGCATTTTTAGGATTTAGCATTGTCATCAGTCTCGTTATCAAACCCAAGAGACCATTAGACCATTTTTCCAGGCTTATTTCAAGTCTAGTCATGAGTGTCATGTGGCACAGTTCCAACACCTTATACCTGGAGAAACAGTGAAGACTGCATTGCTACTCTGACCTTTTCAGCATTCTGTGATTCGGACAACCACCTCTGTTCTTTACAATTGCATGACCCTGTGAGTAACAGCAAAAATCTCAGAAAGGTCAAGTCAGCATAGCAAAGTTCAGTTTGACAGAATAGGCTAGACATTCCAACCTAGATAGAATCTCTACCACAAAAACATTTGAAAAAACCCCTGACTACTACCAGTAGCATCACAGTACATCCCCTGGCATGTAATACATGTTTTGATTGGAAACAAAAAAAAAAAATTCAAGCCCAAGTAAGTGATTTGCATTCCCACAGAGAGCCTGTGGTGCTGACCCAGGTAGTGGAATTGTACCCATGGGTTATACTTTTATAAACAGTTCTTCACCCTGCAAAGGTTTGCTGAATAATCAATGGAGAGAATAAGTTATAAGAAAAAATTGAACCCAGTGTAATAAAATATCTTTTAGGATGAATTTATGTAATGCTGAGATCTAAGAATAGATATTGTAGAACTCTTTTTTTCTTAGAATATTGAGCCCATTCTTAGACATTGAATTTCTTTCTTTTTTTTAATGGAACTGCCTCTGAACTCTAAATGAGAGCATACATATCAAGATTCTTATTCTTCAGTATAATGCATTACAAATATACTTTCAGTCCAGAAGTAAAGCTGCAGCTACTCAGACCAGTGAAATGTGAGAGCTTGGAAACTTATGCAAAAACATATTTCTTTAATATCCACTCAAAATTTGAATTCCTTCAAAATTTGATGAAAACTAAGGCTGAAGAAACTTTATGAACACATTTATCATTCTTGCTATCAATAACGTCTATGTGGACCTTGTGGGTCCTAAAGGCAAATCAACTGCAATATGAATTTATTTTTTTTTAATAATTGGAGGCAGGAGAGATATAGATGGCATCAGAGTTGAAGAATGAGCCTGAACACTGCCTAAGGATGATTTCCATGAGAGGATCTCAAAGTTTTTCTGAGGGACAAAAGAAACATTGATAAGAATGTGAAATGTTGAATTAGAATATGCATTTCTTCCTGGTTCCATCTTAGCAAAATATATGAGGCAATGTTAGTTATCTGTATCAAATCCTTTAAATCTTTGGACAAGATTTCATTGGGCAGGATTTGTACATGGGAACTCTGTGCCGTGGCAGAGTGTGAAAAGCACTATGACAACTTCTCTCTGTGATAATAAGCCAGGTAAAAACCAACCGAATATTTTATAGTTACATTTTTTCTCTTTCCTTTCTCAATGTGGAGTGTAGCTATGATAGTGATAGCTGGTGCAAAGGATCTAAGAGTAAAAATTGTTTCAGCTATGATTGCCATATTCTGAAGTTTGGCAGCTGCATACTTTAGGCAACGGGAGATTTCTCAGGGTGCCTGTCTTGGAAGAAATGTGTACCAGTATTTTTCTTCAATTACACCTACAAGTGCATGGGCTCAGGTCCTGGAGAAACAGCCCAACCAAATCTTGATAATCTCACATGAACCCAGAGATATGGGTTAAGAGTAGACTTCGGAGACTTCTTTATTTTTAATCAAGTGTAAATAGTCTTTTATGTCAGCTGTTGCAAGTTCTACCTAACAGAGCTGAGTGGCCTTCTCTCTAGCATGCAAGCTTTTTCTCATTAGGCATTCTCTTGCTTCTTAAAGGCATCCTTATTAGGTATTAATGCTGATGCACTTTTGCTTGTCTGTTTATCACTTATGATATATCTATTGTATCTTCTGTTTTGTTAAAAATGTATGGCTAACCAACAGAGAAAAGAGCTGTCTATTTTGATTTCTTGGATCATACAGATTTCTCTGCAGGGAAGGGACAGTAATTTATATATGAGTCATCAAGAAAGTACATCTGGGAGAAGTTTCTGGAAAACAGTGAATAGAGAAAGAGGGAGAGGGGAAAAAAGCTCCCACAGCAACAGAAGAACAGAGCAGGAACAAGAAGCAGACACAAAGAAAGAGCTGTGAGGCTAACAGATGTGCAAGACCAGGCTTTTAAAAACCCTCGGGGGGCAAGTACTTGAAAGTTTATTTCTCATATTTCCAAGATGGATAGCAGTTTTACATCAGTTATGGCATTAAAAAGAAGAAAATTCTGTTCAGCAGATGTTTCTGCCCTTGATACTTGAAGAAAATAAAATCTATATTTCACATTACTGCAAACTAATTAAGTGTAAAATTAGGACACAGTTAGCTTTAAGACTAAACTAAGGCGTAGATAATCTAGAAGACAACTGAGCCATTTAATGATCTTCAAACTAAAAACCCCTCTTCTATGACTTGGGAAAGACACCATGTTGAACAGTTGTCCTGTCAG
Organism: Gymnorhina tibicen; assembly: GCA_013399875.1. Lineage (NCBI taxonomy): Eukaryota > Metazoa > Chordata > Aves > Passeriformes > Artamidae > Gymnorhina > Gymnorhina tibicen. The sequence goes on along the minus strand of VXAZ01010409.1, from coordinate 532,336 downwards.
AGTCATGTCCAACTATGTTAACGGTAACATATCCTTCCAAAAACTCCAACAGCAGCATTTCTCTCAGACTTTGAGAACTGGTGCTTTCATAGTTTCTATAAATGGTCCCCTTAGAGACTAATTTATCCTATCAGGTTCTTCAGGAAGTAATGTAGTACTTAAAGCATTTAGTGTGAAACTTGAACCAGTTCTCCTTTACAAGGACTTGCATGCTTGTAATTCCTTTTTATTGAAAACAAAGAGAACCATCTTCTAAGAGCATCTGTCATGCTGGTCACTTAGAGTATATTGAGAAAATAGAGCATGTTGCAGGATGATAGAAATCAAGCATAAACAGACATATTAAGACTGGATTTCATCAGTTAAGATTTATATATTTGAAGGGGTTTTTTTTATACATAAAAGTCTACACTTATAATTTTAAAAAATTAATCAATGATTTATCAGAGAAAAGATTTGCCTTTGAAGGGTCAATTTACAAATATGTTACTTACTAATAACTGGTGAAGTGATTACAAGAAGAATCACAATTTTTACTGCTGAGTAGAAAACTCAGTGTGAAATAAAATATCTCCAGGATTTGGAAGAACTTCTTTTTTTTTTTTTTTTTTTTAGCAAAAATCTCTATAATGTTTTGTCAAGGTTAACAATTTTATAGTTATAATATTATATAGTTATAATTTTTAGTTATATAACTAAATGACAATAATATATTGCTCCACTGAATTCCTGTAGATCCACTCCATTGTCCCATATGTGAGTATCCACGTCTAAGATTGCAAATCAGAGAAATGGTAGATATATTTTGTTTACAAGTTGTTTAAGTAATCCCACGTAGTCACTGCTTGTGGGGTTAAATTCCTATACTAGATAGAAACATACGAGTAACAGAGTAACAGGCAGCATAAGCACTCTGGAAAATGCATGCAGCAAAACCCCCAAATCCGTAGTGAGAAGTAAACCTCTGAGTCTGGCAGGCAACAAAACAGTTTTTATGTAGAATTTGATATGATAGAAGTGGAATGTGAGCAGAGCTTAAAATATATGCATAGTTATAGACATTCACAATACATACAGTTTAGAGGACAAAAGGGCAAAACCAGAATATTCTGGTTTGCCAGCCAGAGGAGATGTTGACCTTTCTGAAGCAGATCTCTGTTTTGAAAAATTTCACCTTATATGCAAAGAAGGTCTGTTTCAGGGATTTGAAGGTTGAAAGCAGCCTTGGCTGCAGTGACCATGAGTTAGTAGATTTCAGAATCCTGGTAAGAGAGGGGCAGGCCAAAAAGTAAGGTCTCAACACTGGACTTAAGGAGAGCAGATTCTGGCCTCTAAGCATGGACTGGAAAGTGTCATGTGAGATAAAGCCCTGGAGGGAAGAAAGGTGCAAGGAAACTGGGTGAAATTCAAGGATCAACTCCTACAGGTTCATGAGCAGTCCACTCCAGTGAGCAAAAGTAAAAACTGCCAGAAAGCCTGCATGAATAAGCAAGGAGCTCCTAGCAAAACTCAAAAATAGCAAGGAATAATACAGAAGATAGAGGCAGTAACAAGTATAGACTATGGAGACACTGTTTGAACATGGAGAGACACAGTTAAGAAAGCCAACACTTACCTGGAGTTGAATCTGGTGGGGGATGACAAAGGCAGCAAAAAGACTGTATATAGACAAGTAAGAAAAGGAAGACTAGGGAAAGCATGAACAAGTTGCTAAATGTGTCAGGAACCCTGTTGACCTGGGACATAAGAAAAGCTGAGGTACCAAAGATCTTCCTCAGTTTTCAGTAGCAGAATGAACCTTCAGAAATCCAAGGACCTAGAGAAGATGAATGACTAACTTGATAAACTTCAATGACTCTATTACTGGCTTGGTAGATAAAGCATTTCCTACACAGAGAAGCTGATGGAGAATGGGCTGGATGAGCAGACAGTGAGATTAAAAATCTGCCTGGACATTGTTTTGGCCAGACTGCATTGGGTGACTCTGTTTGAGTAGGGTTTTTTATCAAATGACCTCCAATTTTCCCTGCAAAACTTAATCATTCTTAATGCTGTGAGCTGCCTGATGTCAAAACTGAAGACCTCACCCATGTCTTCTGCTATGAGCAATGTCTTTGCTCTTTTTCTTTATCGTCATTATCGATATCATCATCTTTTTCAGATGAATCAAAGCTATCAAGAATCTCAAATGAAAAACAGAAAAAAACCCCAGGTCAATACCTGTCTGTTTGGACTCCTAGATAAAGAATCTGAGATATTTTAGCATAGTATATGCTCCCAAAAGCTGTCCCGTAAAAAAGATTTAGTTTTCCTTGGTTTTTTTAAATTATTACTTAGAATACTTTTCTAATTCCTGTTGTCAACCGCATTTTTCACTCACTCATAAATGTGTGTTTAAACTAAAGCGTGAAAACACCTTTTGTCATACTGCGACTTCTTGATGGAACTATCTTAAGAACTCATGCTGTGTGTGTTTGCAATTAAATATTTATGCGGGTTTAATAGCTCTTATAGCAGAAAAATTGCTATGATAGCAGAATGATCTGATGGAGATTAGGAGTTTAAAACAAAAATCTGCCATATTAAATCTGTATCAAGAAACCAGCAAGAAGCAGTGATATGTTAAAAATAGGAAAAGTAATATGGTTCCTTCTGCTTCCATTTTCCCATGTGTAGCAAAATCCTTTTAAATGATATTCATCAAAGGTCTTCTACCAAAAGAGAAGCAGCAGAGTATTGTGAGGTTCCCAGCCACTGATGATTTTCTACTCAGAGAGCCTGCCACAAGGCTGTTACCCTTCAAAACAAAAAGCAATTTCTCATTTGGAAATAGAAATGAAGACTTACTGAATTTCTCCTTTGATAGGAAACTCAGGTTGTATCACACTTCTCTGGAGAGACCCACTCAAATAAAGGCTTCTGCTTTGTGTGCAGTCTGGTGGGTAATTTCTCTGCAGAACATGCTGGTCTGTATAACTTCTCCCTGCAAGAACAGCTAATTTGACCTGAAACTGGGCAATGCAATGGGCCATCCTTTCTCCCCCATTTTCCTTATTAGAATCTTCAGGAACATTCTGTGTAGGCTGTTAGGAAACATACTCAGTGGTTCAGACTCCTCAGACAACTGGGTCCAGAAAGTCATGTAATCTCCACTATGTTCTTTATTTTCAGCTTCAAGTTCACAACAGGTAGGTAACCTGATTTTGTTTTCTGTTTTCCAAGCAAAAGAACTAGCTGCAAGCAAAATCTTTAAAAAAATAGCATTATCAGTATTTTAATTAAACATTCTTAATATTCTTCACAGTTTAACAAATTTGCAATAAAAAGCAATTAAGCATATACCTTTTAATAGTTGGTACTAAGCCTTTGTAAAACACCATGTTGCTTAGTAAAAAAAACCTACTTAATTTTTTATTAACTTGAGCAGTGATGACATTCAGTGTGTAAAAACTAGTTGAGTTATACTTCCCATTGTGCCTGGAGGAGCCTGGAAAGACGTGCTCTTACATGTTAAGCCATCTTTTAAAAGGAGATACAAGAAAAGGTATTTCTGTAATGTTAAGTGAAATGAATGCTCAAGGTGTGTAAGAAAAAATTGTACATCTTAAATATCCAGCTACATCTTCACTTTTCCATGAAGCTGGAAGAACCTCATGTAATCCAACAGTCTCCAATAATTCAGTAGGCTTAAATTGCTTTTACTTACAATTATCACTGAAAGGATAGTTGTTTCACATTTTTATACATTTGTTTTCTTTATTTTGTTAAACTTATTAATCTGTCCTGAACAGAATGAAAACACTCATAAAATCTGGGTTTACCTTGTCACAGTCACTGATAAATTGTTTGTGCATTAAGGAGACAGACACTTTTAATCCTATATTCTTTCCCGTAATGGTCTCCCAGAAGCCCTTTTATCTGCCAGCAGCACAGAGTTTTTGCTCATAGCAGAGAGCTGCCTCTCACTACCGTGTAGTTCAGATCTTCTGTTCCCATGTGGCAGCATCTTCAAGTCATGGTCAAATGACCATTTACCTTGTAAATTAAATTTCCGCAGTCCATGTGGTTCACAATTTAGCTTATTAGTGAAGAAACAATTATGTCATCGTGTGCACCACTGAGCTAGCACAAACAGAGACACTTATACCCATGGGCTCAGAGCCAGCTCATGAGAAGCAGTTGTGTGAATAACACAATTGTATTATAGATTTAGTGTTTTGTGAAGAGCTGGACATCTACCACCGGCACCAAAGCGATGGAACAATGTGTGTGCCGTAAGAAAGGCTCACTTTTAGGAAGTATACTCAAATTGATTGAAAAAATATGGGGGTGAGGGAGAGATTGATAGAAGTAACCATATTTATCTTTGTATATAGGAAATATTCTTATCCTAAACTAATTCTTGTAGAGATTCATAAATGAAATTTAATGAAGATCTTCATGAATAAGGAATTATGGATACACTTAGAAATGCTATGAAACTGGGTAGTTTTGTCCCACTCTTTTTTTTCCCAGTATCTACTCTTTCAGCAGCACAAGCCCAACAAGTCTATACATATATGTGTATGTGTATAGACACACACACATATATAAGTGTATATATGCACACACACACATACATTTACACACCCACACATCACCTTTTCAAACCTTCCAGGCACAGCTGCCATTGCTTTTAATTTCTGCCCATCTCACTGACATTCAGGTCACTGTACATATACAATGTATATATACCATGTATCTATACAGACAGAGTATATATTCCCAGGTGTATGTGCGTATTCACCCAGGACATATATGAAAATGCATAGTTACACTATGGTAGAGTGAGAAGATGCCACTTCCTTCTTACAAATAAGGTTTAAAACTTTCAGAAAGAACAGTACAATCATCTAGTAGTGACAAACAACTTCAACAAAACTTGAAAATTTACATGGGGATGCCCAAGCTTGACATAGGAGACATACAGCCAAATAAAATTTATCCCTAAAGCAGACATAATCAAAGACCCCAAAAATGTACCTATTCCTGGGTTTTCCATAGCAGAAAAATAATTTTACATACTGCAAGAATATTAAGCTTTCTCTGGGCCTGGTAGGAAAGCTCCTAAGTAATCCTCTTAGTCAAGAACCCCCAGTTGCAATTGATTGAATTTTCAAGAACTGGATTTGAAAAACAAAGTTCATATTAATAATTTCTGACACCACTGGTGTTATCCTATCTGAGTACGAGAATGCCCTACCAGATTGGGCATACCTAGCCATGCCAGCAGCCATCAATGCGAGACTCAGGATTAAGGAAATTTAATCTATCTGTGCTGGCACGTTGGGTTTGCTCACATATGTTTTACATATACAGTTTACCAGCACCAAAAAACTACAGAAAGTGACAAAAATATCAATAGTTTCTTTGGTAGTCATCTTTTCATAGTTACTCAAATAATTTCCCACTAGAATAAAGCATTATAACATTACTGGATATCATTTGATTGCTAAGCTTAATTTGAAGACTTGTTTTGCAACCTCTTTAATCTTTCAGGTATTCTATAGAATGATGTGGGGAAGGAAAGAAAAACCCCAAACCAACCAAATGAAAGCAAACAACAACTGAAAAAACCCATCACTTCTTTTTGTGCAGCTTTAACTGTACTGATCTGCCAAATTTTAAATCTGTATTGCATTATTTATACATCAAACTCAGCTTTTACACAAATTCTTTTGCTTTTATAATTCAAAGGTTTCTAAGAAATTATGGAAGGTTTGACCATTTCTCAGAAAGAATTTAGAACAGAAAAACATCACAGAGTATTATTTCAGAATCCTGAGTTTATCTATTTCCTTCAACATTAAATAACTGTACTGCAGGCTTTATCCCTTCTAGGAACATGCTGAAATCTGAGCACAATAGCCCTATAATTATGCATAGGAAGCCTTGGTAACTCAAGGAACACAGAAGGTTTGATTTTTTGCATACTAAACAAACGAGTTTTTCATACTATCTTTTTCAACCCCAAATTTGGTTGAAGCAGAAAGTATTTATCTATGTGTCAAAGACTTATGAATACCCGGAAGCACAACACATGCTTTCTGTAGTGAGATCATTATACTTTTTCTCCAACAAATAGCAATTCCCTCTGAAGAATTAATTAGATCTTCATAGATTTTTCACAGCAAGCGTGTTTTCTCTGCTTCATGGACTGAGCTATCAAATCCTAAACTTAAAAGATCCAAAAGGCTTTTCAAGTGTTTTACAATTCCCACTGGTTTTGTTTTCGTTATTTTTTAAATTTTTTTTTTTAAATGCTTGTACACATTCAGTATGAGATGTAGCGTGGATTTAAGCACAGTGGCCTTCACAACTGTAGTTAAAATATCCATGGCAGATATGGAGTTGGTGTATTTCCACATACTTTAATGGAGCTTTAGGAAGTGACACTTCAGTGCTGGATGAATTATTCTGTCTTTCAACACAACACCTATTTGAAAGCAGGAGTAACTCTTCCTCTCTCACAATGCACGAGAGGACAAGCCCTGGTTTCTGGAAAATGCTGTCAAGGGACTCCCACTTGCCGGATTTCAACTAGAATACTTAATTTTACTGCAATCGGCTGCCAGCAGCTGTGATTCTTATACAAAAGAAGGTTTTCTACAATGCTCCTCCATAGACTGAAAGGAAAAAAAGATATACTTTGTCTTACATTAGTGTTACTGAAACATGAAGCAGTAAAGCAAATACTTTTAAAGAGGAAGTTTCTAAGGTTTTAATGCAACCAGTTAAAAGCACTGTTATATTTTAGAGCTATGATTACTTTGCTATTTTGTAAGGAGAGTTAAGGTTTTGAAGCATTATGAATGTGATTTTTCAAAGTTCAGTTTCTTATTTTTCTCTTAATAGAGGGCTGGGGCCCAAAGAGGCAGAGACTTGACTTTCTCTTTTCAGTCTCTAAAATATAGCTGCTTGTCATTGCAAATAATTTGAAGCAATAGGAAAAACAAATAGGAATGTATCATAAAAGGTTCAGTGAGCACTACAGCTGCTGTCTTTCCTGGGCAGCTCTGTCACTGTGTGCTTTACCATCTCAACCAGAGAGGTGTCTGAATTTTAGAAGTGACACTGCTTAAGATTTTTTTTCTTAATGTAATGTTAGATTACTCGATACACTTCTTCATGTCACAAAGTAGGCAAGACTGCTAGATATATAGAAGCAAGTCTTTAAGCCTGTAAGGTGTGGAATCGGAGTAGGCAAATCAGTGGCAGGGCTTGCTTGCTGTTCAAAGACAGGGAAGGAATAGAAGACAAAACAGCAAGTGTAGTTACATTTAAGAAAATGATTGTGCCACAGGATACTTTCTGACTGAAGTGGTTTTTGTTTGTTTCTCCCAAGTGATTTTTCTTCCCCACATCTGTTCATTTAACACTTTTAGATTTATTACTGATGATGCTTCCAGATGACAGATTTATTGGAGAGTATATGACCGGTAGTACTGCAGCTCATCTCAAAACACATTTGTCAAGATTGTGACATGATGCCTGACAATAGCAGGGAACAAGACTCACTGACTCCAACAACACATTTGGTTTAACTAGATCCCAGGGTGAGGTAATTAAAAAAAACACATCTTAAAACTCTTTCAGTTTGAATGGAAAAAGAAAAACAGTGAAAATGATGCCTGCAGCACATTCTGATAAAAACATCTTGGCTGTAGCTACTCAAGGTACTAACATACATTGGCACTTCTTGTAATATTCTTTTAATGCCAAGTTAAAATCACACTTCAAATGTTCTGCCACTGCAAAATGCTTTAAAATTAGTACATCTCTAAACCAGACTTAAGCATAAACTGTGTACACTATAGCCACCTAGATTTATACAAAGCATTTTTCTATACAGATATAAATACTTCCAGGTTGACATAAAAGAATTTAAGCTTTAAAAGAAAGGCAAGCCATAGTAGATGGAAGAAACTTCTTCCATAGTAGATGGAAGAAACTTTTCCTGACAGAAAGAAATAATAAGCATATTGTTAATTTAAATATTTAGATTATCAGCCACTGCTTACTCTCTGAATAGGTGGGGGTTACACCTGGGCATACTCAAAGGGTATAAGCATTTTTAACTTAAAATTAGTAAAAATTAGGAAGGGGAGATAACACCTAAGGAAGAAAGGAAAACTAACTAGTCAACCAAACCAACTTCCCCCTGTGTATTTAATATCTTATCCAAAAGCTCCTGTTGCTAGATTTTCATTTTGAATGGAAACACAGGTAATATGGAAAAATCTCCTGTGACCAGCTTTCACAAGCTGTCTGGCATGTGTGAAATTCTGAGGTGTCTCAGTAGCTTTAACACTTCAAAGTGTTGTTCAGTTTTCTCCAAACAAAAACCTAACGCAACCTAAACTAAACAAACACAGGTGTATTGACCAAGCAGCTAAGCTATGTTGTTCAGCTTATTTCTATAGTCTGACAGTAAGACTGACACCTTCCCAATCTCAGTTCTCTTGGCTCAATCCATACAGTCTGCATAATTCAGCATCTTAGTAAGTCTTCAGGCAGCTTTCCAAGATACCAAGCCTCTCCTTCCAACAAACTTTATCAAATAGACTGAAAACAGCAGTACTGCTGCATGAAGGTTAAATTTACTAGCAAGTAAACGAAAAAATTCTACTGAGATACCAGTTTGTTTACAGAAAAAAAGTGTCAGGTTTTGCCTATAATGCTATAAACAGCATGTCAAAACTTTGCAATACAAAGATATATTTAGATACGTAGCAACACACAAAATCTATACTAACTGTAACCCTCCAGAAAAGCTATTTTTTAAAAGCAAAGTGAAATAATTGCAAAGAACTTCTTCATGATTTTCAGTTTGGGCTCACTCTCTGAAAATTTACCTATCTAATCAAAGAGACAAAAGAATCCTTCCATGGGGAAAGATTAACTCTGTCTTAAATTAGATATTGTTTCTTTCTTTATAATAAGGCATTGGAAAGCATTGCAGGACTGTAAATTAGTGTCTGAAATAGTTACTTACATAGTACTTGTCATCTCTAATGGACATGCAAAATATAAAAGGCCTTACTTTGAGCTCCATCATCCTTAACTTCTGCTCTGGCATTAATGTTATGCTTAGAGTTGGTTTTCTTTTTCCTCATTTTTATACTTCCATGTACAGGAAGGTAAATTTAGATTCTAGATTACATGATATTAAGCATGAGATATTCTTTTTTCCTTTAACACGATTACAAAAAGTAGAGAGCACATATTTGTTGTTATATCTTGTAACAGAATCATGTTTCTGATGGTCCTACTCTCAAAAGACACTTGAGCAACAAAGCAAAAATCTGAAAGTGGGGATTTTTTGTTGAGCAATTGTTTCTTCTCAATTTAAATTGTTATTAAGAAGTCAAATCCACAGAGAATGTAGAGCAGTTGATATTGAATTTCTAAAATCTTCACCTTTATAAACATTTTGAGGACTTTTATGGTTCAAAAGATCAAAGGAAGAAGTGTATAAATAAAGAGAAAAGACAGAGCAGCATTTTAACTAGATGAAAAGATGAGGAAGACAGACAGTGCCCAAGTGCAGTAAGTATAATTTTAAATGCAAAAAGCCTTTATTTATTTTAGAACTGCTGTGAGATGTTGTCATGAATGCAATCATAGCTCTTCTGTCAACCTTACAAACTCTAAGCAAGCTCATTCTATTCACATTAGGTAATTGTGTACCCTATCCATAATATTGCTTCACAAGAGATTTTCCAGAAGTTGTTCATACCTCTTCCAAGAAGTTTAGAGATTTGAAATGAAATTCCCTGATTGGTAGAAAGGCCAGTATGAGGTTCTTCAAAGTACAGAGTTTAAGCGCTCATATAACAAATGATAAATTTAATTTGCATATAATAAGAAAGTGTGTCTGTTTGTTTTTTCATTTGTTTTCTTGTTTTGTTTTGTTTTGGATTGGGTTATTTTGTTTTTGAGTATTAAGCTCAAAGGCTTGTAGGGATGAGAAATTAAAGATGGTTAATGTAATTATACGTACACTATCTCACCTTAAACCTTCAGTCTTTTGAAGGCAAATGTTGTTCTGTCAAAACTTTCTTGATCAAATAGAGTGTAAGGGGGAAAAGGGTAAGCTCTAAAGGAATTCACAATAGAATGAGATTGCTGTCAAGTTCTTTAAATATATTTAAATATTAAATTGTTATAATCAAGAAGTCCTAACATACAATAAACAATCTGCATGAGAAGTTACTTGAGAAAAGTAACAAGTTTCCTGATGAAAAGAAGAACTAAAATTATCCTATTACACTAGAATTATGCATTACCATAATTATGATTTTTCCATTGTCAGGCAGCATTATTCCTGCTATTTTCCACATAACATTTCCACAGTGATTTTCATTTATGAGGAAATCTTTAGTACATTTAAATGTAGTACACAGTTGTCATACCATTAGTGCAAAGATTCAAGCATCAATATTTCAGAGATTTTGTGTTGCTGATACCACTATAATTACTATCAAAAGAGCATTTCTTCACTTGAAAGTTTCTGACACCTGGATACAAACTCCCTAAGAGATACGTAGCGAAAAAAGGAGGCAGGAAGCTAATACAACTAGCAAGACACAAAGTCAGGTAGCATTATGAATACCTTACTATCAGCCTCAATCAAAGTTTTTCAGTCCCTTTGTGCCTACAAATGGGATACAAGAACTACTTTTGGCCCCCATGTTCAGGATTATCAACAAACTGGGGAGTTCGCAGGAAGGTCATGGAACGGGTAAGTAACTTGAACATGTGACATATCAGGAGAAACTGGGAGAACTGGATCTATTTAGGCTGTAGAAGAGAAAGCTGAGGAAAGATCTGATACCAATCCTCATCTACATAAGAGAAGCTATAACAAAGGCAGAGCTGGGCTCTTCTTCATAATGTATCTTAATAAGACAGGGGCAATCTCAAGCTGCAACAGGTAGGTTTCAAAGTGAATGTAAGCCAAAAAATTCTACATGAAAGCAGCACGTGACTGTTGGAAAACATTGCCTTGGAAAGTTGTGAAAACTCCATTTCTGGAGGGTCTCAAAACTCACCTGAAGAACATCCTGAGCAATCAGATATGCCATTGAAGTCAGCCCTGATTTGAGCGGAGGGTGGACCAGATAACCTGTGGAAGTCCCTCCGTTTTTTTGACTGGTTTTGTTTAGATCTTACGTGAAGGCAAGAAAGACAGTGCATCTGATTGATGAGAGGACTGAAATAAAAACCATTTTCCTGACGGAAATTCACAGGAGTGAAGTAGTTGAGACACCAGACAAGTATATCATAGTGCCCCACTACAGAGTCCCACTACAACGGGAAGTATACATGAAAATTTCAAGTAGTTTGAACAATCCTTCTGGTTTAATTTTTCAATTCAACTGCATGCTATAATTACACTTGCAAAACTATACTGGGTTCAGGCTGCCAGTGTAAATGCAAGTGGTTTTAGGGTTACAGGCAATGTTAAGCATAACATGAATAAACATAAAATATGAACTGAAATAAACATGAATAAACATAAATATGAACTGGGTAAAAGTTGAAAGACTAAAAAGGTTACTCAGCACTTCAAGCACTATCTTTCCCTTTTGTCTCACGTTTTGATAATTCAAGCATCTATTACTGGTGGGGAAGATAACCAGACTGGAGATCTTTGATTTATTAAGAAGCTGTTTGTTACAACCATTCTTGTGATTCAAAGATAGCACACAAATCAGTGTGATTATCATTCTCTGCGTGACACTGGCAGTTTAAAAATGGAGTAGAAATTAATTTAAAGAAGTCCGAAGTGGTTAGAGAATGACTCCACAGCACTTTGAAACACACTTTATTGTTAGAAATACTGATCTTATGACAAGGTATTCCAAGAATAGCAAGAAAGGATCCACGGCTGGCAGCCACCTTCTAATGCCACACTAAACTGTTGGTGGTCTTAAGAGTAGATAGTGCCATACTTGATAAAAGACAGCATTTAAGATTGCCTTTGTTTTTCCATGAGCAATCCTGATGCTGAATTTTGATTGGTCCCTACAGTGTGCTGAGTGATATTTGAGACTTTGTGGTACAAAAGCTATTTTATTCTTGTTGAATAAGAATGATTTTAGAATTTTTTTTGCTAGCACAGGATAATATTTTATTACATAAATATTAACAGTCAGCTTTTGTCAGATAGCTTTAGTATATGAAAAAACCCATCTCTAAAAAATTCTGACTGATTTGGTTATGCTACAATCTAATCATATTCCTCATTAGGTACTTTCAGCACATTTTAAATTCCTCGGAACAGTTACAGATTAATATTAATGTTCTGGGAACCTTTGAGAAAATAAATTCTTCATAATTTCAAAGGGACTTTGGTAGTTTTGTAAAAAATCCCACATATCATTCATGAATTTTCAACTCCATGGCAAATGCAGCTATCCTAATTCACATCAGGAATACCTGTAAAGAGTTAATTAAACAAGAGGTTTATTGTGTCTAAGGGAGAATTTCCCACTGCAGACCTCATGATCTTAACTTTCATATTACTTGTGAGTCTTTCAGAATTGACAACTACCTGTTATTCCCCTTTGCACTCCAAAATAGTTAAATATGTAAAAACTTGTATGACCCATGCTAAAGATGGAAAATGATTGATGTTTTCTGAAATAATTATTGTTTTGTTAACACCTTCCCCATACTTACATCAATATTTTTATAAAAAATTCTAAGTCTTGATCTAGTGGATTAAAATATTGAAGAAAATAATTATTGATTCTTTCAAGCTTATTCTAAAGCTGAATGCTGAGAGAAAATCTCTTTAATGTAAAAAAAGTTATACATTTATGAAGCTGTTAGATAATTTAACCTCTGAAATATATTTGTATATTAATAGGTTTATATCAACTAATTTATTATTATACACAGAAAAATATTTCACAAGTTCAGGAAACATCATTCCTTAAACTTACAGAAGAAAAAACATTTTTATTTACAGGATTATTTTTTCATGATAGCTATTAAAAAAGTATTAATATTTAGAATTATAGTGGCCAACAGCAGAATGCCAGAAAAGCCTGGCAAAAATTTATTGTGTCAACACTTACTTCTGTACTTGTGTCACTTTAAGTCTCTATACATATCACAATGAGTCTGGCTGGAAAAAAGTTCATTCTCTTCATAGCAGGCTGCATGGTGCTGTGCTTTGGATTTGCAACAAAGACAGTGTTGATAACACACCAGTATTTTGGTTATTGCTTGGCAGAGTTTGTACAACATCAAGGCTTTCTCTTCTACCCACTCTGCCTCCCCAAGCAAACAGGATTGGAAAACACGAAAAGTTGGGAGGGAATGGCTGACCAGAGTTGGCCAAAGGAATACTCAATACCATACAATGTTGTGCTCAGTATTACAAGCTGAAACGGAATGGAAGAGTAGGGAGGAATATTTTTATCTGCCTCCTGGTGTGAAGTAGTAAATGAATTTTTTATTTTGCTTTCTTGCCCACACAGATTTTCTTTGCTCTTTAAACTGTTTCTGTCTCATCTCACAAGTTTTCTCACAGTTTCTTCTCTGATTCTCTTCTGCATCCCCCCAGCAGTGGGGAGAGACCAAATGATTAGCAGGGTACTTAGTGGGGTCATATACATATATATATATAAAATACATACATAAATATACACATATACACCTCTCTGTATGCTTTCATGAGGCAAGACTGGATGTGGTGCTTATTTCCATGGTCTAGTTGATATGGTGGTGCTCAGTCACAGGTTGGACTTGATTATCTCAGAAGTCTTTTCCAACTTAAATGATTCTGTGATTCTGTGATAAGCTTTGCGCTTCCATATTTGTACTTTGCTCTCTGAGCCAGTAGAACGAAGACAGTTCACCTTCTAAACTTTTTTTCTTAAAGCTCCATATCCTAGGAAACTTTTATGTTTGTAGTTGGATATTCCACTTGTTTGTTTTGTTTTAGTTGTCATTAAGCTTTCTCATGGTAATGGCTTTCTGAGAAGCTTTAAGCATGGCATGGGAATCATAATTGGAGTTCCAGTGTAAAATCACTCCAGCAGAGTTTCCAGCTGATGACATAACTAGAGAAGAAGTAAAATGAAGTTATTCAGACCTCTTTAATGGTTGAATCACTTCCCTGTTGTAATTAATGGCACCTTCAATTAACAGTGCCTAAATACCTGGAGAGTTTCAATTTTGTCAGTTAAAAGTTTTGCATGAAGATACTCAAGGGTTTCAACACGCAAAAAGCGTTTGTGAAGGCAATTGCATTTTCAACACTAGGTCTATGGTTCTTTTAACCACATCCTCACAGTTCTGCTCCTCTTTTATCTATTCCTGGTTCTGATGTAATTGTGAAAAGGAGCATGCACAGCTGATCCCACTGGTGTCGTATGGGTAAACATATAAAATTTTGTTCTGACCATCCCAATCAAATAAGGATGAAACAATATCTGGTTTTGAAACTCCCAGAGAAGCCCCACTAGTGTTTGAGAGAAACCTGAGGTAAGTAAGTTTGAGAACTGGAAACAAATCTTTTGTCTAGATAAGATGTATTTGGCAGTGGAGTATTATATTTTACTTCAAATTTACCATATAGTAGTCATTATTTCAGAGTTAAATATTTGGCAACAAATTAGGTTAAGATGCTTACTATATGTCACGTATGTCTATACTGAATCTCAGTGTTGTTTTTCAATTGACATTGAAAAAACATGTATTTTAATCTCTTAAAAAGTATTACGACAGAAAACACTTTCTTTTTTTAAAACAAATAAAGTTAAGCTGATAAGACCAATTTGCATCTATTTTTCTGGAGCATGATTTTTTTGTCATGTTTCCTTTATGTATTTTCAGCTTAATATCACATCCTTTGGTTAAAGCTTATCTGTTCTATGTAAATATTTCATACAACATCGCTAAGTTTTTCCTTTATTATATTAGATTTTATTTGAAATTGTGTTGTTTCAGTACTGCAGTAACTCTTGAATGCATCCAATGAATATCTCATAATTTTTAGAAATACTTCCTTTAAAACCATCCATCAATTTCTGCCCTCTAAGATGGTGTGCCATAAATACCAAGAGTAATACTATGAATTGTGCTGCATATCCTAAAATGACACTGATTTCTTCTCTATAACTCTTTGTTATAATTTATTTTCTTTTTCAATCAACACTGAGTGTACTTTGGAAGAATGGGACATTCTCAGGATTACATGTGCAATAAAAATTCCAGGTCTTGAATTCTTTCATTTAGCTTTATTCTCAGTGAATTTCACTGCACAGAGTGATGGAGTACATCTGGAGTTAGTGATGTGCAATCCCAGTATCTTAGGATGGATGAAGCATGAAATATTCAGGAAGCCGTTGTCTACTTTCCCCACCTTAGACACAAACACTAAAATGTTTAAGTCCTGGCTACCAGAAAGCTATCTTTATACTACAGACAAAAGTAATTTTTAGGTTCTTACTAGGATGAAGAATATGTCTGCCCTGTTTTATGCTGTTGCCTTCAGGAAAGCAAATAGAATGGCAAGAGATTATAGACTAGGCAGCAGAGAAAGGTAAAAAGATGAAATCTGTTCTAAAAGTGCTATTAAAATTCAGGAAAACATAGATTGGCAACACCTTCAACAGGTACTCCTGGGACAGTTCCTGCTTACAGTCTGAGAAGAGCTTTGGTGAAATATCTTGTCCATCATGCAAGCTGAGCTCAGAATTACCCTCTCGACAGGAACCACAGGGCCCACAGTACCACTGAAACTCTGCCACGTCAGGCTGTAGTGCTCACAGGCAGACTGGTGCCTTATCCTGAAACAAGATTGAGATCCTCCATTCTGACATGTCACTGCTAGGTGTCTGAAAAACCCTTGGGTATAGATCAGAAACCATGACTAGATGGAACCAGGATCCTACAGATAGGAGAACAAGCTGACCTGTGCTCTCTCTTATACCCCTCTCCTGTGAGTCTCTGTCATAAACTACACACAAATATTTGGTGGGAAAATTCTCTCCTTTCCTCCTACCAAGACACAAACAACTATCTTTTTCAATTGTTTTTATCATCTTTGTGAGACAAAATCTTGAGTGCAAATCCAATTACTAAGATAAATAAAGGGCACCTAAAATTCTTTCCAGTACATTGAGAGGGGAAAGTTCTATTTTTGTAAGCATTATCAAAGATAATATAAACAAGCCTATAAATATTTTTTTTCTGCATAAAACTTAGCATTTCAATAAATATGAGACATTCAATTCTATTGAGATATTGTTCTATTATTACATGGGATTTTTAGGTAGGGAGTTAGACCTGTAATCCCAGCAGCCTGTGGAATAGTTAATTCATGAGCACTGACCACCAAAGACAGCAGAACACATTAACACAAGTAGCAAACTTCAGGTCTGAGAGTTACATTATAAATCACACAGGTAAACAGAAGATAACAGAGAAAATGAACTCCTGACTTATGCACTGGTGGGGGAGCCCTTGTCTTCTGCAGCTGATCAGCCACAATCCTAAAGCACAAAGTGGTTGCAGTAAAACTACAGTGCAAATAAGTGATATGAAAGATTAACGAGTTATCTTGCTACACTTTTGAGATTACAGTAAATTGTTCCCCTAGATACTCTTCTCCCAGACTTAATATTCCACCTTTGAGAAGATTTCTGCCCTGCTATTAAATTCCTTCTTGAACAGGCAAACAGAATCTTGAAAAATTTAAGCTCTTTCCTTTTATTATTTCATTCAGATGATTATTCTAGCACTCAGCTTACTCATAGATTTAAAAAATTTGGTTTTATTTTCTGTTGAAACCTGTTACCAATAAACACAGTGTTATACTCTGCTAAGTGTGATTTGGGCTCATATTGTGATTCAAGCATATTAGTGTATCATTCTGCTCAATCAAAACCCCATGCAGTATCAGATCATTTCAAATAAGTAAATTTAGTATTAAACGTTGCACTTTTCATGTGTGGAATATCTAAAAGAACCCAGACAGTGAGTATTGGACTCTTGACAAGCTGTTTCTAATCATTTCCACAGGATTTTCAAGTGCACCCTATCACATTTGATTAGTCATATGATTTCTGCCCTTCATCCTCCTTATTACTCACAAACACACTTAAAGAGACTCAATATCTTCCTCAGTCATTTTTGTGCTGAACTAGATAAGCTGTTCAAGGCCATGTTGGATGGGCCTCTGAGCAACCTGGTCTAGTGGAATGTGTCCCTGCCCATGGCAGGGGGTTGGAACTAGATGATCTTTAAAGCCTCTTCCACCCCAAACCATTCTATGATGCTTTGATTTTAATTTTTTTTTTTAATAGGTGCTCCTGCTCCTTCTCTGATCACCCTAGCATCCAATTACTATTCTACTTTCAAGTTAACCTGGTTTTGAATATAGATATTCAGAATCATACAGAATATACTAATTGAGGTCTTCTCTGCATTTTTTGTAGATATGATATTATGCCTTCCTATACTGGAGATGTTTTGTTTGACAGATCTTAGCATTATTTTTTTCCTATGTTGTTGCTTATAATGATTCTATAAAAAATATATTCAGATCTCTCTCATTTTTTATCAGCTTCAACTAATGATTTATTTCTTTATAATAGAACTCCTCATTATTATTCCATTAGTACACGACTTTGAAATTTTGTACTAAGAATTTTATTTCTTTTCCTAGTAGGAAGCAAGATCTAATTATTCTTGTTGTATTATCTCATGCTTCACAGCACCATCAATACCTACAGATTATAAGCATATGCAGCCTTCATTATATTACTGAGTTCAACTGTACGTATTTCAGAAAGTTTCATTTGGTATAAAATCATTAAGAAAATAAAACAAAAAAATTCTGCATTTATTGGAATCTGTAACCTTTCAGGGTCCACTTTGGCGTAGAGTTTTGCAAAACACAGTGGCTTCGGTTCCAAAGTTTTAGATGGGTTTACATTAGCCAATAAATACACCCTGGCTTTTATTATGGTTTCTGTTATCTTCATTATTTTGTCTTTTGTGAACAATTCCAGGACTGAATTGTCTTCCTTGAGAATTTGTGTTGCTACCCATAGTTCACTGGTACAGCATTATTAGTTTGGAAGTCTGAAAAATTCTGGAAACTATTTTATGTGAATAGTACATGCATATGGCCTGGTTGGCTGATAGTCTCATTTTTCAGTAATTGCTAGATACAGGATTTTTTTATTTTTAGATACTTACCTAAACCATTATATTACAAGAGATCTTGCATAGCAATTCTGTGAGTTTATTTGATTTTTCAAAGCCACATCATTTTTAATCGTGTTCTGTCCATCAATAGTCAAGAGTTAAAAATCTGAACAGAACTACATTACTAAGAAAACTCTAGTTTTTAGAAACTTGCAGTATTTCCTAATGCTCAGAAGTGACTAATGATAGTGTCAGTTTGTGCCAGGCTTAAAGAGATGTTTTTCAGTAAAGGATGACCACACTTATTTAGACGTTATGCCCCCAGATGAGAACTCAGAGAGGAAATTCAAAACTCAGTAGTATTTTCTGAAAATATTGGATTTCATACCTAGAAAAAATGGCCTAAGCTTCAAGTCTTTCCACATTATTTATAATGACAGTATTAGACTACTGTCTAAGCAGTTCACATTCTCACAGTACTTCTATTATTTTTATTTCAAAGTATGCTGCTTAATCCAAGCATTATTTAAAATCATAGCCTTTTTCCTTTTTTTTCTTTTACTACAAAACCAGTGTTTCAAACTCTTTGAAAAGTAGGTTTTAAATCTCATCTTGTAACTTAGTAGTCATAATGTAGAGACAACTGAGATTGTTACTTTACCTTTAGTCTGTAATACTGTAAGGATTTTTCCTTATTTCTCCTTTGAATTTATCTTAAATGGAACATTAGTTCAATCACTGAGAATTAGGAATAGCTGCCTGCTAGGAAAGTTAATAGAATTTTCTTGTTCTTTTTCTTCAAAATCTTATTGTTTAATGCAGGGAGAATGGAAAAAAAAGTTTTAATAATGGACAACATCTTAGTTTAGAAATAGTATTCCCTGTAAACAGTGTAATGCAAGGTTCATGATCATTCAGACATCATTGTACTGCTGTATAATGAAATTTAGATTCTGTCAAAGCACTGTTAATAGTGATAAATAGTAGCACAGGAACTAGGAACTCTAAAGAAGACAGAGCTCACAATTTGTAGACTGCCCTAGAACTTATGAGTCACTTTTGACAAATTATAATCCCTGGCAAAACCCAGAGGGCTGAAATTCTCAAACTGTAGTCTAGAGGATTCACTCCTGGTCAAGTTTTAAATTGTTGTTTGTATGCTAAATTGAATTAAGACTGAAAAATACCTTTAAGCTGACACAGAACTATTTCAAAGCAAGCCACTTAAAGCATGAGAGTGCTATTTAAACCAAAACATCTCTTGCACTTACTTTAATCTTTTGGAATTTATGAGGTTTTGAAAAATTAGTCCAGCTATTATTATATTAATGTATCCTTTATTTTCACATGGATTCAGAACTTATTTATGAGCAAAATCATGTTTATGTTGCCTACAAATCAATAACTTTAAGAACAACCTCCTTTTTGTGAGGAAATGTAGGGAGAAAATTGCCACTGGTTGACAGTTAAATCCACAGTGACCTCCCGTATTGAAATTACCCATTAAACTTTTTATATTAGTATGCCTCTACCATTCCTCCAAGTGACATTACTAAGTGACCACAACAGCCCTGGTTCTGCCACGAGGAAAAAAGAAAATTTTATTCTGCACTTCTCATACCTTTCTTTTCTTATAGCAGTTTGAAAAATGGTACAGTTTAAAGTAGTAATAGTGTTGTAGCACTATAAGGATATAAAAGTTCACAATACGGTTTCTCCTCACAAACCTTGCTACAGTTTTTTATTGAAACAATTTTTTTTCTGCAGATTGTTTTTCCTGGTAGATTTCTTGGTCCTTTTCTCACAATGTAGAGTATGCTGGTTAGATTTCCTAACAGAGACTGCAGAGTGGGTAGAAAATCCACCTGCTGCAGAAGCACATTGTTCGGATAATTCTACTTTGGTCAATATATTTCACTGTACCTAGAAATCCCACCTGTGTACCAGTCTGGCTTTTTCTTGAAACAGTGAACAGGAAGGTTAGCAAAAAATGATATATATGTGCATTTTGGACTGGTTTTGACACAAGTTAATTAGATCAGCACGATAGAAGATCAGTCATTGTTCCTTTAATAAACAGATATTTGCCTTTTTACTTCACAGTTTCGCTATGTCCAACTATGGATTTGTAGTTCAGTTCAAATGGCCATTCTAGGCTGAAATACCCAAAAAAGTGTAGCAGTGATATGTATGAAATGGGAAAGTAGTATATACAAGAAATATATAGCTATAGGCATAAATACATACACATAACTATATACAAGTGCATACTAACAGAAGTATATCATTATATATAAGTATATAAATACATACTTTTGTAAGTGTGTCTAAGAAATATTGTATAGTGAGATAAATGGTTGTTTCATATTTTGATAGAGGACATGCTCCAAGTAGAGAAAATACAGGTGGATTTCCACAGTGAATAAAAAATGAATACAGATATACTAATATATACATATACTTATTAATTTTCATTGAGGATGGGACAGTTTGGAAAGAGGGCATTTGCAGATGAAATGGACACATAAAATACTTAGCAGGTACATTTAACATATTCAAGTCAATGCTTGAAAGTAACAGCGCAAAGAAAATAGCAAAACCTGTTGCTTGATGCTAGAGACAGAGGAGAAGATTTAGGGGTTATCTTTCTAACAGGATTTTGAGAGCTTAGCACGGTCTTGCTTTTAGGTCTAATACAGAAGCAGGTTTTCGTACGTAGGGATTTGAAAACAAACTTTATTTGATCTTTGTGAGGAGCTTAAAGAAGACTTTAAGACAAAGTAGTGGAGAACTACCATTTTTAGAATAAGAAACGCTTGAAGTGCCACCCTAATCACTGGCCAGGAGCTCTCTCTAAATTTTAGTCCATTCAGTCACATTAGCCCTCCTGCTCTTGTTTGATTTTCTCCTTGTAAGTCCAGTATTGCTTCAGAATGTGAGAAAAACCATGTTGAATCCGGTACTGAGACTGACAGCATGGTCAGTCCCACAGTGCTTCCACAGCAGCTGTGTGGTGGGGATGGAGTAGCCACAAACAGCATCAGGGAACATGTGATGTTCCTACATGGCCCTACAGTCCACGGATCCATCATGCTGAGTGCTCCCATACTGAGGTTCTGGCCACGTTGTGTACCAGACATCCCACTGAAAACGTTGGCTGTATGTTCATGTTATCACAATGATGTTCTTTGATGAAAGGTGGAAAAAACTTTCAGCTTTGCAAAGCTGAGCCCAAAAACTTGTGCCCATTTCTTGCATAGGATGAGAAAAACAGGGAAATTCCTGTGTCTCCTATTTTCCTTTCTGAATGCAGAAGCACAGTAAAGAAATTATTTTAATTCTTTCCATCTCTCAATACTATTAGTCTAACATTTGCATCCATTTTCAAACAAATAGGTTTCTTAAAAGGATAATGTGAATTATTGTTACTGGCTCTTTATCTATCCAACATTAAATTATTGTCATGTTAAGTTTAACCTTTTATCAGTATAAGAGATCCTATACTTTATTTTCCCAAAGTTAAATGAGATGAAATACTTACTGATTGCTGTTTCTAGTGGAGGGATGCTATTAAGAATAGTTTCTTGAAATGAAGTTTCAGTTGAACAAAAAATTACATACTTTGCAGCACAGAAATGGATATGATAGCACACAAATTCTATTTCAATTATTTAGTTAGAACAGTTATTTTCTTAATTTTAACTAAAAATATATGTGTTTATATTCTATGTTTTTCTCTGTAACCAGGGTTATACAATGACAGGGTAAAGCAAGTTTCCAATTACCTTTCTCTGTTTAACAAACAGCTTTATTTGCCCACAGTATTTTCTTTGAAAATAATGAAGCTTTCGAAAGAAGAGCCTAACAGGACTATTAGTCTGAGGCAATAACACAGTTTGAATGTAACCTTAAATGCAATCAGCATCTTTCCTTTTTCTCTGAACAAGATGCAAATGTCTGAAATGTAGGCTGGCTTGACAGAACTCAGACAGCTGTATCGACATATCAATTATATGTTGTGATTTTCCAGTTAGTCCAAAGCAATTCAATAATATTCAGTTTTATTTGCTAGTAGCTTCAGGATGAAACTGGAGACTTGATTTAACTTATAATCATGTATTTTGTTTGATGAGTTTATTTCTAAAATAATGATTAAAGGAAAAATCATTTGCTATGCAATGAGAATCAGGCTGCTTTTTAAAAGACTTGCCATCTGAGCATGATAAAAACAGTCAGGACAAAAGCATTCAGGAATTAGCCTTATGGTGGCATGATTAAGTAATCTGGAAGCACATGCTCAGGTTAAAAACGGATATGAGTCTGTGGTCATATACAGGACTAGAGCTTCACTGCTGAACTTGCTTTTTTTTCTGCTCAGGATCTCTTGTTTCTACTCTGATC
Source organism: Gymnorhina tibicen (assembly GCA_013399875.1). Lineage (NCBI taxonomy): Eukaryota > Metazoa > Chordata > Aves > Passeriformes > Artamidae > Gymnorhina > Gymnorhina tibicen. Next base: position 509,722 of record VXAZ01010409.1, on the reverse strand, counting down.
TTCTAAAAGGTGTATACTGCCACTGGAGATAAAGGAATAGTAGAAAGTAGTGAAATAAGTAGTCTTCTGATGAAAGAAAATTTCAAGCAGGCATTTCTCAGAGTATTTCAAGTATTTCTGCTCATACTCTTAGATGTGCCTTGCTGAACTCAGGGTCCAGGATCTCCCACAGCAGTCACATCCCACCACAGTGGTGGCTCTGGGGGTGACAACCTTTCTCACAAACCTTTCAAAGGAACCAGACTTTGTTCATGCAGTTCATTCCCATTAGGTCATGCAAGTATGAAACAATTTTTTCTGAGGCAGATTATGCAAGTGAATCCTTTATAGAAGTCCACCTTTGGAAATACATGCAAGTACAAATTCACTGAGTTTTGTTCATGCTGCATGCTGAGATGTGAGCTAAATGCACCGTCAAAACTAGATAAACATGCTACAGATTATCCTATTACATATATCTCTACCATTACTTAGGAATTTAGTATGATATTATGGACTTTATTGCCTTTATGTTGCTCATTAGTTTCTAGTTTCATATGTGTGTTATAACTACTCTAAGCAAATCCTTCTGTCCTCTGGACTGATATTTCCAGTATCTTCATTACATTTTAGTGCTTGCTTTTTTTTAACATTTCAAAAAACAGTTTCAGGGACAAGTTCTTTGCAGGGAATGGTAGGTCTGAGGTCCTGAATATACGGTGGGGGATAACAAATTATTTGTGGTAACTTAACATGTTTCTGTAAGCCAGTTGGTTCTCTCTTTTGCAAGTGGTTTAAAACTATTTAATCTCAAAAGATATCTTGAGATAAGAGGAGATAAAAAAGCCCTACATGTCACCTTGACTTTAAATACATCATTGCAGGGCCACTTCTCTATCACCCATATATATAAAAATGTTGAATAACTGAAGATCTTCACTGTACTTTTAGATTAGTACACACCTGTGGTCACAGATGCACTTATTGTTGCAGAAGTGAAAATTATAGTGGTTTATTACAGATTTTCTTCCTATGCATGCCTCAATAGTATGAAAATGAATTAAACTGTTGTACCTTGCTCCCCTAGATACAGTGTATCCATGACTAAAATTTTATGAAATTTTATAATGGAAAGCAAGAGCTACTGTGGTTTAAAGAAAGAAAACAACAACTTGTCCTTGGGCTAGATCAGCTGTGCTAAGAAAAACTAAGTAAAGTTTGTTTTTTACATGCAGCTATGTCTTCTGAAATAAGAACAAAGTTAGTATTTTGAAACATGTAAACCTAATATACATCCAACTTCTGAAACATCCTGAGAAAGGAGTTAATAGAAATGTACAATTCATACAAGACAAGGACACAAAGATGTTCTGTGACCACATCTCTACAATTTTTTAGTTTTCCCATCAGCATTTTGTGCAATTAAAAGGTGAAATTATTGTTCTGTGTATGGTGCTCAGAGTGTCTCATTCCACAAGTGCAGATATGCCCGATGAAGTCACCCCCAATGAAGTAGTCCTTGTGACTTCACAATGAATGATTTTGTCCTGATGTTACTATGTGAGATGGGGACATTATATTTAAATATATTTTATCCACTTTAGACCAAGGAAACGTGAGATGCACAATGATGTGCTCAAGGTTATGGGTAAAAACAGGAATAAGCAAAAATTGAGTTTTCTAAGTTACTTCCAAAAGTTTTAAGCCTAGATGCATTTGAAAAACTCACATGGCATCCTATTTTCAAGCTTAGCTGTTTGAATGCATTTGCAATCTGTCCCTTATCACCGTTAAAAAAAAGGTTGTCCTGTAGCTCAACGACAGCTCATGCCACTCAAGATTTTCAAAATTGTGCTGCAAAGTAGAAGGTGTCCCATTCCATATAATTTCAACTGCCTTCAGAAAATAACAATACTGGTGAGAAAGAAAATAACCCGGAGGCTAAGAACCTGAAGGCTTTTTGGGAAAATGGACAGGTATATTTAAAAATAGCAAGCACACCCATATTTGGGGGTTTACGTTTACGAAAAAGTAGAATAGCAAAAATACTGAATGGTTACTGCAAATAAAGAGTAGATTCAAATCTCATATGCTTCGAAGTGAATTTGCATGATGTGAAAATAAAAGTGGAAAAGAGAGATAAGAAATCTTCAGTGTGCATTTTTTCTATTGTGCATTTGTTGGCCTTTGATGTCAGATGTAAAATTTTCTCCTCAGGGAACAGAAGCAGTGTTATGCGATTTACAATTAAAACTGCATAATGAAAAAATAATAGACAAAATTTGATGAAAACTGTTCAGAAATGATCTACCACATGATTACTGTTGGTCCAAGATCTTCAGTAAAATCTTTTTAGTAATATATATGTTTTCAAAAACTAGGGTGCCTTTTCTTTTAGTTAGTAATTGAATAAAGGCCAAATTTTAATAACTTACTGACCCAAGGACCAGTATCAGTTTGATCAATTTAAAGAATGCATTCCAGCTCTATGTAGGCTTCTGCAGTTCAGTAAAGAAGCAAAATTTAATAAAATAAACAAAGTACACATTTTTAATATATCCCAAGACAAAAACGCAAGAAATACTGTCTAAATCAGCTGTATATCTTTCATCTCTATATGCAATAAGGTACATTGTAGATATTGTACACATTCGTACACATAATTATGGAACAATGTGTCTATGAAAAAAAAGAAAGGTTGTTTTTCATTCATGCCGTTTTCAATGTTCACATCAGAGTTTTTGTTCCTGTGTTCCCTGCTCAGTTTATTGTGATGTGGTCGTCACATGCTAAAAATATATAATCGGATTTTGCTTTTCATGTCTTTGCTATTTCTCTGAGATGAGAAGCATCAAAGGAAGCAGTTCCCAGTTTGTTCTTCCTTATCTTCACTATGTTTTTTCCTGCTCTGGAACAATGAAATGTGAATCTCTTCAGAGCCTTTGGGCCAGAACAGAAGGTAATAGTTGGGTCTCCTACTGTTTTTGCTATTAGTTGTCTTCCTGCTGGAAGCCCTTTAAGCTTTTGAAGGCTTGCTCTCAGAGCTCATGAAACTGAGTTCTGAGTATTAATGCCAACACTGTCCCTGAAATGCTTTTGTTTTTCAAGTCAGCCTCATTGGGAATAGTGGGCTGACAGAGCTGCTGTAAACACGTTTGGTAAGCATACCTGTCACCTGTCTGGATTTAGGCCAAAACAATGAAATGAATATGCATAAGTGCTAACACCAAATATGAAGCATGAGTTTTGACTACAGAATGTAAGAGTGAATTTTTAATTTTTTTTTAAAAATGCAGACTACTTCCTGGGAAGCCTCTTAACATCTTCTGCAGTACAGTAAATTTAGAGCTATGTAAGAGGTATATTTCAAGCCTAGACGATTACAAATCCTCAATACCAGAAAACATTCTGAACAGCATCATTAGAATTTTAAATAAAGAGAATGCCAAAAATACCCAAGTAAAAATGTATCCATTGCATTAAATGGATTTTGAGCTAACTCTAATTAATGATAATTGTAGTCTAATTCATTAAGATTGAGCTGATCCTGATAGGAAAATGTGATGTAGCACACAGAATACGCTCATGGCTGGCACCGGGGGCAATCAGCCTTCAGCTGGGGAAGCAGCTGTACATGGTTAGATGTGAAAGGTTAGGCAGGCTTCTTAAAAACTTTGAAGCTCATAGATACGTCAGGTTTTAGAAGATATATGTAGAGCTCAAGAAGGAGAAGCTATGGGTTTTTCTGACACATGGTGTTGGGGATCAAGACTGATACAAATTGAGTGTGCTTTTTATGTGTGTTTTGTTTTGATGCTGGAAAAGAGGGAAAGTTGCTGTAATAGCAAAAGTAGGGTAGATCACACAGATATTGTAGGGGTATTTTGAATTTATCTAGAGGGTTTTTTTACCTTTTTGCTTTTCTTTTAGAAGATGACACTTTGATAGGGGGGCATGGAGATTATTCAATTGAATCACTTGGTGTTCTAAAGTATTTTCACTCCAAAGATCCTTCAAACTCAGAATATTCTGTGGTTGTGTGGATGAAGAGTAAAACCTTTTAATAACAGGGAAAAGAACATTCTATTTTACTGTTTGACATATTCCAAAACTTTAGGTAGTTTGTTGTGAAGGACTTGTCAATAAGACCCATTGCAGTAAATAGAGGGCTTTCTCAAGGACCTGACTTTATAAAATTGGGTTTTAGTTTCCTGTCCAATGCCAATTTATGTTTTAAAACTTTAAGAACTTCCATAGTAGGGTAGCATTGTGATGATTATTTTTCTCTTTCTAAAACAGTGGTGTTATTGAGGGGAGGAACATAACAGGATAACAACAGGTCAAGAAACGTTATGGTGAGGGCAACCCTGACATCTTTCTGAAATAGACAATGTGTCAAATTATGTATAGCAGGGAGATTTCTGTGACATGTGATTAATATTGCTGCTGTGACCATTGCCTGCTTCTCCAGCTTTCCCATTTACCTTGTATTGCCAGTAAATCACAACTGTCTCTGAGAAAAGCTACTCCCTCATTAAATAAAGAAGCAGCTAAAATTTAAACCTTCATTTCAAATAAAATAGTATTTCTAACAATATCAGATGCTTTGGTCAGAGACTCAGCTGCAATAAACAGGATAATAAAAGAAATGAGTCCAAACACAAAATGGTGGACTACATTCTTTAATCCTCAGAGACTGATTATGCATATTTAGATATGAATAAGCTACTAGGTAAGTAGGAGTAATTTCTTATGTCTAGGTTGTTTTCCATTCCAACAAGATGCTAAAATTTCTGCAGAAGGCGTGAAACAGTCACAAGCACACAATGGTGGAAACTGAGGGGTATCTGATTTCCACTACTGAAAGCAAGATCGATATTCAATGGATTTTGAGGATGCTCTCTAATACTGAGATCAAAATTGCAAAAGTCACAGACGCAGAGTTTTAGGAATAGCAAAAATATTCCTCCTGTCTCAAGACTTTAGATTTTTTAACTTTTAAAATTATATTTTTAAGTTTGATAATATAGGAAATAGAAGTCATTTTAACAGAATGGTGGTTTTTAATGTATTCGGAAATCAGCTGCTATGGCTGCAATTTTTTTAAAAATTACTTTGGTCCATATGTGTTTTCAGTTCTTTAGTATTTTACTTCTCTAACTTGAAACTATTCTGTAATTAATTTTTATGGCATCTATGTCTCAAAAATAGTAATTTTCTATGTCTTCTTAACATCTAAATATTTGTTTTAAAGCAATGCAGAGATGTTGAGATGTTCAAAGTTAAGATTTTATGTGTGTGTATATGCACTTAATTTTTATTAAAAACTTCGTAAGTTAATGATCATTCAGTAGGAGTTTAGTCTCAGTCCAGACCAAGCTAATAAGTTTGCTGATGATTAAATTGAACCTCCAGTGCAGCTGCATGAAAGACAAGGTTTCTCAGAAAGGAGACTTTATCACTCTTATCATTTCTTAAATTGATACTTTTACAATAGAAGATGGTGATGAAGAAATCCCATGAACACTTGCTAAGAAGCAAACACAAGTATGAGGTTGATGTCAGGTGGATACAAGATGTGACAGACCTGACAAAGAAATCCCTAACATTGTTGGTTTGTTTTCTTCAGGAAAGAATTTTCTAAATTACTTGGTAAAACTGTCAGTTAGGAAATGTGTGTTAGGGAAAGAGAAAGATCTTAGGAAAGTGTAGCATGATATTTGGTAGGACACAGTATCTGATTTAGAGTGGCTTTTAAATAAATCTTTGTTTCATTGATACTGAAAAAAGGGGAAGAAACTTGATTAATGGCCTTATAGAAGGATTTGGGTTTTATCATGGGATACAAAGAAATCAACTTTATTTACATCAAGTTGAAATATGTCAAAGAACAGGAATTCTTGGTCTTCTCAGGCATGAATTTCACTGAATTCAACTGTCACTTACAACAAATTGTTATTGCTATTATTATAACTTGGGATTGTGAATATATAATGTATTTTGTTTTTTTTAGTGATCATGATGTATACAACTATTACTATATGACTATTTTAACTTTTTTCATTTTGGAGTTAACCTTTGATTAGAGTGCATAAGAGTTTCAATTGTAATTAAAATTTTTTATTTCTTACTTCATACATCACTCAAGATTGCTGCAGCAAGACCTGCAAATCAATGCAGTTTTGAAGACAACTAGTGTATTTTGACAAAAAGTATAAATCTAAGTAACCTATTTCAATATTTTCCCCTCTAACTTGTTTTAAAACCCCATTTCTTAAATCTTACTCTTCCATTAGTTAAATATGCTATTGAAGACCTTCAAATTACATATATTCGATTCCAGCCCACAGTCCTGTGTAATGTGTAGCCCTTTACATGCATGTGCAAATGTGGTAACATAATTGTGTACACACAACTTAGCTGCACAGAACAACAGTTAGCCAAAAAATATTGAGGAAAAAAGTATTCTGAAGGCAAACCACAATAAAAATTTTTTTGAACAATGAAGGTGAAAAGCAAATATTATTGCTAGCTTGTTACTGGCAGTTGTGTAAAAAATACTTTAAAAAGTTACTGTAAATATTTGCCAGTATATGAGTAAGAATAATAGTAGCTAATACTCCTGCAGGAGGATAGACCTCTAAGAGCCAGTATTGCAAAGATCATAAGGGTTGTGCAGTTGAAATGCACATCCTTGTATTATTAGAGTTCTTGGGAATGTTATTGTATTTTTGAAGGTGAAAAAATGGTTTATATATCAATTTTAGGAATAAAAGTCTAAGAAACACTATATGCAACATGACTCCCTCTTTTCTCATGGTTCGCATTTCATAAATTCTCTCTCTTTTCTTCATTCTAAAAGGGAAAAAAGATTAAAAGTAGGTCATAGACCAGAAACAGTTGCTGTCCTGCTGTCATCCCCGAGAGGAGGAGGTTTGGGGGACAGGTGCCTTTTATACAAAGTTAGTCTTAGCAACTTATTAAGTTAAGATAGCAGCAGGTGAATTTTGTAGTAGCCTTATAGGCAGCACATCTCTGGCTGCTGGAGGTAATTTGATCCTAACAGAGGAACAAAACTGCCTTCAGGCCATGGGTTGGCAAGATGTGCTGTATGGCTCTGCAGTCTCTCAGAATCCAAGACTACAAAAGGAGCCAAAATTCAATTGTTAAGCTTAGCCAGAGCATCTCGGCTTCCATGATCTCAAGAAATTGACACATCCTGAAGTTACAGAACTGTGCCTGGCATAAGTTAGTTTACAAGAGGTGTTTTGTGGTGTACATTGAAGAGGGCTATTAAGATAGACTAGCCAGTTGCAAGATACAGTCACTATATTTTGGTGATAGGTACAATTTATTGCAAGTGGCCCAAACAAAATTTCTTATTTCTGTTCTCTATTTTAACCTTCTTTCTGTGAATAAAAATGCTTAGGGTTACTTGTTTTCAAACTGACATATCATCTTTTAACTCCTAAATACCTTGTATGGTGACACATGGACTATTTTTATATAGTCCTGACAAGAATTTGGCCTTTTGTCATTTTAGGTCTCCCTCTTTTTCCTAGAGATACTTTGAGGACATGGAGATATTGACAAAGAAAATTACCATAAGAAAGAAGATTCTAGTAGTCAGGAAACTTGTTTCAGGAAACTTGTTTCTATTCATTTTGTTTTCTTTGAAGCAATCTTTTTCCTTTCAAAAACAATCCACCTGAAGTAAACACACTTAGTGTGACAGATGCAGATGTTCATGTATCTATTCCTTTGAGACAGGTTTTGCACAATTAGCTTTGGCAACAATGCTGAAAAAGTGCAGCTTAGTTGCTAGATATATAGAGTAATACAGTGTTCTTGATCTCATTGTGTAGTGAGTATTTTCTATCTTTGATTCCACTCAACCTGTAACAAAGAAGTAATCTTGTGGTTGTTTGGGAATGCAAAGCCAGGCAGAATGCATGTACTGACCCACCAGCCAAGGTTCTTATTTTCACTCCTGCCCTTGCCGAGTTTCAAGATTTTTTTTGATGTCCTGGGAATAGATAATTTAATTTTTTAATCATGGCACATTTTATTGTTTGATACTCATCTTCGTGTATTCAAAATCTGTCCACTGAAGTGCTGCCCCACACTGAAGCAATCTGCAAATACTGTCAAGCTTGTGAATTAACTAGTCAAATGTCTGACACATGTTGCCAAAAATAAATCCCTTTTTGCCTGTTCTGTACCTTGCTCTAAAGACTTCATAACTTCAATATATGTCTTAGAGCAGTATTTGAGAAATGACTGGTTCTGAAAGGGTAACTGCTAACAACAGCAGTAAATATCCAAAATACCTTGTTTATCTTGAAGGTAGAGGGAAGAAGCCTGCCTTCAGGAATGGAATTACTTAAAGCTGCCTTATGGAAGAGTGTGCTAATGATCTTATCGGTTCATAGCTAAAATAAGTTTTAAGAAGAGCCACATGAATTTCAACATGGAAAATGCAAAATGCAGCCTGGTGTGAGGAATTACTCTTTGCAACTATATAGGCTGAGAACTGAATGGCTGTGGAGAAATTCTAATGGAAAGGACCTTGGTGCCTTGGCAGACAGAGGCTGAAAATGAACCAGCAGTGAGCCCTGGCAGCATCAGTGGTCAAAGGTATGCTGGGCTGCATTAAAAGGAACCAGATGATAAGTGGGGAAAGCCATTATTCCCCTCTGCTTGGCACTCAGCAGACTCCATCCAGAACAATGTCCAGGTTTGGTGCTGCATCATAACAATTATATTATGAGGAAAATATTATGAATGATTAATGGAATCATATTATTGATATAAATAAACTGGAAATAGTTGATGAAGGAACAGGGCTGGAGCACGTGTTTGGGGCCTGGACCACTTGGTCTGTGAGGAGAGGTTGAGGGGCTGAGGCTTGTTCAGCCTGAGGGAGAGAAGGCGGCAGTCTTTAAGATGGAGCCACTGGTCCAACAAAGTTGCCAGTTTAGACAGGATAACCAGTGCCTTCCATTTTTAGTCTTGGTTGTAGCTAAACTGCTTTCTACAGCCACAAATATCGGTGTTAACTGAACAACATGTGCTCAGACTTCTGAGAAGAGAAGGAAAAGCAGTGGTATGTAAGGAAACTATACGATGTGATAGTTTGATTTTATTTATTAATTCATCCATCAAGGAACTGATTAAAGGAAACGGTAGTCAGAAGTAACTTGGTTTAAAATTTACTTCCTCTGGAGCATTTATGTAAGACCGGGGTGGATATTGACAGTTCCATGGAAGATGTTTTACGAGGCAAGTTGTGCTAAAGATCTGTATTGCAAGATACTCAGCTACAAGTAGCAGGGATCAATACTTAAGGATAAATAAATTCTAGACTGAATTCTCTTCTTCTCTTTCATAGTATTCCAATAACTCACTGAAAATGTAATCTGAAGCATACTTTCACTTTCCCCAGAAGGCAGCCAAGTTTGTCAGTGAGTGTTGCTTTGTCTGAACTGGAAATATTAAAAGAGACAAGGACATACAACTACTCTCAAGGTATGTTATGGTAGAATACCAAAGCTAAGTCGTACACAAACCTTCACAACAACTCCTCTTCAGTTAAGAGTTAGTCTGAAGGCATAAATTTGCTGGTCTGCCTTTTTTTTCTTAGTATGTGTTTTTGGTATCGAGAAAATTTAATATATTCTCTCAAAAGAAGCTATGGTCCCTGCTTTCTGCAAGAATCTCCTTTGCTGAGCAGAAAAGGTTTGTCATCTCTCTTGTGTTTACAGCTCACCTCACTGGGAAGAGAAATTAGTTGCCAGCATGTTTCCAACAACCTTTTTTTCCCCCCAAAACTCTGAAATATCATATCAAGTCCTCATTTAGAGTTTGGAGTTAAGACTAGGTCTGCAGAAAGACTTTTTTTGTGGTTTGCACAGGGATGTCAGAGTTCATAAGTGATTCAACTGGTGAAAGTATTCTGTATAAAATGAAGTTAAATTTATACAGTGCTTATCAGGGGTTTAAGTAGCCATTTTTCATGAATCTCTGTATTTAGTAATGCTGAGTCAGCTTTCAGAGCTAATTAAAGTTCTAAACATGGATACATAGATAATCATAAATGCATTTGTTGATTACAAATGTTAATTTGCTTCCAAGCAGATTTCAAATATCAATGAACAAAACAGGGGGTTGTGTTTAAGTGTTCAGTACCTCCAAGATTATAGACAACTGACAACATACAGCATGAATAAGATGTGAGATCCTCGTAGCAGCTGAATACAGCCTCATATACTCATGTAAATAGAGTTCTGGCAATTTCAGTGACACAGGTGACTATTTTTATTAGCTGTGTAAATTCATAGTTGAATCAGAAATTACCTACCTGTTACTGATTTATAGTGTAAAAAACGGTCACATCTCACATCAATGCACAACTTATTCTTACATCTTCATTGTTCTTCTGAGCTTAATACCATAAAAAAATTTTTATTAAACAAGACTATTAGTGCTTATATTACTCTGTATTTTTTACATATATATGCTATTGTCATTAACTACTCTGTATTCTAAAAAAATGTATACTGCCCACAAACTGCAGAAAAACAATCCTGAGATGTGATTCAGAGCTTGTTCCAAATTACTTACTAATTTGATGTACTTTCTTTTAGTAATCTTCAGTCTTCAAAATGAGGCTTTGCCTAAGTAACTCTGAAAACTCTTGAGTCACGCCAGTGGGAGCTAATAATGCTTAGGGGTTTTTATTGCCAAGTTGAGACAAAATACAGATAAAACCAGTATTGTTTTCCTCTGAGTTGCACTAATTCCTATAGCTTAATCAATTTATTCTAGGTACCAGGCAAACAGACCTAGACTGAGAGACAAACCTACATCAGCCACAGGAACGGAGATAGAGAGAAATAATCTGAAAGCAATATGTTTTTCTGCCCCATTGTATACCCAACTCTCTGTAGCTATGAGTAGAAGTATTGTTTTCTGTGACCTTAAAAACTCCTCCCTCTACTGGCTAAACTGTTTGTTCTTGGTTGCTATGGAAGAAGAACTTCGAAATCCTTCTCCAAGTCCTAAATTTAACCTAACAAAGTTCCCACTTTTAAAATATATTTGTATTCTGTAATATATATGCTATTATGTTTGTTATGGCTACAGAATAGCAAATTTTATGTTTCCTTGTCAGCAACTTGGATTTGACCAGTTGAATCTGTAATTTTCTTGTGCTCTTTGAAAGAATAATTTGTCTGTTTATAGTAGTTTTAATTCAGTGTAAAACCTTGATCTTCTAAGTCCTAGTTGAAGCAGTCTGGGTAGGGAGGGCTATCATCAGGCATCAGTGCCGTGAGGACTTTCTTTGGAGGACAATGTCACTCCTGGTGATACTCCTCAGCCCCGGAGTTTGCTTGGAGCCATATTTGCCTGTATTCTTATGACAATCTTTGGCCTTCTCCCTGCAGAGAGCTGGCAGAGCTGCGTGCAGGATGCATCTGGCCCTGACTTGTTGGGAGCTGGTCTCAGATGGGTCAGCAGTTGCTTGGTGGCCACATGCCTGTGGCCTCCCTGAACTGGCTTTGCTCTGGAAGTGCCCAAGCGGCAACTGCTTTGTCCTCTTATTTAAATATTTGGTGAAAAGTGGAATTCTGCTACTGATTTTATGGTTCACTGATCTTTCTATAACTTAAATTAGATAATCCCTGAGGTGAATCTAGAGAATAAGATGTAGTTTAAAACAAAAGTTTCATTCATTTTCTCTTATTTTAGCCTTTCCCAGAAGACTATGACATAGTAGATTACGTTTTGAAAACTGATATCAAAGTGAAAATTCTCAGAAACCTGAAATTTTTATAACTTAGTTTATCAGTTAAGGCAAGAATTTTTTAAACTTAGTTTAAGAAAAAAGTAATAAATATTAAAGGAAACTTGTTTCCATTTATTTTGAAATGTCTGGATATTTCTTAAATATTTTGTTTATCCCATTTGCTAATAATAAATTACAGGTAAAAGGTGCAGAGGGTTATAAAAGTGATGTTTTTCCCATAAAAGTAACCTATAACAATGCCTCTGTCTAGAATTCCAGTGGTGAAGTAATAGAACTTCAAAAGTTGTGAAATCCTCTAAGTAATTATGAACCAAGAAAGTTTGCTTGTCAGGCTTTTCAAATCCAGCTATTTCTTCTAATTGAGTGCATTCTTCTGAAGCTAATATATCTGGAACACGCCTTTTAGATGCAAAAATCACACTTCAGAAGTGTATCAGTAGGTATTTCAGCATGCAATGAGTTAAACAAAATCATTCTACATAATTTCAGTTAAGAGTTTAAGATGTCTTTCTCATCTGGCCATGTAAAATCTCAGAAGTACTGAATTCTAGTACAGTCTCTCATGCTGTGTAAGGGATTATTGCCTTCTCTAGATATACCTCAGTCACTTTTTAAAAGAAACCATTTTCTTATTCTGTAAGCAAAACTAAAAGTAATTGTGTGCATTCACAGTGTAGACAATGTTAGAAATGTCTGTTTTAACAAAAAAAAACAACCTGCCTTGCTTGTTTTCCAGGTAATCATAGTCATCCTAGCCAGTTAAAGCCAGTTAAGGACACTGATCTTTCCTCTATGGTTACATCAAATAAAAATGGGAACTTATCTGTAGTGTAGCACTTGATCAGTGAATAACAGTGGTTGAAATTAATTCCTGGCCACCAGTTGGAGCTGCTTTGTGTGGGGAAAATCAGTGCTGGAAGCCCCAGTTAATAATGCTTTCAGTTCTCGGAAAGGAGAGCAAAGGACACTTCTACTCAGTTATCCACTATCTTGTACTCCCGTCGTGAGAGTGAAAGGCACCATGATACGTTTGTCTCCAGACACAGGATGGTCTGCAGCAACTGACAGGCAGAACTTTTTCTTTCTTACACTAGAGAAGTGCAAAGCACAGAACATATTAAGAAGCAAACTACTATATTCATAAATTTAGGTACAGATATATATACATATAAGACTTCAAACTTTGCTGCTTCTATGACTGTTTTCTGTTAATGACAAAACTTTGTCCATGAAATCCTAGGCTGTGCATTAAGTGGTTTTTGTTTGTAAATTTGCATTTGTGTACTCTCAGCAACTATTTTCCATTAGAAGGGGAAGAACATAAATTCTGAATTATGCTCACTGGCTTATTTGTACCATAATCTTCATTAGAACTTGACTTACTCTTTCATGTTACAGTAAGTAGGATATGTTCCAGGATGTGCCTAAGGACGTGCTTTAAAATGAGTTCAAGTTAAGGACTGAAAATAAGAAAGAGCTGTAGCCAGCACAAAGTACTGTGTGGGCAATGAAAAGAATATGCAGTAACCCTGGTAGAACACCCTGAGAACCATCAGTGTTACTTAAGGCTACAGTAGGATATCATTGCAGAATTGGTATTCAGTTGCTTAAGATGTTAATAACATTTTTTTCTTATATAAGTACTTTGCTAATAATGAGGTAGCTGACTCCTTAGCTGAAAGGTACCTAATTAGAAAAAATTTAATCCAAAGACTGTCTACTAATTTTTGGGTAAAACTGAATTTCTATAGTATGGGAAAAGGGACTTAAATATTCTGAAGTGTTTCACCAGTCTTCTGATATTGTCTTCTAATATCTTTAAAATGTAATATATCTTGAAAGCTATCACTGCTGTGTTCTTCTTTTTAGCAGTTTATAGCTTGGAGTCTGCAAAAAGGTGATGTAAAGTCTTATTTCCCTAAAAAGAGAATAAATGCAAGGGAGCCACACACCACAAACAATATTTCTTAAACTGAGTTTAAATAACCTCAGCTCATAAATTTTGTTTCCATATAAACTTAACTCAATATAATGCAGTTTTCATATTTCAGGATGTCTTTAGTTGATTTGATTCAGCTGGGTCCCTATAGTGTTTGGAATTCTTCTGTTCTAGACAGTTCCTTTGCATCTTAAAGGAAAATCATGTATATATGGCAAGTCAACTGACAGAATGATTTCTAATTTTACATCTGAGAGAAAATGTACTTACTGCTCCCTAACTGTAAGAAGATTTCTGGGTGCCACTTTTATGCTTTCTGTCAAACATTTCATTCTCTTTTCTTTCCAAAGAAGATTAAGTGCAATTGCCAGGCTTTTAGTTTCAGAAAATAGGATGAAAGATAACATATAGTCATTTGTTGCTCCAGATGTTTGCTCTCTTCCCTCTGCAGATGTTTGATATGAACTTATGCTATGACTTATTTTTGGACTTTGACTCTTCAGTAGTTACATAAACTTGGCCCAGTTCAGTCTCTGTAACCTGAGGAATAAGTGTGAAAGCCAATTCTCATTAACCTTGTATGAACTTTTCTAGAAATTGCCCATTTCCCTGGAAGTGTTTGGATACTCCTTTATTGAAGTAATTTACTTCACAATTTAGGATCTCTATACAGAGTTTAATAGCTTTATAGAACTTGTTGAGTGGTATACATGCAAAAAAAATATTTTGAAACACTTTGAGGCTTTAATTAGCTATTTTAACTGTTCATTATAACAATTGCCACTTGCTCCTGATTTTTCTTTTTCTGTGTGTTTGTTTTGGAATGTCCCTGCACTGCTATCCTTATCTTACCAGTTGTTTCTTCAACTTTTGTGACTATATTTTATGACCCTTGTCCCATAAATTGGGACATAAATTGTCCCATAATCCATTACTGGATTTTGGTGACTCTACTTTCCAGTAGAGAAATATATAAAACGCAAATATGAATCTCCTTCAAGAAAAAATGGTCACCTCCCTTGAATCCATATCTGTATGAACAGCCAGGACTTCAAGGGAATCAGGTCCTTTGAATACTTTCTACAATAAATAGAGCCCATAATTTAGGCCAAAGTAAATACGTTGGCACAACTCCTAAATCAACTGTAGTTCACTTTGTTGTGCTGACTGCCAAACATATACATACACCTAAAGGTATATATACACATATTCCAGAAAAATGTTAAGTTTCTTGCCTGAAATCTTGTGAACCTTTTTAACAGATTACAGTAGATTTTTGGTACGTGGATTTTAAATCTGAAAGCCAAAAAGGCATGAATACACTTGTATAATCAGGACTGTGATAGTACTCAGAACAGATCTGAAACTTCATTTCCTTGATTGGAAAGTCAAGGGGAAAAGAAAGCTAGGGGAAAAGGAAATAATCTGTGACATCTGTCTCTCGCTTGGAAAAAATTATATTCTGAGATGGTACAGTTTAAGATTCAGAAGAGTAGAGCAATTAATTCTGACATGATGAAGTAGCATAAAGCTGTTCTGTTTGTAATCTGTAGTTTAGAAGTATTAGGAAATGTGCAACAAAATATTTTTTAATGCAGAATTTAGAGGAAAGGAAATATTTTTACTAAGAAGTAGTAGTTCCAGTTCATCTGTCATAATCCTGAAAAATCTTATGGCTACTTAAGCATTATGTTTGCTGTACAAAGGAGAGAGAGAGAAAGAAAATAAGAATAATAATTTAAAAATCACTCTTCCAGACTCTTCTGTCAAAAAAAGGGAGTTTTTAAGTTTTTCCCCTTGCTTCCTATTCCCATGCGTGTGCTAAGCATATTAAAAAAAACCCAAATAAACTCATAATCATCCTGTGGAATAGAAGCAATAGCAATAATTGAATAACTTCCTTGCAATCTTTGTTAGCAATAATTGAATAACTTCCAGCATTTTGCTAGAAAATGTTCAGCTCTTGGAAGCAATTTTCCATGGCCTCCTACTGTAAAGTATGTGCACACACGCACAAAAATTTACATTTAATATTTTCCATTAGAATGAGTCAAGCATGTATTTGTGTTACAACCAGAAGAAAAACACAGTGCTCTGTGAAGTACTTGTCTGAAAGACTGTCACCTGCTCCACTGAAATTACTAACCTTTTGTCAAACATATCCTGTCATGGCTGCAGGAGCCAAATCAGAGGATCTAAACATAAATATAACAGGAGTAGATCTGAGACTTTATCTTGTTGACATGGAAAAGCATAGGTCTCTATCGGAGCAATTCACCTAATGGAAACTGTTTCTGTGAGCTATTTTTGCTGAAGTATTTACATGATGAAAACTTAATCTTACACATTTGAAGCAGCAATTTTTCTCTCATACAAAGCTGAACTTGAAAGTGGAGCAGCAGTGGCTCCACTGCTGCTGTTATTCATCCAGTGAAATTAAAATTCAAAATTTTTCTATCACAGTGAGGTGGTAAAAATATTTAAGAGGGTGATATCTCTCCCTTTCTACAGTAAATTCGTATCTTTTTTTAAAAGGTATGTCATCCCTTCATGTGGATGCATTTGTACCATTTTTTTTGTGTGTTAGTTTTTAAGAGTTGTATTAAGAGGTGATTGGTCACAGACTCATATAGTTTTAAACTTGGATGTACTGTTGATCTTGCACCTCATTATATAGTTCTTTTAGCCATTTAAAATCTTACTGAAGTATTTTATTGTCTATGGAGCTTAACCTTCCATGCTGCTAGTATAGGCTGTTTTGTCTGAACACAGAAATTATGTGCATTCCCCTAGTATTGAGGTTTAATAGCATTCTATTTTAATAGAATAGCAGGGTCATATCACAATCTTTATTTCTCTTTTAATTTTTAATTTCTTTTAATACATTGCTAAGTGTTTCAATCAGAGAAACTGCTTCTCCTCAAATTCTACTTGTAATATACTTTTTAGTGATTACTTGTACTTCTTATAGTTTATGATATACAAGAAATTATGTCCTTACATTTGTATTATGAAAATATCTGAGTCTTTAAAAACTCTTTAGTTAATAAGATCACTTTTTGTAGGCATTGTGTTTTGAAATATTAATATTTTAAAATATAATTTAATTGTAGTATTTTCTCTCCTCTAGTTATTTTAAACTTTTCTGGTTACTCTGTGAACTTTGTAATTTAAGATGTTGAGTGTATAAATTGAAACCCATAGGATTGTTATGGTTTTCCTTAGTACATACACAAAAATGATTATCTTTTTATCTTTCTCCTTGAAATTAGTGGTGACAGGTATATCAGGGTTCCTTAATCAAAGACCAGAAGAGGAAGAAGGTTCCTGGAACTCAGAAAGCCCCAAGGTTCACTAATAGGATGTTACTGTTACTTCAGACATCTGTTTGTGTATTCCTGGCTTCTTTAGTATGAAATGTTCATTTGTGTTTTTCATAATCCAAGGTAATGCAAGCTGTTTAAATACTTTAGCCATTTAATACAAATATTGCAGTGAATATTGAATGCAACTGGATTCTGAACAGGTTGCCAAGTTTAAATACAGATTATAGTTCCTACCTTAAGGTCTAAGCAAGACTATTAGGAATCTACTGGGAAAAGTATACTTTTTCTTTAAAATGTTTGATTTCTATTTGGTCTTTTTCTTTATTGGCTCTTTGCTGATTCTGAAAACTGAAGAACATTTCCACAAAGTACCAAAATGCTGAAGGTGATTTGCTGATACTTTAGGGTTGTACCTAAAGGGGTTTTATGGCATACAATTGTTTATAATTCTTGTATTATCACAGAATGGGTCAAGTTGGACGGGACCACAGTGGGTCATCTGGTCCAACCTCTCTGCTCAAGCAGGGTTACTCTAGACCACATGGCACAGGATTGCATCCAGATGGTTCTTGAATATCTCCATTGAGACAGATTCCACAGCCCTTCTGAACAATCTGTCCCAGTGCTCGGTTACCTGCACAGTGAAGAAGTTCTTCCTCAAATTCAGGTGGAACTTCCTGTGCATCCATTTCTGCCCATTGCCTCTTGTCCTTTAGGTTGGCACCGTCGAGAAGAGCCTCTTGACAGTGTTCCTTCAGATACTGACAGACATTGATGAGGTCCCCTCTCAGTCATCTCCCCTTGAGGCTGAACAGGCCCAGTTCTCTCAGCTTCTCCTTGTGAGAGACATGCTTCTGTGCCTTCATCATCTTTGCTGCCCTCCACTGGACCCACTGCAGGAGCTCCATGTCTCTTGTGTACTGAGGAGCCCAGAACTGGACACAGCACTCCAGATGTGGCCTCACCAGGGCTGAGTAGAGGGGCAGGATCACCTCCTTTGACCTGCTGGCAATGCTCATCCTAATGCACCCCAGGACACCATTGGCCTTCTGGGCCACAAGGGTACAGTGCACGCTCATGGAAAGCTTGTTGTCCACCAAGAACCCACCAAGGTCGTTCTCTGCAGTGCTGCTTTCCACCAGGTCAAAATTATTCTTATAGTATTGCATGTTTTAACTGGGTGATAGACAAAAATACATGTATAGGTATAAACCTTTTCTTAGTGATTTTTGTTTCAGTTTTGGCTGTAGTATTTGTCTCAGTTTAGTGAAATTAATGTTAATAGTCTTGCATTTTTTAGGAGACAGTTGAGATAAATATATAGTCTAAAAAAGGAAAGAATGTATACAGATAATAGTGTGTTTTATTTTTAAAATGTTAACTTCATACTAAATTCAAAAGTATTTTGGCTGGCAATTTCAAGAGCATGACCCTAAAACGTTTTGTCCTTCTTTTGTCCCATGCACAGCTCACTACAAGATTGTGTCCTGCTCTGTTATATACAACCTTGATAATGTTTGCTTTTAATAAACTTACTCAAAGTAGCTCTGATCACTTTGATATGCTACCATTTACTGCTCCTCTGGCAACTAATCCAACCTAAAGCCTTGCAGTTTTGTGTACGTGTCATCTGTGACTCAGAGGAACACTGGCACATTCCAGGGCAAAAGAAAGTTCTTTGTGATCCAGTTAAATTTCAGTGCTTTTCTATATTTCAAGGTATTTCACAGATATTGAACTAGTGGTACTCATTTTCAGTTGTACTCTTAGCCTGCTTTCACTGAGAAAGAAAAGCTATGTAGATGCTGTCATTTTCTGAGCTTATCTACATTTCATAATACTTCTTCAACTGTGGGAAAGCAAAAGAAGGCAGAAATGCTTGTATTTTACCTTTAGACGCCTTCCTCTGATATATTTCAAGCTGCATGTGATGACCTACTTCAAGGTTTTTGTTTTCCTGTGAGCAGGTCTGTATTTGTAGCTTTGAGACAGAGATTCTAAGTCTCTGCATTTATGAGCAGGGACATCACTACAAATCACAAATCTAAATGATACCTTTACAAACTTTCTTTGAGGCACCTAAAAAAAATAAAAAAACAAAAACCAAAAAGCCCCAACAAAACACACACACAAACAAAACTTGCTGAATTTATCTTGTTTATTCAATTGGCAGATCCACAGCAAAAATCTGATTTCATTTAATGCTTTGAACGTTCCTTTAAACATAGTTGTCATGCCTTATGACATGAGACATCATCTTGGACAGTATTCTAACTCCAACACATTTCTTTCACTACTAGCCTTGATTATAGCCAGCTGCTTAAGGCTTTGCTTGAATAAAAATAGGATATTGCATACATGAGTAAAAGTAGACTTGAGCAGGACTTCAAAGGATGTCTTGTGGGAGGAAGCACAAAGATAAAATGACATCAAAGTACAGTTGTATGAATGATGGCTGACAGCAAATCTCATTGAAGTTGTTGCTGTCCCCAGTTGCTTGTTGCTGTTGGAAGTTAGGTTTTCAATGATATAAATGAGGAACTGCTTTGGTTTCTTTCTGGCTTCTGACTGTCTCGGATGGTTATGAAGCCAGTTAATACAGAGTTATGAAACAACTTGTACGAAACTGTCTTTGAGTAATGGAATTTTTCATATTGTAAAGCTTCTAAGAGAACTAACAAAGCTTAGCCCATCAGGTAGTACAGAAAACACTGTCATACAAAAGCTGGAAAGTTGATCACCACTCTGTTCCAGCAGGCCTAATAAGACAGTCCTCAACTGTTGAGGTACTTTAGAAAAAATCCTAGTTACTGTAAGAAAAAATCACCTCCTTTGTTTTGCACCTATGTTATAACAGTATGATAAAACTCTTGCTTGATAACTTTTTATAAAATTAAGCTGTATATGTACTGCATCCCCATTTTCATGCAAGGCAATGGCCTGAACAATTTATTAAAAAAAAAAGAAGACAGCATAAGGGAGAGACATCCTTAATACCATAGGTTTTAACATATTTATCCAGGTGAAGTCTGGTGAGCGTTATTCTGTCAGGCAGCCTCTGTAAGTTAAATTACCTGATAAAGATCATTATATGCCAATTAGTTGGGTTAATCTTTCAAACTAGTATAGATACAGCCATGGAAGACATTGCTTATTGATCATTTTCAGGAAATGTCTGAGTGAAAACATTCAGTTTCTCAAAGTCATATAACAAACTGTGCAAGGTTACTCTGGTAAATAAACACACATCTATGGAATTGCAAAATAAATTTCTGCTGTTCTTAATATTTGGTTCTTTGGGGTTTTTTAAAGAAAGGCTGCTACAGAGATCTGGATTCTTCCCTTCCTTTTGTATAGCCCTGATGTACAGATTTTTGAAGGATGTTGCTGTATCCCTCAGTTTATGAAATGTCTTTGGCAGCAACATGAGCAATGCAGCTGCAAATGAAGTCAACAGAAACTTCGTCAAGGAAATGTCTCCTTTGATAACAGTCAATTATGATTCTAGTATTAGAAAGCATACTAGTCTCAGTTTGGGCATCCAAAATGGACTATATTTGCTTTTTTTCTCCTAATGACACAATTTAATTTTTTTTGGTGGTATTTAATGATTCACTGTACAGAAATACCAATAAACCAAGCAATTTATTAAACTGGATTTCACAGATATTATACACAGCTATATATCCTACAATAAACAATGGAAAATGAAAGACTGAAATGAAATGAGAGCTGCCACTTCTAAGACTAGTTATGTGTAAGTACAATGGGAAACAGAACATTGTAACAGATGGGGGCTGGAAAGCATGCCAAATTAACCTAATCTTAATTCTGATACTTCCTGAGTGATGAATAAATCTAGAGAAAGCAATCTGAGCACGCATCTAATCAGAAAAATCTGTATAATTTGCTTGGACTGGTGCACTTTGTTCCCCCGCAATTTTATGCTTTACAACATTTTAGGTTAAATTAGTTGCTCTATTTTTCGTTTATCCTGTCTAAAATAAAAGAAAAATATGCAGAACTTCAAATGTTCATATCACTTCCCATATGGTGGATGTCTTTAACTCCCCATATAAGGCATTCTTACACAGAGTGACATAAATTTCTGTGTTGTTTGAAAAACTCATTATTTCTCTGAATACTTCTGGATGTTGATACAGTTTTTAGATGCATGTTTCTTCTAATTTCCTGAAGATTTTTGCAATTTCATCCCAAGGAATTACTTTTGTAAGTATAGCAGACTGTATTTTATTATAAACATGCTTATTATAACTATATTATATTTACAAGATTAACATAAAATTTTAGTTCATAACATATTTCCTCTTTGACCTGACAATGTTGTATTTTCATAAATGCTAGACTCTCTTGGTAGGTTAGCAGAGCTACAAACAAAAGAAGGAATGGAATTGCTGGGCAATTAAGCACTGAACATAAAGAGCCAAGATAGAATAATTCAGAAATTTTTAATAAATGAGTAATTTAAAATTGCAATATCTCATTTTCTTGACAAATATTCTAATGAGAAGAGAAAATGGCTCAATATTAATCCTCTCTTATGACAGAAAGTAAGAAATGGGGAAATGATATTAAATTAATCTTCTTATTATAGGTTCAATACAAGTCTTTCTATTCTTATTATCTGATGTTCTCAGACCTCTACATTTACAGAGACTTTGTTCATGTCCACTTAGCTCGTATCAAGAAGGGACTTAGAATTTTTATGGTGTCCATACCTCTATTTTTCCTCATAGTAAGGCCCTTTACTATGGAGTTAAAATTAAGGGAGTTAAAATTAAGCTATCCTGCAGATAGACAGCTACTGTATAATACCTTAATCCCCAGTGTTCATGAGTTTTTTTTCCCTTAAATTTAGAAAATAATAGATTGCAGCAGGAACAGATTCTCAGCAAAATTTTCATCTGTCCTTCCAGATTATTTCCCAGGAAGGTGGTACCACTCCTCACAAACTGGTGCGTTTCACAATTCTCAAAGTAGAAACAACTTGTATCTGTTTCTACAAATTTTTGGCTTATTTAGTGGCACCAAATGTAGCCACAGATGTATGAGTTTCTTGGATTAAATTAATATTTTTTTTTTAACTATCCTGGTACTTCCAAGAATCTGACAGATTCAACAGAAGAAAAATAATCTAGAAAAGGACAGTCAGTCCTGGTCCCCAGTTGTCACATTTTCTGATCATATCAGATACTAACTATAGATATTAAAATATGTAGAATAGATTATTATCAAGAGCACTTTTCTGTAGTGAATTGTTAAATTATCTTCTGTACAACACTGAATAGCTTTACGTCTTTCCTGCTGCTTCCCTAGAGAAACAAGTTTCTTCATGTGTCTCTCTAACTGTCAAAACTCTTGGGCCATTTCTGCCAAATCACAAAGTATAGCAGTCTCTAAATGTTGAATTGACATAAAAATTGAAGTGTCACTGACAGTTGCAGACAGGGAGGCAGGAAAAATAATTTATTACTAGTAAAGCAGTTGCATGGTCAAAGTTAAGTATGTGTCCATAGGAAAAAGACACTGGTAATCCCAGAGCTCACAGAATTACAGTTTCTGCACATCTGGGAAGAGGGTGCTAAGGTTATATGACAACCTGATAAGGCTATCTCCAGCAGATCACTGCCATAACTTCAACGCTGCTCTCGGAAAAAATTGTTTCAATGAGGACTTCTTCTGTAAAGGTGTTAGTTGGGAATACTCCCTCATGTTTCCTCTCAAAAAAGACACCTTTGAAGTTGCTATATCTTGAAAATTATCTCCCATTCAGGAATCTTGTCACTCATAAAGCAGGCTTAACTTATCTTAAGTCCTCTATCTGCTGATGTCCTTAAAAAAAAAAAAAAAGAAAAAAAAAAAAAAATAAATTCTCGTATCACTAAGGCTGTTTTTNTGTTTAAAACCTTTTTCAGTTAAAGTCCTTAAAAAAAAAAAAAAAGAAAAAAAAAAGAAAATATATTCTCGTATCACTAAGGCTGTTTTTAATATGCTTATATAAAATAATTAATATGCTTTCTCCTTTGTGGCAGGGGAGGATAACACAGTTGATGAAGCCGGATCCATGCATGTTGTTTTGAAGGACTCTTGGGAACACTTGTCTGTCACCCTGGAGCTATGACAGTGTTACTGCTAAAGTTTCCAAATTTGTCCTTCAGTGCATGAGGAATATCTGCATTTCTCTATCCTTTGATGAGCAGTCATTTCTTGGAGATCTCTGCTGAGTGTAAGGATGGCTGCCTTGGGAACTATCAAGCACTAAGTCTAACCTGTTTAGTTGTAGAAACTGCATAATATGCTCCATCAATCTAGCTATGCTTGCTTTCACTACAAGTAGTTTATAACTGTTTTAAATAGGACAATCCACTAACCTGTCTCAATGGATGCTTCAACAGCTTGAAATTACACCTATGCTCCTTTTAGAATTTCCAGATCCACCTGATGAGGAGTAAGTAAATGTTTTTGTTTAGATTAATTGTAAAGAATGGATGTGGGATCTGTTCCATATTGTCTCACATGACTACCTAGGGATTTACTTGCCTTGTATTTCTTACCTAGTCTTCTAAGTAGGGCCAGTTTCAGTGGATGTATAAATTTGCATGCAACTAACATAAAAAAATTCTACAGGGAAGCCCTCAGTAAGTATCTTTGGCATTGCTGGCCAAATAATTTTTAGCTCTCATGCTCTTTTTTCATCATATTGTTGGTGTTTTTGGTGCTATTGTTTGGGGGTTTTTGGCGTGTTTTTGTTATTCTTTGGTTGTGGGTTTGGGGGTTTTTTTGGAGGGGATTAGGGGGTTTGTTTGTTGAGGGTTTTTATTTTTTCTGGCTTTTTGTTGATGGTGATGTGTGTTTTACTGAAGAGCAACAAATCTAATGCAGAAGTGACATTCTTCTCTGCATGATGGAGAAATACCTTGTAGGTATGTTTGCTCTCATTTTTAAAAAGTTGACACCTCCAAAAAGATTTGCTTAAAGAAATCAAGGAATTTATTAAAAGTGAGTAAAAGAGCAGTAAGTTTCCTAGGGGGTGTTTGTTTTCAACCCTTCCAAATAAGGGGGCGTGGGAGGTAATGATAGCTAAGTCCTTTATGCATGTGTACTTATTGCAACAATACAAATTCTGTAATATTCCAGTCCCTTCTGTTTCATTGTGTAATGGTGGAGTGCCAAATAATAAATCTTGAAAAGATCAGATTTCTTTCTGAAATTGGATTACCCAGAATTCTTTGGTGTAGGAATACATAGATGAAAAACAAGTTATAATTAATGACAAGTTATACAAGTTATAAATAATCAACTTTTTTTCCTGGGGCCTGGATCTGGATCAGGCCTATTCAGGATCAGCTGTACTTACATGCCTGCTGCCAGCAGGCCTACCCAGAAATACAAGGCAATACTGAAAAAATGAGGTAAAATACTCCATGGATACTTAATTTTAAATAATTTACTTTGCAAATTAGTATTTTTTTCTTGCAAATGTTTGTTTTCTTTGCAATGATGTAGACTACCTGGTCATGTAGATGGTCATATTGAGTGCATATTTTTGAGCCAGTACATAGAACTAAATAATTTTTTTAGTTTCTGAATTAATTAATTTACAATAGTAATTCATAGAAAACACATCTTGACACATCTAGAGTTCAGTATTAAATTTTAGTCTGAGCAAGGTATTTCAAATTTATGGCACTGGAAACCTGTCCAGAAACATAAATGGATTGGACAGGTAGGATTGGGGCCATAGTAAGGCTAAATAATTCTCTGTATAGCAAAGCTGAGAAGAAATCTGAACATTATTGGAAGGATGCAGAGACTTAAACTAAGGCAGATGAAGAAAAATGATAAAATGTTATGGTTAAAAAGCAGTTTCTACCAAAAAAAAAAAAAAAGCCTAATTTCTACTGACACTTGCCTGATTCAAATTTCCTTACAAGAAAGTAAAGTGGAAGTGCCACTGGATGTTAAATGAGAAATAAATTTATTTTTTTCTGAGGTGTTCAGATTTTAAGGGAATCAGATGGACTATACTGAAGTAAATTTTGACCAATAAAATCTGTCATATATGTTAGAGTGCTGTCCCTGGTGATGCTGACATCTGTGGTTCTGCCACTTAATTTACAGTGTTAGCTGGACATCGCTAATGCTGTATGCTAGGTACAAAAAAGCAATTCTGTTATAGAGAGGTTTTAATGTCGGAGGGACTTATGTGATTTGCTTATGACTAGAGTTAGGTTTTACTACAACTGGACTGATCCATCTCTTCTGAGAGAAAAAAAGCCTCTTCCTGAAAAGAAGGATGAGGGTGAAAAATTACTATGAAGAACAGTTAACAAAACAAAATGAACAAACCAAACCAGCAAAACCCCAATTGAACAAATTTAAAAACCCACCACAAAGGGAATAAGTGGTTAAAAATGTAAGGAAGAGTGCCAGTGGAAAACAGTGAAACAGTCCTGGCAGCATGTGTTGCTGCCTGTAAGTAGCCAAGGAAGAATCAAATGCAAGAAATGTTTTTTCCAAAGATATGACAAACCAAGTGACTGCAAATAATCCTTCCTCCCACCAACACACCATCTCCTTCCTACAGTGCTCTGGACAGTTGGACTGGGCAGGATCAGGATGCATCTGGCAAGGGAATTCTGTGACTTTGGTAGAGCACTGACAGAGGAGTAAAATGAAGGGTATGTGTACACAAATGCACACAATAATGAATATGTGGGTTTTTTCCATATCACAGAAGTTCTCTTCACCAAGAAAACGAATATCAGCTTTCCAGGAATTGGACCCAGGCAGTGACAATGTCCAGACTGAGTCTGTCCTGGAGTATGTAGCTGTGACACTGCAAGCCCCAGCTGTGTGAGTGGGTTCTCAGGGGAGGGCTTCCCAAAACTCATGTGTGGCATTGTTCCACTCAGCTGACTTTGTCTCATCTTGGACTTCATCTGCCAGCCTATCTGTGAGGGACCAGCAATGGGTTAAGCCCAGCCTATAGTGATGGTGTGGAAAAAATCTTGTGAAAGAAGTAAATTCTGGGCCTGCACGTTGCATCTGACACTTTAGACAAGGCCTGACTCGTGTTGTACATGTTATCGTCAGAGTTAAATCTTGGAAGCGAGATGAATCACCCACCAGCGATGCTGTGACCTCTGCTCCTTTTCATGGAAAAAGAGCATCAGAAGAAAATGCACTGAATATTCCCACTTAAATAATCACCTGTTAAAGTTATAGCTGGTATAAAACTAAAAGAATAAATGCAATTAAAAAAAATCTCCAGGCCCATTTTCTCAACATCGAACAACATAATCTAGAAAAGGACAGTCAGTGCTTTTTCATGGAGTGGTTTCATAGTAGTTTCACGGATTCTCTCCAGCAAAACACTGTGTAGGAGAGAGTGAAGCCTTTGCACTCCTGTGAGGAAGAGATGATGGGCAAGAGTAACTGAGAGAAGATGAGATGGAGTGTGGATGGCCAGGGTTTGTCACTGATCTGTACTCCTTGGTGTCTCACAGAGACACAAGGCAAGCAAAAACATCCCTCGCTAAGATCCCCTTCTGCATTGGTGCTGGACAGCTCACGTGGCTCACTGGCCATGGCTTGGAACTGTTTCATTTTTTCTCTACCACCTGCCCATTTTACATCATCTCTTCCCTACCACAACATTGTGGATGCTGAAAGAGCACAAAAGGATTTTAGAGGATACTGGTTTTCTTCTTCCCTTTAGTATCTGATCCTAGAGCCATTGTTCACAAATTCTTTTTGAAGTTGCTGGTAACATCTGCCTCCACAGCTTCCTGCAGCAACACTTTCCAGAATTTCACTACTTACTGTGTAAAGAAACACTTTCTTATGCATTTTAGATTCATTTCTTCATGCTTCATAGCTTTCTAAAAATATACCGGCTTTTACAAAACAAATAAGTTATAATGAGTTTTAAATTCATCTAACTCTTGGAAAACTTGAAAAAGAGAAAGATTAAGTAGCTTATGGTGTTATAAACCAAATTATTAGTTACAGTTGTTATCATTTTCATAAATATTATTTGGTTTATAAATCAACATTCTGATTTGCTGTAAGGATCCCACAAACCATACCAACATACCATCTCCACTAGGTTCCTATCTGAAGGAAATTTAATAGAATATAACAAAGTAATTTTTGAGTGATAAGTTAATAAATCCTGGCATATATGTTAGAATGCTGTCCATGGCTACTTTACCCTGGCACAGTAATGCCATAGCCTCTCTTCCAGTGAAGTGAAGATTTGTGTTTCAGTAACATATTCTATACGTGAGGTAATTTGTTCAAAATTACTGTAATGCCAGAAGGAAATACATAAAATGTTCATGCTACAAATTGTACTTCAATATACAGACAGAATTCTAAGTGTCTAGGATGCAAAAATACAGTACAGTATAAGGGCTTGGGTTTTTAAATATCTGAAAGATGAACTTTGTTTTTACCTTTTAAGCCATGGCAAGCATGCAGCCAGTATTAACAAATAAGTTAAATTATTTCCAACACATGAATCAGTTTAAGGTAATATGGTACTTTATAACTTAAAAAAGCATCTTGAAAAGCATCACTCATAGGCTTGACCCTCATACACTCTATTGACTTAATAACCAGGACAAAACATCCTTATCAGTACAATGGCTGAAATGTTAATTTACACTATTGTATTTTAGGATGTTATGGTTCATTTGGTCCCATAACTGTAAGCTGAAGGAGTTATGCTGACTCACAGAAAAACAGTACTAATCACTATAAAGAAGTTCAGTTGCCTTGTAGTAGAAACCACTGATTATTTTTTTCCCCCTGTGACCAGAGAGCCACTGTTTCAAAGAAATAGCAAGCTACCCTTCTTAAAATTTTTCTGCAAACTTCAATAACATGAGCTTGTGTATTTTGCCAAGTTAGGCTCTTAAGCAATTTGGGTTGTTGGATTTTTTTTATAAGTTTTGTTTATTTGGTTTGGGTGGTTTTGTTCCCAAAAAACCCCAATATTGTTGAATATTTCTATGGTGAAATCATTAAGAGGATGTTCATTATTTTTAGTGGATCAAAGAGTTCAGCTCAGCTCTTAATCCAGAGTTTTAATACATTTCAAGAACAAGGTGCAAAAGAGTAAGAAGCAGTGGAATAAAAATAAAAAAGAATAAACAATTGCCTTCACAGAAAACCATGGCTACCAAATTTTAAATTCAATAGAGGTTAAACTAACCTCTTACAGTGAATAACAAATGCCTGTTAAAAAACCACGATAGTTAACTAACCACAGACAAGCAGAAGCAGACCATTAAAGAACTCCACAGAGCAAATAATGGAAGGGAAATTCTGAATCACTGCTGGTGAACTATTGATATTCCTGTAATGGAGTGAAAATATTGATGGACAGAAGTTCTAAGACTCAATTCAAACTACACTCTCCTGAATTTAGGAGCTGTTTAACATAGAATAAGTAATCTGTTGTCTGTCAGACTTGGTCATGTCATATACACAAATGAAATAAAAGTATCTAATTGCTTTCTACTGGGTTTCAAAATTTTCTGTAAAAGTACCCATGGGTAACTAATGTCAGAGACCATTTAACTACCTTAGAAATAAAACATTTACCCTCATTCTGACTCATGATGCTGGAATGCTTGAGCAGAAATCAGCTGCTTGCAGGAAGCACTAAGTGCAAATAGCTCATTTAGGTATCACACATCCTCACAGTCACCTGCTAAGGCAAGCACGAGGCATTGAGTTTTTGCAGTCATTTACAGCTGATGACGATGACTTTTTATTTTTATTTTACAGTGTTGGAATTGAGAGATTACATCAAGTTAAACTACACCTGAAGAAAAAGAAATATATAGAGAGAAAAAGGAGAAGATGCAAATGTTAAAATGTTGATACAGTTGTGTATTGACATTTTAAGAAATCAATCTTTGTGTTCTGTTCTGTAGCAGCTCCATGAAATATGACACAAAACTGAATAGTTCTAACAACTAGCTCTTCTCTTATTATGTGAACAGCACCCTTTTTAAAATCATAGATGAGCATGACTTCCTGACCTGCTGAATTCAGATCTAGTAGGTTTTTAAGTCAGTAAAAGGATGTTAACAGGGAATTGTAATGTCCAAATGTCTTTTTAAAAGGATTTTGTCAAGACTATACACTATGCCTGTTCTGCTGTTCATGTGGATTTAGCCAAGCTTTGGTTAAAAAAGATTGGGAGCTTCTTAACCCTTTAGGAGTTCCCAAACAAAACCAAAACATAGCAAAATAGGCTACTAGAATGTGAGAATCTCAAAGTTGCCACAGTTATACTTTAATTCCTACAAAAGTTCTTTAGCTGAAAACTTAAGAGGGAAAGAAGAGATAAACAACCCAAGGAGAAGGGTGTGAAAAGCTGATTTAAAGTATCCTTCTCATATACCATTTTGTAGCCCATGGCAGTATGAGATCCATTATCATCCCCTAAAGAATTCCATTCCTGATCAGCTGCCAGTTTGACTTTGAGCCATTAACCACCCCCACTTGAGCTTGACAATTTAGCCAGATACCCACCCATCTATGGTCCATCTGTCCAGATCTTACCAGCTTATCTGGGAGAAGGGTGTCATGGAAGACTGTGCCAAATGCCTTGCTAAAATCAAGGCAAATGACATCCTCAGTTCCGAGCGAATAACTTCCTCATAGTCAGCAACCAGATTGGTTAAATGGGACTTAACCTTGACAAATTGATGTTGGTTATTTCCACTGACTTTCTTGTCCTTCACATCCTTCCACAAATTACCTGTTCTTGTTCTTTGTTTTATAGTTCAAGGTGTAAATTGCTTTTCCAGATGTTGAGCTCTCAGGACTTTGTATTATTATGGTATTTTTGGGCACATATGAAAGTGATTAATCAGAGTATTGCTGAATTCTCTAACATCATAGCAGAATCAATTTACAGTTAAAAATTAATAGAATATATTCATGATTTTAACTGTAGCAAAATATAGTAACTCTTTTATTAGAAATTTATTTAGTAAATTAATATTTTACATCCCTATGGCTGAATTTGAAGATAAGTTTTGGCCATTTTTCTTTTTAAAACTATGAAAAATATAAAAAAATTATATGAAGAGAATCCATTTACTATAACATGCTTCCAGATACTTACAGCAAGTCAAGTTCCAAAGAAATATTGAGAGAGCTGTTTGCAAGAATCATGCATTTCTAGTTCTTAATCAGTACTCAAAATTTTCCTTTATCCTTTGTTGACTTCTTGAGATGTGGCTTTAAATATTTATGACAATAGTATGAGTATAGGAGATATTCTGACGATCCCTTAAAGTATTTGTACTTGTTTGGGAGCAGGGAAAGATGAATGTCACTGCTCTGTCAAATGTAGGTGAGTGATGTTGCATTATGGTCAGTGGCTGTTTTGAGCCAGCAGGAGCAATAGACTGGTGAGATATAATATATATATATATATATATATTTCCAAGGCATACAAACAGGAAAATAAAATAAAGAGTGAAATTGCTATTAAAATTATGGAAGCATCATTCCCCTCCACTGCAAGTCGAAATGCTGACATTAACAATTCATTTCATCTCCATGTGCCCCAGGGCCCTTTACTATCCCTTTTTATAGTTCTAGAAACTATTACAAACCTTTACAGAACCAGGCTTTGAAATTTGTGCATGTGAGTTTCGAATCTTAAATGTGTGGCTTGACAGGAGAGAGTTTATAAAGTTCTATATTTGGGGTTTTTTGTTGCTGTTGTTGTGCCAGTAAAACACTGATTTGGGGCACCTTCTGTGTGTATAATTCTACATGAGTAAGACGTGGGGAGGGGGAAGGAAATCATGAACTCTTGAAATGCAATTGGCAGTCTCTATCTGAAAAAGTGCAATTAACCGTAATCTATCTCCTCAGGGTGTAGTCAGTGTTTTGGCAATAGCTGCAGAACATACATGTTTATATACCCTGCCTAGGTGCTTCTCTTGCTGGTGGCCACCCTTTTTTCTATGTGGTATTAACATATACCATGTATTGAATATTTTGCAACTTGTTCATGTTTAAAAATCTAGTAGCTTCTGTACTGCTTCCAAATAATAAATTTAAAAAGTTGATTATCTTGAGTGTGTAAATTTCTAGCATTCTGCTGGGATAGTACTACACTGGTGCTCAGACTTCTTTGTTTTAGGTGCCCCAAATTTCCGAAGCATAGAATCATAGAACCATTTAACTTGGAAAAGGTGTTTAAGGTCACTGAGTCCAACTGTTAACCCAGCACTGCCAAGTCGGCCACTGAACCGTGTCTCCAAGTGGCACAGCTACACATATTTAAATATCTCCAGGAATGGTGACTCCACCACTTCCCTGGGCAGCCTGTTCCAATGCTTGACAACTCCTGTGAAGAAATTTTTCCTAATATCCAATCTAAACCTTCCCTGGCACAAGTTGGGGTCATTCTGTCCTTTTGTATCGCTTGTTACTTGGGAGAAGAGGCTGACCCCCACCTGCCTCCTTTCAGGCAGTTGTAGAGAGTGATAAGGTCACTCCTGAACCTTCTTTTCTCCAGGCTAAACAACCCCAGCTCCTTCAGCTGCTCCTCATAAGACTTGTGCTCCAGACCCTTTATCAGGTTCATCGCTCTTCTTATGAGTAACACTATATATTAGTTTTCACTATTTAATTAAAATTCTGAAAGACTTTCTCTCAGTATCATTCCATTCATTTAAAATTCTCTAATACTGCCATGTAAAAAGGTAGTTTTTTGTTAATAGGCCAAGTTAATTGAAACAAAACTGAATTAATATCTTTATTTTTTGGAAGATGAAATAGATATTAGCTGATAAAATAATTAAAATACTATTAAATTCAGTGAATTTACCCCAATTAGAATTTTCTAAACTGACCTAAAATTGACAAAAATACTACAATAATGTTTTCTGAAGAGCCAGATGTAAAAAAATCAAAGTTGATCGGGAAATACTTAAGTTTAGAGATACCTGATTTTAGAGACAAGAAGTTCCTAATGATTGACAACAAAATTCTGAATACATTTTTGTTCAAGACTCTGATGGTCCTTTTCAAAGGCCGTCTTGAATATGTGCATTCTGATGCTCATATTCAGGGCACAGTAAAGCACTGCTTTGTTGTGAATGATGGAAACAGCAGGCATGATTCTGTCAGGAGATGACAAAGCTTTTCATTGTGAGGTTTTCTGTTTAAATGTTAATTCTTGTACGTATTCTTGTCTGTGTGGCAAGTCTAGTGTTGATTCCCATTAATCCATAGCTTGTAGAAGCATAACAAAGTTTAAAGGTGTTTTCAAAATCTTTTCATGTGTAAGGTACTCTGTCTAGTAGCTTCTTGAGTATTGTCTGAGAGAAAAATCTATCAACACTTTAGCACACCCTTTAGCCTCACGTATAAGACTGTGCATTTGAAGGACATATGATTTTGCAGTATGTTTTTGTCATGAGCATGAGCACATACCTGCCTGACCTGAAAACCAACATAGGAAAAGGAGTTTATTTTCAGTGAGTGACTGTCATCTGAGATGTGGCATGAAACAACTGTGTTCTGGGAAATAAAGCAACGTACATGGAAGAGCTAAAGGACAAAGAGATTATCTATTAGACTGACCCAAGGGCTACAAGCAAGGAAACTGCCAGCTAAACAGACGTCCATGAATATACATCAGAGCAGTGCTGAGCTGAACCATGTCCCCACTCCTTCTGCCCACATACTCAAACAAGACAAGCAAGCAGGAGGGCAGGAGCCAGCAGAGCAATTTTTCCTTTTCTATGCTTCTGAATGCTGTGTCAGACAGAATCCCCTCCTTACTCTTAAATTGATCTAAAAGAATTCGAGACATTAGGCTGTCTTCCTTGGATAGAACATTAAAAAACAGAATAGAAAAGGAACACCCGCTGTGAGTGACTACAGAGTCCTAGTTCAAAGTTTGTCTTTACATTAATGACATTTTTGCTCCACCTACTGGTAGGAAGGTTTGGAGCCGTCTGAATTGAACTTCCTTCTGCAATTAGTCCTCTTGTTGGGATTAGAAGATTACATTTCAGTGTGCAGAAAAAAGAAAAAAATGTTGATACCTCTTTCTAAAATTTGGGAGTGGGAGGGAAGTTTTAATTTTAAGGGAGGAGCAAACATCATGGCTCAAAATGTAAAAACAGAGACATGTTCCCTGTGGTGAAGATGGCTGGTGATCATAATTTTGGAGGTTAAAAAAAAGAACAAAACAGCCCTCCAAAAATAAACAAATTCCCCCTCCAAAGCATCCTACAACTTTGTACCTTAATATTGTAGGTTTTTATTGGTTTGTTGTCTAAAATCCGTCTGGCTATGACAAAGCACAAAACTGTCCTTATATTATCTTCCTTTCTTGCCTTATTGGCATAGGGGAGCTGACAGTCATTCTGAAATGATGGTTTGATAGCAGTAAGCATGTCTCGGTTCTGATTGCTCATTTTGCCACATTTCTTGATTACCGTGTGATGTCAAGGAAAATAGGACTTCTGAGTTTATTTGCACAGCTGTTGTGATTAGTTATGTTTGGTTTTAAGCCAAGAGGTTCTCAGAGGTTTACTCTGCTGTTTCTGAAGTTGTCAGCTTACTGCCTCTGTCTTTTTAGAATGATATCCAAACACATTTGTTGGATGTATTGTTTCATTCTTATTCACTGGTCTGAAGTCAATGAATAAGCTTCTTTGAGAATTACTGATTCAACAGCTGTAGATTTCTCTTCTAATTGCAAGCTGAGGTCTTCATGAGGACACTGTGCAGTAATATAATCGCAATTCTTTAACAAGTCTTATGTGGTGAAGTTGATAACGCTGTACAAATCAGACTGTAGTTGTTCAGATTGGAAAAAAACCCTCAAGCCCTCTACTAGCTGAGGTTTCACTGACATTCTGTAGATACTTCTAGTTGCAGTAGGTACAATGCCTGCTCTGTTTGGACCAGTGTATCTGAGTTCATATTAAACCAGGCCCTGCTAATCACACACAAAATGGCAGAACAGGTAAGGTTGGTAGGGATGCTTGGAGATTACCTAGACCAATAACCTTACTGAAGTAGGATTAGCTAGACCAGGTTGCTCAAGGATGTGTCCAATTGGGTTTTGAATATCACCAAAGATGGAGACTCCACAGCTTCTCTGAGGAACCTTTTGCAGTGTTTCGTCCCTGTCACCATAAAGAAGCTTTTCAGACAAACAAATTTGAGCCCACAAGTTATGTTAGTACTTCCTCATATGGATATCATAGTGAGATATAAAGTGAAGTACTTGTGACCTCTGCAGGACTGGGTCATTGTGACTAGCACCATAAGAAGAATTGGGATGCCTAGCATAGGGCTGGAGATGGAAGTCATATCCATGAGTCTGCGAACGGTATGAGAAAACACCATGATGCTTTTGTCCCACTTTATTCAGTGAAGATACTCTCCCTACACTCACACTCCTGGCTGTAGCTGCCTGTCTCTTTGATTCCGTAGGCTCCCTCAGCTGTGTTTCCGAGTCTGTCCATGGTTCCACAAGTGTAACAGCAGAATTTCTGAACTATTCAGAGGCAAAAGGAAGAATCAGCCAGACTATTATCCTCTAGATATAATGCAGAAGAAAAGAGTAAGTACGGTTCAGCAATTTTAACAGGAATAGATACCTGCTCTTACAGCCATCAATGCTCTGTAAATTATTTCCTGCATCCTGAAAATGTGTAAATTCCAGAAAATATGGGAAATTCTGATGCTGCTGAAAAAAAATCCTGTCAGCTATTTTTAGTTATTAAACCTTCAGATATTAAATTCCTATCAACTACATTTAGGGATTGGAGGAGAATGTATCGAGACTAGCCCTGGGGAGAAAACTTGGAAGTGTTTGTGGATGAAAAGCCCAACATGACTCAGTAATGTGCACTCACAGCCCCATAACGCCAACTGGGCTGCACCCAAAGCAGCGTGGCCAGCAGGGTGAGTGAGAGGATTCCGTCCCTCTGCTCCTCTGCTCTGGTGAGACCCCATCTGCAGTGCTGCATCCAGCTCTGGGGGCCCCAGCACAAGAAGGACAAGGACCTGTTGGAATAAGTCCAGAGGAGGGCCACAAAGTTGATCAGAGGGCTGGAGCATCTCTCCTGCGAAGACGGTCTGAGAGAATTGAGGCTGTTCAGTCTGGAGAAGGCTCCAGGAAGACCTTAGAGCACTTTTCAGTAGGCAAACAGGGATTGCAAGAAGGGTGGAGAGGGTGATGCAGCCTTGAGAGGGCGAGGGGGAATGGCCTTGAGCTGAAGCAGAGTAGGTTTAGATTAGATGTAAATGCAAATGTTGTTACTGTGAGGGTGATGAAGAAGTGGAACAGGTTGCCCAGAGAGTTGTGGACTTTCCATTGCTGGAGGTGTTCAAGGCCAGACTGGATGGGGCCCTGAGCAACCTGGCCTAGTGGAAGGTGTTCCTTCCCATGGCAGGGGGTTTGGAACTGGATGATCTTTAAGGTCCCTTCCAGTCCACACCATTCTATGACTCTATGATTCTATGAGTCTATGAGCATATAAATTGACTACAATCTCATTAGTACTGTCTGGTTTTGACTTCCTTTTTACAGTCTCCTTTAAGATACTAACTGTAATATATCTAAAAACAGATGCTGTGCTTCTTCTTTCAGTAAAGATGGGCTGACATGAATAAGCCAAATCTATGGCAGGCAGTGAATTTTTAGGGGTATTCATCAGAGAAAATGCCTTTTTTTTAATGTGTAAATTGACAATTCTGACAAATAGCTATGTTATATCTTTACTTGCACTTGGTGCTGCAGTATTAGACACTTTGTGTGGCTGTTATAGAGCAGGAAATACACATGTACAGATATGTACACACATTTACACACATGTACACACATATACACACAAGAGAAAAAAACATACTGCATTTTAAAGTTGCAATCTATTAATCCTAGTTGTATAATAGAAAGTAATTATTGAGTTGCAGAAGTAAAATATAGTGAATGGCAAAAGAAGAAGTGGTGTTTTCTCTCTCAAAAAGAGGAGAGAGACCTGCTGATGCTTAAGTAGTGACACTGATCAGGTGCAAATTAGTGACATAATACTGCAGAAATTTTTCTCTCTGTTCTTCATTTGTTCTGCTTCTTGTAGGGGTTATGATGGTGTTTGTATCTTCTCAGTGGTAGGCTCTAATTCCTGTAAGGTGATGGGGATTTCAAAGACTAAGGACTAGTTACTTCGGGTTCTGTTGTACACTTTCTGTTCTGGTTTGGCTTAAAGCCAGAATTTCTACTATACATATCTAGCACAAGAAAGAAAAAAAAAAAATTGAACAAGCAGTAAAAGGATTTGTTGGGGATGGGTGTCATTTGCCCTCTGTTCCTAATCATGTATTTTGCATTTTCACTCTATAAGGATTGTTAGGCATGCCAGATATAAGGGGTTTATTCTTTTCCTGTTGCCTAAAAACTGATCATCCCAGCTCTCAAAATCACATTCAACCAAAAGTAATGCTGACTTTTTTTTTTGATTGATGTTTATAGCCTTGGGGATCTCTGTTATCACCCACCCCTATCCTCAAACCCTTACTACCTTCTTGTGTTCCTTTCTTGGTGGCCACTGATACCTAACATGCATGACTATTCTCTGTGGCTATTGTCAACCACTGGTTACAGAAGGAAGAGCTTTTAAGGAACAGGCTGATGCTTTATTTTTTTCTGAAAAGGCATCTTATGATGTAAGGCTTTTATACACACACGTTGAAATACACTCAGAAAACTATCAGCCTTTTCAGAACATCAGAATCTTACCATTGTAATTAAGACAATTGAGATCTGACAAGAACATCAGTAGTGTTAGCAGAGCTCAGGAGTTTTGAAAAAACTGATTAGAATTACAATAATAGATTTCTACTCTTTTGACTATGATATCACCAGAATGAATTTGAACATGCATCTCAATGCTATTATATCTATTCTGTTGCAGTCAAGTTTTCTTAGCAGAGCAATCCAACATGATATGGAAAAAATAACTCAGTGAAAACTTGGGTAGCCTTAAAGCTATATCTTTTTTTCTCTTTTGTGCAGGAAAACGGATGATTTGGACACCTAAAAACAATATGTATTTGAAAATTAAACATAAGCATATAAAATAATTAAAGGCTTATTTAATTTTGACTAATTGGGGATATCTGAGGTCAATTTCACAATTTCAGGAATATAGATTTTTTTCTGCCAAGAATTTTAACAAGATAACATCAAAAGTACCAAGTGTGACTATCTTGGGCTGGCATTAGATAGAAGAACAGTACTGATGTAGTAATCTGCATAGCTAACATTTTGGTTTTCTGAAGACTGATCAGGGTAAGATATTTTTAAAATCTAAGAACAGCAGTAGTTAAAGAAACTGAAGAAATAGGGCTCTGGAATGTAAAAGAAGAGTGAAAAGAGCAAAGCTGTGATCCAGACAGAAGCTTAAAGAATATTTTCAAACTGGTAATACAGGAGTAGAACAGAATTTATATATGAACATGCAGAATTTTTAAACTCTATTACTATGGCTAAAGGTATGGATAGAGCAGGCAGTAGATCTAGAGAGTGTGTGTATGGGTTTGGATCCAGAAATGGAATGAAGGACACCAGTGCTCCTACAAGGTAATTGATGCTCAGATCCATAGTCTCAATAGGAAATTCCTTAACTCTATTTTCTGTATTTCAGTGGAGTGCAATCCAGCATGAGCACGGTTTTTAAAAACTATACTTACTGACATGGATTTTTACATGAATTATGTCAAAACTTTATGATCTTAAAATTATGCAAATTTTGTGGTTAAGTGTATTCTAATTGCCCAGAATTCCTTCTATCAGTTCCCAAGGTCTGTAATAGTTTTGAAAAATTATTGAAAAATCCCTGTTCATAACTGATGCTCCTTATTCTTACAGAATAAGGCTACTATTCACTCTGTGTTTTATTCTTCCCTGAAAAAGAAAAAAAAAGCCTTACTCTTGTTTTTTTTCTTCATTTTAGCAGAAACTAGAAATACAGCTTCA
The DNA here is from genome assembly GCA_013399875.1 of Gymnorhina tibicen. NCBI lineage: Eukaryota > Metazoa > Chordata > Aves > Passeriformes > Artamidae > Gymnorhina > Gymnorhina tibicen. Next base: position 471,602 of record VXAZ01010409.1, on the reverse strand, counting down.
GCATAGTTTTTAATATTCTCTTTCCAGTTATAATCAATTAATACTCTGTTTCCTCATTTTCTTGTTGAACTGAGGTTTTTTCTAGAGGTTTACCAAAGTACACAATCTTTATGTAATAAATTGCTTTAGAGTAGTCTTAACTGCCTTACCCTCATGTAAAATTCTACAGAAGTTAAAGGAACTGTTCTGGCAGAAAGAAGTAAAGCATTTTCTTCACACTGTGTACTCTTGGCCGAGAATTTTATCTCTTCAAGCAACTCTCAGGGAGGAGGAAGGCAGGTTCAAACCTTATGAAGTGGCATGTGTTAATCTTCAGTTAAAAACTGTATTACATTTTGATTGGCATGTACCTTAGAGCTTACAACTTCTTTTTTCTGCAGATGCTCTATTAAAAACCAATTAACTTCCAGTTTAATCAGGTATTTAACTTACCGGTTATGCAGTGAAAAATGTTGGGGTGATAGCAATGACGAACAGGCTTACTAACTAATCAGCTGTCTAATTAATTTGAAAGTCTTTCATGTTTGATAAAAATTATGCATAATATGAACTGTTTTAAATCCTGGGAGTAAATATACCTGTAGAAAAGCCTTTGGGAAAGTTTGTCTTGAGATATATTCGGAAGGCAGCTGAAAGATGCAAAGGTGTTGTGGTACAAAACATTTTGGTTTCTACTATCTTATGTTACCTTCCTCAGATGTTAATAGAAAAATCTAGAAAGAGAAAATCATTTAACTAAGGTTAATTAATTAACAACCTTTTCAATGATGTCAAAACTGATGTTCCAGGAAAGATCTGCATCTGTAATCAGGGAATATTTAATTTCCTGAAAATTTCGGGGCAGATTATTACTTCTCTCCAGTTATTTATAAACATGATGGCCTTTTCATCCCAAACAGGCAATTATTGATAGGCTTTGGGTATCGGGCACTGCAGAATGCCATGTGTGGAAAAAGGTCAGGAACTACCCTGTGACAGTCAAGCCAGGTCCAGCTGACCTGGCAACAGATAGAAACAATCCACAGTACACCAGAATTTCAGTATGAGGGGCACATGGCAACACTGCTCAAACACCATTAAGAAGTAACAGTAGCTGTGGTGAGTAGGAGAAATGAAAAGAAAGTTGAGGCAGGAGGATGAGGAGGAGGCACAGGAGACAAAAATGGAGATACACAAGCAGATGTGAAGAGACCATTTTGCAGTAACCAGAGAAGAAAATGCAGGAGATATAGGGAAGAAGACATTGCTGGGAATGCTGCTAGAAAAAAGCTCTTGAAAGGGGATGATCCATGCTGGAGAAGGTCTGAAGACTGCAAGAGCCCTGAAGGACTTCACAGCATGGAGAACCCCAAGGTACTGCAAGCTATGGTGGAGCCAGCTGCTGAAAACAGTGGGAATGGTGACTGGAAAAGAACAAGAAGTGCTGAACTGAACCTGAACCTATGAGGCCAGGAGCAAAGCTGTTACCTTATGTGTCTGTATAATTGCATGAGTTTTGTTCCTTGATACCTGAATCAATAATTAAAAATTGTGTTAATCGTCAGTAAGTCAAAAGAAGTTAAAAATCCCCTGGTCAAGATTGTTTTGCCCATGAAGGTTGTGGAAACAGAAATGTAACTTAACTTCAAATATTTTTAAATTAAGTTTAATTTTTTCTTTTTGTGTACTAGCTAAAATAAATTAAAGTAGCAAAATTTCTTGAGACACATTCATTTATTATGGCAATGTTGTCTAAGCAGTTTGGACTCATTATGGCTTCTGAAGGTTTATTTTTAAATTATTTTTTCTGTGTTTTGACAGTGCAAGAATTTTGGGTAGATACCTGTATATTAATAGTTATATCTAGTGGAAGATTTGAACATAAATTGCTCAATTTGAATGTTTCTTGCATACCCTGGAGACCAGAACTATAGTCTGGGTGACCTGTCTAAAAAGTGCATAAGAATGTGATACTTTGAGAGTGCAAATTCAAGTCTGGCAACAGAAACAGGCAACATTATCCTGATCTGTCAATCCAGCCATTCTTTAGGTTGCCTCTTTCAGAGCCTGAATAGATAACTAAACTGCTATTCACCATTTTCAATTTTGCTTTACTTCCACAGCTAATAAAAGGAACTGTAGGAGATTTTTAGAATACCTTAGGAGAGACAGGGAATAACGGTAATTTAGCTACAGGCTCAGTTTACCAGCAAGTGTGGATATGGCTCATAAGTTATAATGCTGTAATGACAGCAGGTTCATGGAGAAGGAAGGGTGGTTTAAAGATTAGCTGGGAGTACAGCAGCTCTCCTCATGTCTTAAACTTACTTGTGAGTCATTCTTTATTTCAGAAAAGGATCTGAAGCCAACACTAGACTACAGAGAAAGGTGCCTACAGCTAGCCACTGGGAAATGTAATTATGGATCACTGAAAATTTTCCAGCTGCTCTAGTTATAAAGAATGGTTTCAGATACCTACAGCAAAATAAAAGTGCTGCTGTCAGACTATTGAGATAAATTAAATGACATGGGTATCTCTGTTTCGAAGGATTTTAACATGTAGCTTTTGTTTTCAAACAAAACATTCAGCTTTTGTTTTTCAAGGGACTCTTTCTCAGTTTATACTTTATAAAAAATTCAAAGCTCATTAATGAAGACTGGAGCATAACTTTGTTGAGATACTCAGATGGGAAAGAGGTTTTCACTTTTCTTTTTATTCCTAGAAATTTGTACACTTCTCTGTAACATTGAGCACATAAAAGAAAAAGGGTTTCTCTCTGCATGTCCCTCCAGCCTGCAGAGGTATATCAGAACTAAGAAAAACCCTGCAAAGATTGCTTACATTACAAATACCACCATTCTTTGGACCATGATATACAAGGTTTTATGCCTAAACATATCTACACACAAGAACATACATCTCCTCTCCAGGGACAGGGACTCTTGTATTGCTGTTGGTGATTTGATTCAGCAGACTCCTCATGGAGCTGTGCTCTCTGTGCCTTAGGGAGGTCTGGCAATCCTGACACTCTCAGCGCAGCTTTTGATCTTCTCTGCTGGGATCCTCTCTGCACTACTGCTTTGCTTTATTCCTGGGCCTTTCCAAAGAAAAATATGAACCATTTGGATTACAGGCACATTTCTAGGTGGACACTTGGTTGTTTCAATGCAATTTTTGGCTGTTTCTTGGTCATGTCTCCCCATCTTAGTTTAAACAGTCAACTCTGTATCATTCAAGCTCACTGCTCTGTTTATCACCTCATTTCCATGCGAGAGCACAAGAACTTCCCCACTTCTATTGTCAGGAAAGTTCTGTCTCTGATTTTGCACCAATCTGGACATCACAACCCACAGGAAGTATACAATAAAGAGCAAGCATCCAAGTGCTTCTAGGTTTAGGCACCACATGGCAAGGGGTTTTCAGGAAGCACTTTTGAATCTGAGCACCTCAGTTAATTCTAAATTTTGCACTGGCTGTCTATCTGTAGGTCATCTAGTTCTTAATGTTTTTTATAATACTGATGACTTGAGAAATTCTTACCAGGCCCCATTTGCTGTAACTTAGAGATACACAATAAAATAGTTCAGAGTATTTTAGTCTGAATAAACATGACAGGTTAATTGTAACAACATGTTAGAAACCTCTAATGAATTGCCAAAGGTATAGAATTATATCTTCTAATGCACTCCCATGCTGCTGGAGGAAGTTGCTTCTGTTCATTTCAGTGAATACAAAAAGTATTGTTTAAGTTTATTTTAATATTCGTGACTGTATACTTAATATTCACTGGAGATTTTTGGGAGCTGCCAAAAATGTGACGTAATACTTTTTTTGCTATACATACTGAGTCTATTTGGATGGATGTGGAGAACAAGTTTTTGTACCTGAATTTGACTGGAAATTATGCTCTCCAGCCAAAATCTCACTTGATGGAGGAATATAAACCCAGCAGGTTTTGAAAAGGTACAGAACTAACAGGCAGCTTTCTGGTTTCATCCCAGGGAAAGCAGATCATATACAAAGGAACAAGATGCATAAGAGTTCTGACAGAACCTATGTTTACATTGTATGAGGACATTTTAAAAGCTTCAGGAGAAAATAAGCAAGCAACACCAAATTAGTTGTCTTGTTTAAAGAGCATTGAATTTAACAAGAGAAAAGTACAATAATAATTTAATGCTTCTTAAACTGTTTCAGTTCTAGGTCATGTGCTACACCAAAACCTCTCCACGTCTGACAATGCAAAGTTGAAATAAGCATATTTTACTGCAAGTAATTTTGAAATGCTTCAGGCAACTCTTCACTAGTCATTAGCTTAAATACTTAAAGGAAATCCTATTAACAATATAATCTTTATTTTTATTCAAGAGAAAAATTTAAATTAGTATTTGGTTACCATAACAGGAATAAATTCAGTGAGTATAATTGCCCTTTCTACTAAAATTTATCTTTACAGCGATATGAGGGAGGAGAAATACAATCCATTTGCAATGTAGTTTTCAGACGTACTTATTTCCTTTATTTTTCTTTAGTTTTTTTGCCACAAACAAAAAAGCTTTTATTGATTAGAAGACTTAACCCTTTTCTCTCGCTGACAAAACGGGCTGGCATGAATCTTTCAGCTATGCCAAAAAATGGTGCAGGTTTTCTACTTGGCTGCCCTAATTGATCTCTTTTCTGAGAAGTGTCTTCCAGTTCACCAGACCTGCATTATACAGGTCAAAACTTCTCTTCTTAATGACATAAACAGTGCGACTGAGCGCAAACTCAGCAAGCTTGGTGCAGATTACACCAAGTTGAGTATGCAACTGATATGCTGGAGGGGTGGGATGCCATCCAGAGGGACCTTGACAGACTTGAGGAGTGAATGCTTGGGAACCTCATGCAGTTCAACAACGTGGTCAGGGCAATCACCAGTATGAACAGAGTCTGTGGAAGGAAGGGGATTAAGAGCGGCCCTGCAGGGGACCTGGGGATGAAAAATTGAACATGAGCCAGCAATGCACCCTGGCAGTCTAGAAACCCAGTTGTATCCTGAGCTGCATAAAATGAAGCATCAACAGCAGTTTTTGGGAGGTGATTCTTCCTGCTCTATTCTGCCCTTGTGACACTTCACCTGGAGTACTGCATTCACATCTGCAGTTCGCTTCTGGGTACAAGAAAGACATGGACCAGTTAGAGCTGGTCCAGAGGAGGGTCATGGAAATGGATGGTGGAACACCTCTCCTACAAACACAGGCTGAGACACTCCATGTTTTTCAGCCTGGGTAAGAGAAGGCTCCAGGGAGAGGTTATTGTGACCCCTTATATATAAAAGAGGGCTTGTAAGAAAGATGGAGTGACATTTTACCAAGGCCTGTAGAGACAGGATAAGGGACACTTATTTTAAACTCAAAGAGGGCAGATTTAGATTTGATATAAGCAATAAATTCCTTATTGTGAGGATGTGAGGCACTGGAACAGATTGTCCTGAGAAGCTGTGGACAACCCATCCCTGGAAGTGTTCAAGGCCAGGCTGGATGGGGCTTGGAGCAGCCTGGTCTAGTGGAAGGTGTTTCTGCTCATGGCAGCAAGGTTGGGATTAGATGATCTATAGCTATAAAGTTCCTTCCAACTCAAAACATTCTATGATTCCATGATTTTATGATTCATTCTAGGATTTGTATTTCAGCTTTCTAAAAATTTAAATAGTTGCACATTTAAGTCCTTAATTGCTAATAGATCAAGCGTGCAGTTGTTATAGTAACTAAACTGAAGTTGTTGCTGCAGACTAATATTATTCTAATTTTGTTCTGTACTGTATTACAACTTGCCAACGTAGGTGTAGGGAAATAGAGAAATTGAAATAAATGTGTGATGCCAAGCATGTTTTACACATAAATCTTCTATAATGAAATTCAGACTTATATTTCTGTCATTAGTTTGTACATAATATTACTGAAACTGAGCAATGCTTATGCTACTCTTATCATGTTACTCAGATTTCTAATCTAGAAACATCTTCAAATTTCATGCAAAAAATGTATATTTGTTCTGCTTATTCAGGCACATGTTAAAGTATTAAGAGGAAAACTACCTACTCCCTTCACTCTATTCAATAAAACTTGTGACTTTCAGCTTTGTGCTCAGATCAGTAATTAGTTCCCAGATCCTTTGATTTGACTGAAGTCAGCAGAGACATGGAGGAGCAGTGACTATAATCAATAATGTATCTCTCTAAAGGTTCTTAAACAGAATCAACATATAAATATGCTAAATCCCATTGAATGAAACACAAACTACATTTCTACACTACAAGCTGGGAGCCCTAAAAAAATATAGTAGCTTAGGTCCAAATATTCAAGGATAGTATTATCACTGTAGCTGGGATTAAGAAATAAAATAATTTAAATTTATCCTTTACTTGCTCAATACACTTAGGCTGTGCTCTTCTGAAGTTGTGTATTTAGGTTTTGTATGTATTTTATGAAAATTTGCACTGAATAATAATGTACTATAGCAGAAGAATGAGATTTCTTTTCCTAAGATACTAGTAAGAAAGATGCAGTCAGAACAAATATTCCTCAATGTGAGTATGCTTACAAAATACCTGTCACCACTAATTGGCAATTCCACTGCTTGCTCAGGAAAAACTGTGTGAGCATCTCAACCTGTTGATTAAGAAATCTTCTGGATGTCTTGATTTAGATGGGTAAGAGGAATTGATGTGGAGAGAGATGGACTGAATGGTCTGCCACACAGCCTGCCAAATTAAACTCAGTTCTGATTATCATCAAGAATAAAAATGTACATATGTTATCTAACACTTGTTTAAAATACATGCTCTTATTTAGGTTTAGAACCTTACTGCCTAGCATCTGTTTGCACTTCTAAGTACCAGACATGATAAAATTATCCTAAAATGACCATTAAAAAAATCCAAATATCCCCTGAAAAAATTTGAATACTTATCAATCAAATTTATCAAATTTATCAATCAGAATAGGTTTAAAGTTGTTCCAACTGGTGTTCCTGAAACCTAAGTATTTGGTTAATTTTCGTATGTTCATCTCTATGGATTTTCCAGTTATCAGTATCTTCAGGTTCTACAGAAGTGGCGCAGGGTGAATGCAAACTGTTACTGCTCTGTGTGATGGCAAAAAGACATTTGCTATGGCACAGCATCTTTAAGTGGTATGTGGAAGAGAATGTAAAGGAATTGTTCACATTAAAACAATGCCTCCTTCACAGTTCAGTGGAAGATGCATTTCTCCCATTAAGCGGTGGTAGCCCTTGCCATGCCTCTGGCATGTGAACAAGAACTGGGATGAAGCAATTGCAGACTTTGTACATTTGGGCTACTGGAAAGTTCATTTTTCTGAGAGGTGGTAGGTCCTCAAAACAGTGACACTTGATTCAAAGACTATAATTTATCAGCTTCAGGAAGGTCCAGAGAGGGTGAGGAGGAAAGAAAGAAAGCACTAAGGAATTTGAGGCGGTTACTTGCATTACTGTATAGAGCAGCAACCTCTGACATCAAGTTCTCTCACACTTTTGTTCTAGGCTGCCTCATTTCTCAGGCTAATTATAAGACATGGCTCAATTTATTATGATAAGTAAATTGAAAGAAAACAGACAAATTTATGTCAAAGTGTTGTTTACTTCTGTGTGTATGAATCAAAAAGTTCCCTGTAGCATAGTGTAATTTTTTCCTGTGAAACTTAGCTGCAACCTGAAGAAAATCGAAGATTGGGATAAGTTCAGGTATTGGAGGAGGAAAGAAAAATCACTGGAGGAAGCAGTGAAAAAATAGTAGAATTACAGAATAATTGAGGTTGGAAAGGACCTCTTGAGGTCATCTAGACCAACTTCCCTGCTCAAGTAGGTGCAACTTGAGCAGATTGCTCAGTTCTGTGTCCAGTTGGGTTTTGTGTCTCCCAGTATCTCTACCATGTCTCTGGGAAGCTCATGCCGGCCTTTCACCACTCTCACAACATAACTGTTTTCTTGTGTTTAGATGTAATTTCCTGTAATTCACTTTGTGCACATTGACTCTTGTTCTGCTACTGCACACCACCAAGAAAAGTCTGTCTGTCTCATCTTCATTCCCTCAAAAGCAGGTATTTGCATATATTGATATGACCCCCCCCGAGCCTCCTCTTTTCCAGGCTAAAGTGTGACAGCTCTCTTAGCCCTTCCTCATATGACAAATGCTCCAATCTCTCATTTTTGTGTGTCTTTGTCAGGTTGCCTCCAGAAAGTTCTTTTCTTTCTTGTCTGAGAAAAATAGATATCTCCAAAGACAAATCAGTAAATGATTGAGGGAGAATGTTACTTTAAATTGACTAGAGGTTGTACTGGTAACATTTTGTACATAAACACCTTTAAAATATTATATGACATGAACATAGAATGCAATTTTCTAGGACTTAATGTAAATTTTACATAGAATTTATAGATGCTTTTGAAAATGGGAATTTTAAGGTCACAACTTTTCTTTTGTTCTGTCAAATGAGAAAAAAAAAGGAAGGTTACCTAGTATTAAAGACTTAATTCCTGTTGATTCAAAGAGATTTTGCATATTATGTGAAACTCTATAATACCTTTAGGCTTTTTCTCACAAGAGATAATGAATGATGTGTTTCTCTCCTGAACAGATAAGCTTAAAATGAAAATCCAGCACAGCCTTAAACCATGTGTAGGTTCTGGTTTATGTACGGAGATTCTACTAGCAGAAGGGTGTTTTGCTGTTACGTTTTTGGGGATTTTTTGGTGTATTTGTAGTCTAGGGAAAGAAACAACTTTCATCAGCAAGGTTGGGATCAAAACCATAAAGTGAGAAAGTTCTATAAAATTGTTTTATTAGCTGCACAGCATGCTTCAGAAAAGTTGTCTGGTTTTGGAGTAATAACTTTAAGAAATAGTGAGATAGTGTAGATGGAGTTGTTTTTTTAAGGTCAGGACATTTCTCTATTTTTACCATCTACATAAGTATGTAAGTGACCTTTGTTCTGTGACATTTGTAACCTACTGATCACACCATACTCATGGTTTCTGATTAGCAGTGTATTCTCAGGAGGACTAAAATATCAACTGTAAGTTCCAATGTAGTAGAAGATCAAACAAACTTACTTAAACTGATTAATTTCTTAATCTTAATGGTAACTAATACAACTTCTTAGGTGAATAGATTAATAAGCAACTGGTGATCTGATTTCACTGAACCTTCAAAATGGACTGCGCATGGACAGAAACTAAGGTAAAAAGTTAAACTTTTCTCTACTGAGTAATCTTTTTAAATATTCAGATTGTAGCTATTCAAACATTAACTATGCAGTAGCAATACTTTCATATCTGCACTGGACTGCCGCTGTGTGGCCTGGTTGGTGGAGGGAACTGTTGCTTTTCCCTAAGAATTCCTGGCTCAGGAACTCCTGGCGGTGTCCGGGCACCTTGCATACAGCTTCTCCCTCACCGTGCGATGGAGGCACGCGGCCAAGCCCACACAGAGCTTGCTAGCTCGAGCGGTATCAGAAGTAAAGAGTCCAGAGATGGCTCTTGCGAGGGATCCGATGTTTATTCTGACCGGCACGCAGGCTGGCCAGGTAGCAAGAGAGCGGGCCCCTCCCGCCAAGTTCTTTATCAAGGGATACAGACAGGGGAGGGACAACAGCTGAGGGCCAATGTGGTGTGACCCAAGGTTAGAGTGACTGTCTGGCTGCTGACCAACCAGGGGGACCCTCCTCACACAGGTCACAAGACCAGGTGAGGGGATCCTGGCCAGCTGACTTGTGGGGGGTGTTAGATCTCTGAATTCACCCACCACCGAGCTGCTGAGCCCCCTGGTTCCCCAGCCATCCCAGCTGGTGGCTCAGGGACTACAACACTGGACCTGGTTTGGATGGAGTCAATCTATGGATTGATGAGTTTTGTATCTGTGACTAAAACAATGCTGGTAACACACCAATGTTTTCGATAGTAGTATACTAGTAGGAGAGAGAATTACTTGGTTAGAGTAAGAATCATTAAAAAATATCATTCATAAGAACACTTACGATGGAATGAATTTGTAGTGTAGACCCCAAGCTTCAGATCTCTTAAGGTCTGCTAGTGTATTTATTCTACCAAACATAGAACTTCAGTGGGACCTAAACCTGTCCTGTGTTTCGATAACTCCTTTCTTCAAAAAAGTGAAAGATAGGTGGGGATATTTTCCAAATCTCATAGAAAAGTGTCAGAAAGCTTCTAGGTATTTAGGGCATATAGATTCATATACATACAGACAGTTAGACATAAATATGCATGTGTGTTTATATTTAATAAATATATACCTATAATATATAATAATGGATACATATATAACTATAAATATATGTCTATGAGATAAAAATATACAATATGCATAATAAATACATAACTTCAGACGGTATAACTGCTAGTTTAAACAACCTTTCTTTTCCCATTTAGCAGAGGTAATGAATAGAAGGTATTACATATTTGACCAGTAATGTTTTCTAATTCTGTTCAAAAGTGTTTCTCAGAGTGACATTTTTCAATAGACCTTTTTTCTCCTGTGTGTAAGCTCCATAAAAAAAAGGAAAAAAAATTAAAATCCTATACCTTTTCCCTTTTCTCTATTCCTAATCAGTGAATAATGTGATGAAAATAAGTCAAAATTTAGAACACTTTCTCCTAAGCCATTTATTTTTTTTCCTCATTTTTCTTTTTGTCTACTTCATAACACTGTGTCTTCAATATGGGAAAAGCTATGAAAGGTAATATTTTGAGCATGAGAAGCAAAGGAAAAAAAGTTGAATTTAGCTCCAGCATAGGTGTCAGTAAGTGTGGGCCACAGTATTGTCTAAAAATCTGAAAACTTATAGTTATTTGAAATTCAAAGTAACGCTCACCTATCTTATATGCTGAACCCTGTTTTCTAGGTCTAGTCTTAGCCCATATATTTTGATCGAATCAACTTTGGACACTTCTTTGCCTCCAGACATTTTTTTTGCCATTTGAATTACAGAAAGATTGTGGGTTTTTTCTTTCACTAAATTGCTGAATAAGTAGCTGTTTCAGAGACACTAAGTAAGGATTACTACAGACATATAGCTTATAGACAGCCTTAAAATTTTAATAGCTAAATACAATTTTTTATAGTTTGAAGACTAAAACTGCATTCAGAATATTCTGTATTGCTTGAACTCTGTTAGAAAATGCTGAGTATTAGTTGTTTTCAGCAACTTTCTTAGAATGCTGTTTGTTTCCCTTTGGAAATAAAAACTTGGGTCATTGATTGAAAATCGAAAAGGAAAAATAACTATTTCTAACAGGACTATTTCATGTCAATGGCTGATAATGGTAATAGCCTAAGGAGTATTTTCCAGCCTGCTCCATTTAATGTGGTCTGAAAATGCCACCTTAGAAATCCTCCAACTTTTCAAAACTTAATAATACATTTTCAGAGTACTTTTTCCATTCCATACACCATCTTAATGACAAGTTCACTATGGTGAAACATCATGATATAAAACAAAAGAGAAGTGGACTGCAAATGGAAAGACTCCATAAAATCATGGAATTTAGAAAAGACACATATCTTTTTCGATGAAACAATGTGGGTTTTAGGGTTGCCAGACGTAGACAAGAATTTCAGGTAAAAACTACGTGATCATAAGATGACTTCAGATTCAGTTTAGAATAAGTTAGTTTCCACATTGTAAAGTTCAGTTTAACAGAAGTTTGCTTTTCCTTGCACTATCAGTGTTCTTTTCTTTTCAGGGTATGAGGTAAATGTGCACTGGCCTCCTAGTACAAGGTGAAAAATTGACCACGGTTGATTTCCATGACACCTACGAAAAAAGCAGGTGCCTGTCTTCTTTCCTCAGTTCTCAGTTTGCAAAGTGAATGATTACGGCCTATTTTGTTAGACTTAAAGCTGAAGCCATTTCCTATACTTGATATTTCTCACAGACTTTTTTTCTAATTTCTGCTTGTTCTGCTGCACCTTTCCTGCAATGTCAACCTGAACTGGACACTAACATTGCATGGGCTCATGCAATAACTGAATGAAATTTCCCATTTGTCCTTACCTCTTTCCTCTTAATTACTGTGTTTTTCTGGATGTGTCGGGACTTTTTGACAAAAAATGAGCAACAGACCACATAACGTCAAGTCTGTTTGAGTTGTTATGGTCAGCTCACCTTTTGCCTGTGGCACAGACAATAACTTTTCCTGCTGTTTTGCTGCCTGGCTACTGAATAGAATTGGCATATCCCAATAGCTGAGCAAGTACTCATTTATCTTTATCTAGTATTTGCAAAAAGCCTTTAGATTTTAGGCTTCAATTTCCACGACCTAAGTGACAAACTCATATTCTTTTAGCAGAACTGACTTAGCTCTTACTTTATGGGAAGAGCATAATATTGTTATAAGTTATCTTAGATTTATATGCCTACTTATTATCTACTATATAGTTAGTGCACCCACTAGAAAATGGCTACACAAAAAATTTTTGATAGATTCTTATCTAAATGTTCATATGAAACATATTTAGAATAGCTAAATTACAAATAAAGGCTGCAAAAGAAAGCTCGTCCATCAGAAGAAAGAGATACTAAGTTTTAAATGTCATAAAAACTGCAAAACAAAAGCTTCTGAGGGATAGAAATGTTCTTGGAAGAAAAGCAAAGCTTGTGTTGGTTCAATGAACACTTTTTTCTTCTACTCAAAATGGAACATTTCCTTTTTGGACATCCACAATACAGTCCAAAGAAAAGAAGAGCTTAAACCACAAAATTGGTAGTAGAGATGTTCAAATCCCAACTTGGTAAGATACACTTACAGCAGAATAGGACTTTGCAGTTCAAATCTCCCATCTGTTTATCTAGAGAGAGTAAGCTTCAGTCACATTATAGGTACTGAGCATCTTTTCTTCACCTAAATCTTCAGGATGGCATGAACTTTTCTAGAATGGATTATTTGTGTTGGACCAAACCCTTATTTTCAGACAATGACTGTTTATGGCTGGGAACCTTAAGCTATTTGAGAACATATTATATTTTTCATTTTAAATATTGATGTCTAAATTCAAAGAACTAAAACTAGGTTAAGTACATATATAGAGAGACATAACACAAGTTACATTCCAGCAAATCCTAGTGTACTCTTTGTGAAATATTCCATGGTCGTGACAAAATTTTGTATTTATTTAGGTCTGCAATTCTGGCTTTTTTCGCTGAAGTTCTCAATACTTACAGGTTTCAAACATTATGGTGTACACTCTGATTGCCCTTGAAATTCGGTCTGGAATTCAGTTTACTGGGATCATTTTATTTCCTACACGGAACAAAACCAGAGTGTACTTTCCTCTTAGGGCTTTTTTGAGTAGTATATCCAGTGTTTTTGAAAACATTCTCATTACAGCCACAATTTTCCTGAACACAGAACATCAAAATTATACATAAAAGTCCTTTATGGTTACCCAAAGCTAGAGAAATAAGTTTGAGCAAGATTATTCAGTATTTGTCCCATTAATATTTTATCCCTTTGCCATTTTTATAATTTCCACAATTATACCACAGGCATTGAAAAGCAGCATTTATCTGCTTTAATTTAGAGAAGAAAAATGAAGTGAGGATTTCAGCATCATTGTTGCAACCACTGCTACATATGCATATCTTTATAACCTAGCATGTAAGCAGTTTACACTAAGGACATATAAATACTTGCATAGTGTACTTAATGTACATTTGTATTCTAAAAGTACATTTTCAAAGCAAAGAGAGTTTCCATAGAGAGCAATCTCAATTATTATTCTAAAAGATCCCCAAAAGGTAACAATTTACAGGAAGAATTTCAAATCTTCCTCCTACTTTTAAGCATATATTTTTAATGAACAAAATAGTTCTGAGAATAATTTGCTTTGTGAGCATTGTAGGATGCAATGATATACAGAGGGAACAGAAGACTATGCAAAGGAAGGCATCAAGGTGCTTTGGACAGTAAAACATTTGGGAAAATTGAGGGATAAGGACATAAAAAGGGATGGTCATGTAAAAACAACAAATTTTAGAAAAGTAGCCCTACTTCAAATAAGTATTGTTTATAGACTAAAAGACTGCATCTGTTATTTTTATTTACAGAGCAAAGAAAGAAGGCAAAATAATTTAAAAATCTAGAAAAATGAATAAAACATCAATTATGTGCCTCACTTTTAAAATTGGTAAGACAGCTACTGTTCTCTTCATTGAAAAAGCATTTCACTCTTTTAAGCTATTCTTTTTCTTGCCAACATTTGGATTTCCAGTCCCATTTTAAACAATTTTTGACCTGAAAAATTATAGATGCCACAGAAGGAGTTTTCAAAAGTTCCATGAATTATGACATCCATTTGAAAACTCTCTTTTCCCACTTTTATTTTGTATTTCACTATGTAAAAGGAAAGTGTATTCTTAGCACGTAATATGTTTTGTTCTTGTAGTTGTGTTTCTTTTTTTTTTTTTTTTTTTTTTTAAAATTTTTTTNTTTTTTTTTTTTTATTAAAATGTTATTTCATCCCAATAAGATTTCTTTCACTCATATGAAAAAAAAAATTCTTTGGAGAGTTATCTCCTAAAAGTCTGACAAACACTTTTAAAAACAAAACAATTTTTTTCTATATGAATAAAGGGCTTGGAAATATACTTTCCCAGATAACTTTCCCAGACTTTTTATTATTTAATATGTATCATTTAATCATTACTAATGGAAATTATGAATGGCACTCTCACCAGTCAGCTTCTGTACTCCATTATATGTTTTCTAGACCACAGGTCTCTTTTCTCAGCTCTCAGCTTTTTCTGAGAGCTCAAAAATCTAAACAAAATAGCTAATTTGTCAAGAAATGTCTGAACAGTCTGATTGTCAGGTTTCTCAGACTATCTTAGACAGACAGAGATTTTACTTTTCAAATGCAGCTGTGCCTGCCTTACCTAATGTAAACTGTTAAGAGTTAAGTGTTCTTGCTTCCAATATCCATAGTATGCTGGTGATTTTACCTCGTATATTTTTTTAAGATATTATAAGAGTCATGTCTTGCACCACTCCTACACGTAACTTTCTGTCATACCATCACTTCAGAATTGCAGATTTCCTCAGAATAAATTGTCAGGATTTTATTTCAGGATACATCACAGATATTTTTAAATTAAAAACCAAGGTGAAGTGCCTGAAGGTAGGTCCCTGAATAGACAAATTAGTTTTTAAGTTTGCAATTTGAAATAAAAAATTCTCATTACATACTCTGTCACTGACTTGACAACTTAATGGAAAACAGACTAACAAAGAAGCACATATATGAGCTACTAGAAAATAAAATAGTTTAATTTCTAAGCATCTCTCTCAAACAACAAAAATGTCTTTAATGCCATCAAGTACTGCATTTTGCTTTGTATTTCCCAAATGAATATATCTATGTAGCCTTTGACTTAAATCGGTGAGGATAACACTCTTCAGAGAGACTTGAAATGCAACTTTTTGGTGGCTTTTCATTTAGCAGAGTATCACATAGAGCCATGGGAGATGACAATAATAGGTTTTTGTTATTTCTTACTTTAAAATGGTGCTTTTTTGTCCAACACCATCACTTGTACATTATTATAATTTACTAAAGCAAATCTGAATTAATCTAATACTAGCATTATTCTATTCCTGTTTAGCCAACTAAAGAATCTTGTAACTAACACTTTGTCTTAAACCACAGGAAACAGGAGTATAATTTATTTACTTCTTCCCTTTCTCCAGAGTAAATTTCAGTTTCTACCCAAAGCTTCAAACATAATTATTTCCTCTACTACTATCTCACACCAGATTTTGAGCCTTTACACTACTAAAATAACTGGGACTACTTAAAATTGTACTGCAGTCAGTAGAGACTGCCAGTGCAACCATAATGCAGTGACAAGTAATGGCACTCTTGCCATGTCTCACCAAGTAGTTCAGTGTTACTGAAAATCTTGATGGGATGCTCAGTCCTCTTGATTATTTTTTTTTTAGGTGTTCCTCCCTCTTTAAAACATTTGGAAAAGTAGTGAGAAGACTGTTGTCCATCTTCCAGCTTCCAGTTGAGGAGTATTGACCAAACCTGTTTTATTTTACGGTATTCTGAATAGGAGTGGAACTTGATGTAAAGAGACATCTCAGTGCTTCTAAATAGATGATGGTGTAGGGATTGGGTTGGTTTGGGGTCTTTTTGCAAGAGTTTTATGGAAATCTGTTCATAACCATGAGAGGGAATGGGAATGAAAAGAGTGGTATCTAACCTTGATGATAACAATAGAATTAGAGTTAATATCCTCTTCCAAAATCACTGTATATTTAGTTCAAAAAGAGGAGACCTGTAGATTTTTCACGTGGCATTGTTTTTTGATGACCTTATAACTACAGATATATCAGTCTGATATATTTTTTAATCTGAAATTCCTTGCAACAAGAAATTGATACCTCAGAAGACTTAACATTTATCCAGTGAGTTAAAATCCATTTTACACACTTAAAAAAAATGTATTAGTCAATCAGAACATCATAAGAAGTTAAAAAATTCCAAATCATATATTCTTACTGAATCAGTTTTGGTTTAAGAGGCCTAAATTACCTGGAAGGACATATACTTTAATTTGGTTTGGTCTCTTTTTTCTGTTCATATAATGAATTGACTTGATTCATATAATCAATATTATAAAACTCTGCCATATATTAATACATGCTATGTAGTGCCACAGTGTATTTTGAAAGGGAATTAGAAATATCTAATCATCTATAGGTGATCAACATCTTTTAAACATTTGTGTATTTAAAATAGTAAAAAAAATGTTAAGATTCTGTATTGCCTCTGTCTTTCATAACTTAAAATTGCAGCTCTGACATATTAACTTGTGGACAGCCTTGACTTCACATGCAAACCCTGGTTTAGAGTTGTAGTCTTGCAGGCAGTCATCACATATTTCCAGATATACGTTATTAATCAAAAAAACCCCTTCTGATAATTATGATAAATTATATCTGATAATTCTGATAATTCTGTTAAATTATACAGAATTTCTCCATAAATATCTTGCTTTTTTTAACCGAGTTTAGGTCTAGGGCCAAGCGAAATATTCATTTTCCTATATTGAGAGAAATAGACTGTTCTTTTGTGTGATTTGAACAAGAATGTGAACTTAAACAAGCCCTGAATTTGGCAAAGTAAACAGATCTGAAAAGAAATCTACTTCTGCAACATTTCTAAATACAGTGCTAAACCACTTAGCACAGAGCAAGCCGATGTAGATCACAATGAGCTGCCTACTGTAATGAATGGCTTTTCTATTCCTGGCACTTTCCTTATTGAGTGGTTTCACTCAGGAGGCAAATCCATTAGATACTGAAATAAAAATATTTTCTCATGATACTGTCATGGTGTCTCTATGGAGACAGTCAGCAGTAGTTTTGTCTTCTTCATACATTTTGAAAGACCAAGAGAGAAAAGAAAACATAATTAGACAACATGCATAAACATGGATTTTTATGCCTTTTAATCATATCATACCGTATCATAAAACAAAACATCTTTTGCTTTTAAATCAAATACTAAAAGTGTAGCATAGCTAATTAACTGAACAGAAAGGTCAGATCAGAAAAACGTCTCTGCTTGTAGTTTTAGACTTTTGCCTGAAAGGACCGAACGATCATAATTAATAGGAAAAGCCAGATTTTTACTTGTATAATAGAGATGATTGGAAAAAAAGTTTAAGCACAGTGTTAATTTAATGACACTCTGAACACTGTTTCTAATAGTAATGTGCGATTAGTAAATTTGAGAATGTTTGGAGAAAAAAATTAAATTGAAGGGCAATAATTTTTTTTCTTGAAGGGCAGGAGGCTTTGTTCAAATAAATAAGTAAATGTGGAAATGTAAATCTTGATGGTTGATGTCAAGTATTTTTATTGTAAGTTTATTCCTATGTTTATTCCACCATATGTTCTGTTGTTAAGCATAAGTTCATGTCATGAGCTAGGTGCTCATATTCTCTTTTAAGTGCAACAAACTTTCATTCATAGCTTTGGTTTATAGAAGATAAAAACGTGGAAGAAATTGTCTGTTTAAGTCCAGCCTGTCATTTTATTGAAACGGTACATTTCAATTCTTCAATTCAAATCTTCATTTTATTGGCAATTGGTACATTTTCAATACCTGAACTTCACGCAGCTGGATTAATTTCTACAATTTCTTCTCATAAAAAAATTTTCTCAGCTTTTTCTTGTTAATTCCTTAACCTTTTACTCCTTAAGCATTAGAAGGTTGGATTTTACAAGGTGGAACAATCTCTTTACATTGTATCAAATGCATTTTTTCACAAAAAATTTCAAGCGATTTTTAAGTTTCCTCTAAGAGTGATATGGGAAAAATACTGTGAGAGAAAAGATTTCTGTACACTGCTGAGTACTCAAAGCAAAAAGAATCAGCAGACTGTTCAATAATATGGTACAGTACTTGACTGGACACAGTAAGTTCAGATTGAACACAATAAGTCCAGTTTAATACCAGGTATTTACTGACTGTCAGAGAGGAAAGATCAAACTGGAAAAACAATTAGCTAAATGAAAAGTAACACAGGTACTAATTCACCTGATTGATATCTTGAAACTTATCCTTTAATTCACATTGAATATCTGACTTTTATGTTACACAGCCCTTCCAGTGGGGAAACCAAAACTGTCTTCACAGTATAGAAAAAAAACCCTAAAACCTGAAAATATTGTGAGGAGATCAGAGCTCTTTAACAAAGGTTCATCTCGGAAGTTAATCAAATAACTTTAGGAGCACAGAGGTTACCTTGCCTTTCCTCTTTCAAATCTATTAATGTCATCGACAATTGTCAAGATGTAAGACTTGCCTTTTTGCCCATATTGTCAGATTAGAGTGGTAACAGACCTCTTGATTAAGTGCTTTTTCAGTTTACAAATTAACAGTAGAAAAATGATTGAAATTAAACCCACTATTGTAAAACACATGATGTGCATGACCTTTGTAGAGTGAGATACACAGAGAACAGAAGAGGAAGTTGCTTAAATGTAGTGAAAAAAAATTCTGTTCTATTTTCTTTGTAATAATGCATAATGGAATGTTTGCTGAGACCGTGTAATGAAACTGAGACTTCATGTGTGTTCATATACAGACATACGCATGAACATATGTTGCATGTTCAGACTAAAAGACTTGCTAAGATTTGGTTCTTTGAAGAAGTATTCTCACTGTTATAGATAATTTATTCATAAAAATAAATATGTAACAGAATAGAAGCATGGGGGAACAATGTACCCAGCTGTGTATGAGAAAGGACAGACAGTGCATTGCCTGGGATCCACTAAGCTCTGACTGCATACCCATCTTTATAGTTCAGATTTTTTTCCCATTATACAGTGACAGTGATATGACAGTGACTTCTGTTGATGCAGAGGTTACACTTTTTTCCTTCCACAACTTTACGTTGTGGAAGGAAAAGAATACTTTTTGGTGTTCCTGGTCCTGTGAAGTTCTTTTTCATTCTCAAGGCCATTTGCGTGCATCAGTCCTGTCACACATCCAGTGAGGCAACCTGTCATTTATAGAACAGATTCTATCTGCCGTCTTGCTGTGAAAAGACTGTCTTAAGTACATTTCCTTGATAAAAATTTACTTGACAGAGAACACGCTTTCAGAAAATGTAGACAGGTAATATAACAATCCACAGTTGCTAAATGAGAAGTTTCAGTCAGCCTTTCTCCACCAACAACTATTTTTTGCCAGCTCCTTCACATCTTAGATCTTTTCAAGGCTACTTTAAATACTGTTATGTAGGGGGAAATTTTCTGATTGTTTCCTGTCAAGATGATGTTAAAAAAGCTTACAGAGGGGCAAGAAACGTGCAGAATATGGTTCAAGATGAGAAGGAAAATGAAGAAATGTGAGGAAGATTTCCTCACTATGACTACTCTGAGTTATTAGTCCATCTCTACTTCGTATAAAAAAACCAATCTTCATCATGCTGCAGTATTAGCAGTCTGAGCTGGGTATAATGTCCCACTCATTCTAGCATGCTTGAAAGCTTCTATAGCTGAAGTAAAACTTATCTTTGAGATGAAAGTCCCAAAGGTGCTACAGAAAAATAGCTTAGTACCTATGAGAAAGATCATAGGTGAAAACAGATTTCCCTTCAAACCTTTTGTCAACTAATACAGATAATAAAGCACAACAGAAGTCAATATACTAATACCTATTAATAAAAAATTATGATGTTAACACGAGAGAGTTGAGTCTGTTTAGGAGGAGAATATTGTAAGCTTAAACACTATTTCAGGGCATGGATGCAATCATGACTCTGGAAAGAGGCAGTATTGAACATGGAATTAGACAGAATGACTGAGTAGAAAGAAGGTGAAACAACATCTGCCAAAAACCAAACCCAGAATATACTGCCCGGAGCCACAGCTTTAGCTATAAACTGAGTTACTCCCTATTGAGGAGAAAGCCCTGCGTAAATAACAAGTGAACTGAAAAGGAATAAAACATATAGTAGCTTCATTTTCTGTATCCGTAAAAGGAAAAAGAAGGAAACCAGTAAAACTGGTTTGATGCTTTTGATGCCTCGGTTGATCATAGCTAAATGCAGAAAATTATAAAAGGGATCAGTGAGAACTACTGGGAAAAATGGACAAGTAATACCAAGTTTGTCCATTGCCTTATACAAAATCTGGTACCTGTGTAAATATCCAGGCTGGTATGATTGAGAGCCTTTCATGTGCACAGGGACTAAAGAAATCATTGCATGAGTCAAACATTTCACACATGAACAGAGGAAATTCTTGTAAGTTTGAACCTGCTACCCAGAGCAGATGGCTGTTTTGCCGCCATAACTGTGAAAGTTTCTTTTCTGTAGAAGTATCTGTCATACCAGAATATCTAGTCCTGTGTTTACATGAAAGCTGTACTGGCCTTTCAGCCTAATTTTTTTCTATATTTTTTAGTATTTTTCTACTAGATTTGTTTCAGGTAAATTGTAGACTCAGAGAATATATCCGGTTGGAAGACATCCATAAGAATCATCGAGTCCACCTTCCTGGTCCTTCCTGGTAAAATGACCTAAAACTAAAAAACTAAGCCATAGGAATAAAATTACCTAGATATTCTGGAACTCTGGCAGGCTTGGCACAATGACCCCTTCTCTGGAGACCCTGCTCCAGTGACTGATCCCCCTCTCCGTGGAGAACTGTTTTCTAATATCCAGCCTCAACTTCTTGTGATACAGCTTCATTTAATTTCTTTGTGTCCTATCACTAGTCATCAGAGATTGGAGTTCAGTATCTTCCCCTCTGCTGCTTCCCTTGAGGAAGTTGTAGACTGTGATGAGGTTTCCCTCAGCCTTCTCCAAGCTGAACAAACCGATTCCAGCTTCTCCTCATAAGTTTTGTCCTTGAGACTTTCATCATCTTTGTAATCCTCCTTTGGATGCTTTCTAAAAGCTTCATATCCTTCACTTATTGTTGTGCCCAAAACCGCACACAGGACTTGAGGTGAGGCCGCGGAGCAGCAGAGTGGGACAATCACCTCCTTCAATAAGTCATTAAAATCTCTTCTTTGTCTTTGCCCCTGTTTTTAGGTGGACTAACCTCATCAAGTTCTAGATCAGTATTACCTCTAATCTTCATTTTCCTGCTAAAATATGCCAAAAAGACTTTTGCCTGGCCTTCACAGTACTAGCCAGGTTGACCTCTACTCAAGCTATGGTCTCAGGAATTTTCTTCCTAGAGTGGCAAACAGCATCTCTGTAGTCATCCTGTGTCACCTGTCCTGGCTTCCAATGGCCATAGACTTTCCTTTTTGACCTAAGTTTTAGTCTGGTTTAAGAAATTTTACAGCAGCCTGAACCTCTTTAAAGCAAGTAGAAGGTAGTGTGCTATTGAAAGATGAGAGTGGAAATCTAAGTTTGCAAGGGGACAGAATGCAAACAGAGGAAAATCTTTAAGTACTGGATTAAAGTATCACCATGAAGTCATACTCTGCCATGGTCCATCATGATGGTTTTTCTTTGTTTCATGAGTGCTCTCATTAGAATAATTTAATCTTCATGCATAGTAACTCAGTGACTGCTACGGATAAACATAATGAAATCTAATCCTTAGGGAATGAGTGGCATAAACTGGCACTGGCTATGGAATGCTAAAACCATCTAAGTTAACAGAAAATTAATCATGCCAGTGTAGTATTCACTTAAGAGAGACCTTTATTGTTTTAATAAGACAATAAAATTAATTAAAGTAGACTTGTTCTTCAAATTTAACTATAAGCATATTCTCTTATTTGACAATTCGCCCCTCTCTTTGGACTATGTTTTCTTCCTCTCCTCTTTACCCAGGTCACAAATAGGAAATATCTCAGATTGTTTTTCAAGCCCATGTGGGGCTTTCCAACCCATCTGAAAGATGATTGAAAGAAGTCAAACCAGGAGAAAATGCTTATGATATCCACAGTGATAGTGATGTCTTCCGTCACAATTTTTCCTTGATTAAAACAGTAAGATTGATAGTCTAACCTCATAATATGTAAGAAAGGATGATAGCACCCAGGAAAGTTCCAAATTGCAATATTCCATTTTCCCAGGCCAGAAAAAACTAGAATGGAATTTTTCAAGTGTCCCTTTAGAACTAAGAGAGATGCCTTGTCTTACTCCAGTGTGACTACAAGGACAATATCCACAGTGTAGTGTTTTTCATGATTTTCAGATAGGTCTGGGAGAAGCTTTGTCCAGGAACAGTTGCATAGAAATAAATATGTTCATTAAGCACAACTTTTTTCTTTTCTCAGATATGATCATTAATTTATCTCTCTCCCCACCCCCTCCTTCCCCCATGGCACACCTTCTGTGACCTTCAGAATTCAAACATGCAGCCCAGAGCACATACCAAATGTGAGGGAAACTCATCCTCTTCTGGTAAACTCTCTGGACTCTACAGCTCAAACAAGGGTCCATTGTGTCTCTCTTTTGCTTTAGTAAGTAATGTGTTAGGGATCCAAAATGCACAGTGCATTTTAGTGTTTCAGTTGGTTGACTGGCTATGTCACAGACTTTGTTGTTAATAGTTAGTTGCCTCATTTTGCCTTGATACAGTGTGAAGTAAAATGCAATGAAATATTTGTTTGTAACATCATAAGTAGTCTTTGCTCCTACTGGTATTTACAACAGACATTGCTAAAGGCAAAAAATATTGCTTTACTTTTTAAGAGATATTTATGTATCTTTTTTAGAGTAAGGATCATCCCTGTATATGAACAGCTGGTAGACATCTGGTCTCACTGAAGGTAAAACTCCCTTATTCTTGGTAACTCAATAGGATGTTACAGTGCAAAATATGGTCTTACATTCTACTACCCATATATGACAAATACACAGAGTATTCTAAAGAAGACAAATAAACACACATTTTCTGGTATTTGACTGTCACTAGACACAATACTCATTAGTTGATTTCAGACACTGATCCACAACTTCATTTATGTCCTAATACAAGTAAATTTCCACTCTACCCCGGATACTTTATTTGATTAATAATGTACTGCTAGTTTTATTATTAACTTACTTCAATATTTTACTTCAAATGCATAAACAGGAAATAAGGTAACAAGTTCTAGTGAAAACAAATTCTTAATGATAACTGTAATTTACCAGTGGACTTGATAATCCTAAAGATCCTTTCCAATTTAAACGATTCCATGTTAAAAACATGCAGCCCTAGTGGTTAGAGTTAAATTCTTCAATAACTTTTGAAAATATGCAACTCTTTTGGCTTTGGCTTATATGGACCACAGTTCCCAGAGAGAAAATTTGTCCATATTTCACAGCATATTTTTAGTATGCCTGTTGAAGAGCAATTTCCAGTCATACTGTTGCTGCTCAAGTTACTTCATTTTCTGTGGTGTCTCCCAGTATGACAACTTACTGTTACTCTCAGTGAGACTGATTCTGAGAGAGAGATGCTTGGCTTCCAGTCACTGAAGTTATTTTCTTCTTCTACCTTTCCAAGCCAACTGTTCTGTTAGCAGAATTCTCTCTCAGCAGGCAGCTGTCAGTGCTGTTGCTTAAGTGTTTTTGCTGGTGTGTGCTCTCATTGAGCCATTGCCAATAAATTTCATGATGCTTCCTGCTTGGATATTTTGGCCTTTCCAACGCCACTGTACAGCAAAATGCCTAAAAGCCGACCTTTTGTTTTTTACAGAGATTGTAGTATTTATTCCAGAGAGACTGCAGTATCCCAGACTTGTGCACAGAAATGGCAGAAACTCTACATGAGTTTCCTGTTGTTCACTCTTTTTTTACTCCATACAGTTTGTAGTCTTTGTTGATTCTGGATTTAGTGTAGCACTTCTGTCTGCCACTTCATCACCAAGCAGACAGACTTGCATATCTCTCATGTCTCTTTTAAAGAAACAGCCCGTCCTTCTGAAGTCTTAAATTCAGAAATTAACATGGAAGAAATAGTAAAGTTTTCAGTAGAAAGAAAATTAGAATAAGGGGCCAGATTGTGGGATGGTATATATATACATGAAATGACTACTGTGATGAAGAGCTTTTAAATGGTATTCTAGACCTGTGCTGAGCTCAACCTATTTCTCCACTTTACACAAAGTAAAATCTCAGTCCTTTTTCAAGTTCCTGGTATACAGGCTTTCTCAGTTAAATATACTTTTATCTAATAAATATTGTCTTGTGATTTTTTCTACAAAATGGAAAGAACTTTCAATGCATGTCTGCTGTCATATTTTTTATAAATATGCATTGCCATTTTCTAGTAATTATAATCACAAAACCTGCTCTTTAACTGGAAGGAAAAAAAACCACCAAAAACTGGCTGAATGAAAAAATCCATCAAAACTTTAGATAACTTTTTTTTCATTTAAGAAGCTTACCCTGTCTAAATTTTGAAAAGTAGAAATTCACAGTTTTGGTCCTGTTCAAGAATACAATGCCTATTGAGATTTGGAATGTTAAGACATTTTAAAAAGTCTGACTTGGAACTAGATTCTTTGCCTTATAAAGTCAAAAGTGATTTTTTTCATGAAACGTAGTTGTATTTTATAGAATCTACTGTAAACCAAGTAATGTGGTGATAATATGAATACAGATGGTTATTCATTGTAATTTTTGTCTTTCATATTTAGAAAAATGAAAAGGTTGCTATTTTTTCAGAAGATTTCTGTTTCTCTTATAAAAAGTAAAATGAGAGTATTGATTTAATGATTCAAGTTGTCCCGTGCAGATGTAAATGTGTTTCATTTACAGCTCTGACTAGAGTCACTCAAATGTTGATGAAATGCTGGTGAAAATTATTCTAAAGTATTTTTTTGGATGTTATTAGGACTTTTTTTTACAGGACACCAGTATATTTTCATCGTTTAAAATAATTCCTGGTCAGTTGTTCATCTGGTCATCTCCTAAATCATCCCTTTCTCCTAGTAACTAAGGCATTAGATTCAATGTTACTCATTCCTTAGACTGGGCTCCAGGATTTTTACTACACTTAACGTTTAGCAAATCAAAGTCCCTCTTTTAGGATCTCTGACCAAGTATTTTATAGCAACTTCACAGTCTTTCTGAAACATAATTACAGTGAGTTAAAAGACCTTCAAGGATTGTTATAAAATCTCATGTCTATCTTAGCTAAATTCCCCACTCCAGTGTTTGCCTGCACAAATCTAACTTTTTCAAATATTTTGGAAAAGCATTTTGGCAATTCTTTTATTGAATAGTACTGAAAAATTAGCTTTGCCAGGGTAAGAGTGAGGGTCACCTGTTATCCACTGAGAGTTCCTGCATTCCTAAGCATATGGCACTGTCAAACTCACTTCTCTTAACTCCAGAGGATGCCGAAACAGATATTACGGTGTCACTGTCAGTGCCATTTCCGTGAGTATTTGCTACTGTGCAGCTCATCACAGGTTTTTCTGCAATCTCCTGATGAAACCCACCAAAGACATGCAAAAGAACAATGTTTAACCAGAGTGGCCATGCATTAATTAGCAGCTTGATATAAAGAATTTTGTAAATTTCACGTATTCATTTAAATGTATATCTTTTGTGTATCTTATTTGTATCAATTTTGCTGATAATATATACATCATTAATCTTCATTTTACTGCATCTTCTCTGGATTCATAATTTTAAAAAGAAATTGTAGGTTTCTTCATTGAAGAATGTTAGAAAAGTTGACATTCTTTTTCCTAACAACATGACAGCATTAGACTTCAAGTAATATCCTGGCAAGGAGCTGTCATGTCAATCTATACTGTATGTGAGAGGTGAAGATAGGACTCAATAGGGAAAATTTAGTAATCAATGACAAGTCAAATACAGAACAAAAATAATCTAATTCCTCCTGACATAAATTTATTTCCTGCCAGCTCACATCTGGATTCATCCTGGATCAACTTCATTCATCTCTAACAGAGCTATCACAATTCAGAAATAAAATAAAAATTGCATAAATGATGTGTGTAGTGAAATATGGAGGCTAAAGGATTAGCCATTTAGTGACATCTTTGAAATATATATTCTGTTGAATAGCATATGTTTTGAATGCTTTTAGTTGAACTACATTTATGAAGTTTTTCTTGTAAAATCACTTAAGTGTGCGCAAAATATTCATGGAAATAAAAATTTGGGATTAACATTAAAATTCAGGTCACATCTATCATTGTGAGAAGGACTCACAGTAGGAAATGAGCCATTTTCCATACACTCACTTAAACAATAATCACTATAAATGGAACACTTAAATGACAATGCTATTTTTGTAGTTACCAGGACAACAAAACTGAAGTTACAGATTCAGACAATGAAGCTAGTTTAATTCACAATAGTAAGATTTTTATTCTTTATAACTGAGGTCACAAGGGTAGAAGCAACTTTTTACAAATTGTGACACACTATGCTGAAGGGCGTGGGATCCATGATCAGTTCTTGCTCAGCTGCAGTGGTATTTTTCTGAGGTTGTTCAAATACTAAAACTTATGCTAATTGACATAAATAAAGATGGTTTTTATTGGTTATAAAAAGTCCATGACATGAAATATGAATTATAAAAACCACTATTTTGAAATTAGATTGAAACTCTGGTGCCTATACCTGCTAGGAAATGTTTGTTTAACATTTAAATTCTGCTACAAAGCATGTGCTTTAATTTGAATTTAAGTTGCTTTCAGTGCAGTCTATTATCTTTCATAAACTACATCCTGAAGTTGTAGATATTTGTTTGTGACTGTTCAATTTCCAAACATTCACTCTACAAGCTACACATTTTTAATCCAAAGAAACAGTAATGTAAATTTAACTTGAACTAAGCCATAAAGAAAATACTTCAATTTTAAATCAGTTTGATAAGACTATTCAAAGTACTGGGTCTCAGTGATATGTTTGGTATTGACATATATGCATATAATTATCTAAACCTCTATCAGCAAAGAATACACCTATTTTTACAAGAAAATTTTATGACTTGTCCTCTGATCTTACTGATGGAAAAATCTGACCAGAAATACTGATGTGCGAAATGGCTTTTCATATTTTTTAACTTTAACAATTCAGAGAAGGTATTAATCCATGTAAAGTAGTGTAACTATTATTTTCATGTGGATAAAAGGAAATGAGTGTCTGTATGTCCCAAGGAAAAAATTTCCATCCTTCTTCTAATTAATTCTTAAACTTCATGTGGATTCAAGGGCTTTTTAAACATTATTTCAAAGATTTCTCACAATTTTACTATGAGGACATTTAAGTGGAATGCTGTTTTTGTTTTGGGTGTTTTTTTAGTTCTGTTTACATTTCCTCCTTTTAAGATTTTCAGTGTAACTAACATTGAACTATGATTCACAAAATCTTATACTGGTACCGGTTTTTCCAAAGAAATTTTTTCAAACCCTGACATTTTCTTCCTTCCTCCATTCTTTTTCAGTTCTTTCCCACTTTGCATGATCCATGTAAAATGGCTTAATATTAAAGAAAACCATGAAAATGAAAAGTTCTTTCGACTGCCAGTGGTAGCTGCTGAGACAAATTTTTTTTTGCCCACATATTTTCTCATGTTTGAGACCACAGGAACTGCTGGAAATATTGTCATCCTGCTCCCTATTCAGGTCTCTACTCACTGCCTGCAAGTTGAACTGGTACCATAGCATTGCCTAGATAGATCTTTTAAGGAAATTTAATGATGGATCATCCCCGCTCTCCACAGTTTTTCTCCTGTTTCTTCCAACTGCCTCAAGCTTCAGATTGCTCAGACTAAAGGGTGCTTTTTACATAGATAGTGCTCATATAGTACCCAAATATGAAAATTAATTTCAACAATTTCCATTGTTGCAGTGTAACTCACATCCAATACCAGAAAGTATTTTATCCTACACCAGAAACTATTTTTTACCTTTTTTCTTCTTTTTTTTTCTTTTCTTTCAAGACAACAGAACATGGTTATGGAATGGTTTATAATGATTTCATATGAAGATGTGATGTTTGTGGTTCTTGCTGTCTTTAAAGTCATTTACTAGACAAAAAAAATTGAAACTCTTACACCAAAACAAAAGTGTCCTTTCTTGCAGATTACCCACTATTATATTTACCTTTCTTCTTAATTTTCCAGTTTCATGTTTAGGTTTTTTTTTTTTCTTAATGTGTTTAGGAATAGAATGAGATAGAATGAGAATGTGATATTAGATGGAAAAAACACTTTCCTATTTCTCTTAAGTCAGCAAACCTGAGTGTGACAGTGATCAAGCTTAACAAGAATAAACTTGGATAAAATTGAGCTCTTTCAAAGTAATCCTGGGTTTTTTTTTCATTTTTATGTGATAAGTTCTAGCTCAGACTCCTAAGTAGAAGGCAGTGAGAGCAAATAGGAAGAGGAGAGATAAAGATGCCCTCCTATCTCAGCAGAAACTTGCTGATGAGGCATGCCTTGTATCTTCTAGCTACTGAATTTGTATGTATATTTATACTTGTGCATCATCTTATTTCTATAGCATGCTGTCAATTTTGTCCCATGAAACGAAAAGGAGGTTAGCATACACATTGTCTAGTCCCGTACAAAACAGTCAGTCATAGTTAGCCTCATGTTGAAGAATGCTGAGAAACTGCAGAAAATGTATTTTGATTGTTAAATTGTTGAAGACAGAAACTATCTCTCAGAGTATGTAGATACTATATATTGGAAGCCTCGGGGTAGATATACAGCAAGTAGGAAAAAATCCCAAAACAACCCACAACACTAGGAACATGTGGGCCTTTATGCTAAATATGTATATGTATATATTTATATTAATTTATTACTTGCTTGTGGCAGTGTGACTTGCATTGCAGCTGTAAGCTCTTCAGAGTTGGGACTGTATTTCATATGGCTTGTATATTATAAAATCTATAATCCTGGTAAATAATGAAAAGTGATGTAACTAGTAGCAATTTCTTTGGCAGTCTGGTTAGATAGTTTTTCAGCAGTTCATCAGGAAATATTATTTACCCCACTCCAGAAATGTTTAAAATTTTGCTGATCTCTTAAAAATAGCTCTGATTAGAAGTGTTTATCTGTTTTCTCTGAAAATGAACAAGCAATTCTTTTCAAACTGTACCAATTTTAAATCAAACTCCCTCGAACTGAAACTGTTATGAAGACACCTTTGAAGACACCACATGTTTGACTTATCACTGCTTGAAAAACAGAAATACTATTGTCCTGGGTTTAGCTGGGAAAGTTACTTTTCTTCCTAGTAGCTGGTACAGTTCTGTGTTTTGGATTTAAGACAATAATAATGTTGATAACTCACTGACATTTGAGTTGTTGCTGAGTAGTGCTTGCCCTAAGTCAAGGACTTTTCAGTTTGCCTGAAAACTGCTCTGACAGTGAGCAGGTGCAAAAAAAAGTGGGAGAGAGCATGGCCAGGACAGATGACCCAAACTGGCCAAAGGGATATTCCACACCACAGAACATCTTGTCCAATATATAAACTGTGGGCAGTCGGCCAGGAGGGGCCATTCACTTCTCAGGGACAGGCTGGGCATCCGTCAACACGTGGTGAACAATGGTATTGTGCACCACTTGTCTTGGGTTCTACTACTCTCTTTTTGTTATCTCCCTTTTGATCTTCATCATTATTGTTATTATTGCTATGGTTGTTATCATTACTATTACTACTGTATTTTTCTTTATTTCAACTATTAAACTGTTTTTATCTCAACCCACAGGTTTTACCTTTTTCTGATTCTCCTTCCTATCTGTCGTGGGGTGACTTTATGCTGTTGCATCCCCTACCACTGCTTTATGCCCAGACATGATTCCTGGGCCTTTCTATGCCTTTAAAACTGGATGCAAGAGACAGAGAAAAAACTGAGCGAACTTTTCAAAACAGTTTGTGCTTCAAGGACACAGAGCTTAGTTTTTTCTTCTGCTGCGGCTGAGGAGCGGGGAGGCACTGCTTCTTGTTTTTTCAGTCAGCTTTTCGGCTCTGTTTCTTCGGAGAGAGACGGAGAGTTGAGTTTTTTTTCCTTGGGACTTCATTTTTTTTCCCCTCTTCTCTTCTGGACTTGTTCAGAACACCAGAACATCAGAACCCCACTGGGGGACCTTCCACCGGCCTGGAGGGGGGGCCCCCCACACCGACCCAGCTCCGAGGAGGAGGAGAGAGACCGGACCCACAGAAGGATTCTAAAATCTTTCAGGTTTTCTCTCCAGAGCGAGAGATTTTATTATTTAGCATTATTATTGTTATTTTCCTGTGTGTTTGTTAAATAAATAGTTTTTATTTTCTCCTTCACTTTCCTCCGAGGAAAATTCGTTTTTTCCTGAACCCGGTTGGGGGGAGGGGTGGTTGTGGCCTGCCTTCCTTTGAGGAGACATTCCTTTTGGATGTTTCCCTGAATTTGGCCTAAACCATTACATTATCCCACAGGGAGAGGAGATATTGGAGGGGAGGAGTAAAGGAGTGGGCAAGCACCTGTGTGGTGATTAGTTGGTAGCTGTGGTTATACTAAAGCACCTAGAAGGCCAAAACTGAAAAGTATTTTGCAACTGAAAAATCTTACCCTTTTTGATTAAATAAGTAGTGACACTCTTCAGTCATCCTTGGACCACTGTATTGTAATGAATACTCAGCTCTTTCTGAGTGCTGCAAAAATTGCAGTTGACAAAGACTGTTTTGATAGGAACAGCTGTAGGTACCTGTCCTGGTAATGGCTGTAAATTTGTTGTAAAACTTTCCTTTAAACAGCACAATAAAGCCTTTGATAGACATTTTCTCCCTAGAAATTTTTCTTTCCAAATTCAATTCCAAAAATTCAATACCTGTATTTCCACAAAGGTTCTAAAATGAGAGACACTTATTTTCAAAGCTTAACAACCCTGAGTTTGGTTACTTTGTGTTCTCCATACAAGATGAAAAGCTGGATTTAGATTATTTTCTGTTCCTTCACCATTAGGGTAAAATTTCTTCTTTTGCTTCAGCATTTGACAAACTAAGTGGGTCATCTGAAGCTTTTTAATCAAACCTTTGTTTCCTTATCTGCTCTTACTTAAAGTGATGTCTCCAGTTTAAATTTACAAATAGATTCTAAATTCAACCTTTGTGTCAGAAAACACTCTGCAAGAGTCTAAAATGTTTTAATCTAAATTTTTTCTAACTGAATTTTTGAGTTTTCTAGATTTTTTGTTGTTTCTAATGCTTATGATAGTTCTGTTGCTTTTTGGAATAAAGCAAATCTCCCCTGTTTATTTTAAGAATGATTCTCTTTTAACATATTGCTAATTTTACAAAAAGGTCTTTAGAGTTTGTTTTATAGCACTTTCCAAGGGCATGCTATACCCTAGCTCTTTTTAAGTCTGTCGCATTTGATATCTATTGCAGAAAAATGCCACTCATTCTTTTATGGCAAGTAGAGTTGGCCAGCGGTGCTTGCCATCAATTTGTAGAGGTCTCCAAATATGTTATGCATGTCTTGTGAACTTTTGTTTCATATTTTTCAAGTTAGCCAAAGGTGTCTTACTCTTCTGACCTTTGAAATGGAAGCAGAATGGAAACCGTGCCTTTTGTTTCCTTATGTTGTCAGAGATGGCCTCAAATATGTAACATTTAAACTTCCAAAATATTCTGCGTGTTGTTTTTGTCTATTAGAAGTGTCCCATCATGATGTGCTGGTCTATGCATAAAAGGACACTTCTGAGAAACTAAGGTCCACTTGTATCATAATGAAATTTAAGTAGTTTCTTTCTAGCATTCAACTTGAATGTTGAAAAGTGGGTTTTTCTTCAGACCTTTGTTTTCCTTGTTTAATCCTGGTTTGCATCCACATGCAAACAAAACAGGGAAAACAGATACATGAAAAATTTAGAAACCTCCATGTTTTATGTTCTAAAAAACCCCCCGTTTAATTATTCAATATAAAAAATATTCCATTCTAGTTATTCATTATTTTGGACACATTTCACTCTTTTACAAGAAGATGGATATACTAATTTATTTCCTTTTATAAGTGGGTAGGCAATGTCAGTCTGATAATTTCACTAGAAGATGCCAGCGGGAACTGAGGCACATTTTATTCTCAAAGAAACTATGTCAGCTGCTTCCCACACTATTATTTTTGTGTAGCTGATGACTTTACTTTCCTGTGTATTTTCTATCGAGTGGTAATGCCAGGACTGGCAGCTAAATTTCTTCTGGTCTTCTTTAAAATGAATAAAGGCCTTGTTATTCACCTTCCAATTTTCTGTTATCAAGGCACTACTGGAGCAGAGTTTTATGTAGAAACTCTTGGACTGACAGTTCTGGAGAAAAGCCCAGTCATTCTATCTTTTTCCTACTTCTGGATAAAGCCAGTCTCAAGGAGGTGGTGCTGTGATGATACTAACTGAAACAGAGCAGGATAATATTTCACCTCAGTGCCAAAGTAGAATTCTGAAGAAGGGAGTTGGAAGGTACAAAGAGCTAAGAGCAAGAAAACCTGAGCAATAGTGGGATGAGGAAAGGAACTGGTCGATGATGTCTCCTCAGTGATTCTGACCACTGCTCACAGGTGGTTTGGGGTGTAGGAGCTTTAAAAAAAAAAAGGTTTATTTGTTATTCTGCATCACATTCAGGCAGATTATGGAAATGAATACAGAGCAAGAAAACTGAGGGTTCTTCAGCAGTTATATCAGCCCAGGTTTTCCTTATAGCATTTCAATGTTGTCTTTTTCCACCACGATGCTGTTCTTGGTGATCAGGGCCGACATTCAGTACTCTATGTTTCTTAGATATCTTCTTTTCTTTTTTTCTTCATCTTATATTGATTCTTTATGCAAGGATGCTGTTTTCTTACAGATATTTTATCTACTATAACTTCAGCCTAATATTTAACTGTTGTTAAAGGAAACATTTCTTTCATTGCTTGGAGGCTACCATGGACATCTTGGAGTGAGATACTTTTGTGAATATTGCTGTTCTGCAGAAGAAATTCAATGTTTGTATTCCAAAGCCTTTTCTTAGCATCTTTGAGAAGGCTATTTTAAAATATAAGTGCTGAGAAAAATGTTACCTAAAGGTTCAAGCTAAGCTGAAGAGCACTCAGAGATTCTTTGTGAAAGGTACTGCAGGATTGTACTGTAGCGTTGCTATAACTCAGTTGAACTTCTGAATGTCCTTTGCAAGTCCCATTTCAGAATGAAATGTTGATTTTTCTTCTTTTCTTTTAGTAATACTTAGACATTTCAGCTTGTATTTCAGTAGAGACTTCAAGCTGCTATGTGTACTTATGTAACAAAAGCAGGTAAATTGTGTATTTTTATGACCAAAGAAGTATATCTCTAGAAGTGCAAAAACAAGTTTATTTTAAAAGAGACATAAGACACTACCTATTAGGCATCAAGATGTAAGTTTCAATTATCATTGATAATTCAAAACTCTCTGAAAACAAGCATTTGCTTATTTTTTTTCTTGAAGCTGTTATCAGGTAAAAATTCTTCCATCATCTACTTCAAAAATAATGCT
This sequence comes from Gymnorhina tibicen, assembly GCA_013399875.1. Classification (NCBI taxonomy): domain Eukaryota; kingdom Metazoa; phylum Chordata; class Aves; order Passeriformes; family Artamidae; genus Gymnorhina; species Gymnorhina tibicen. The sequence goes on along the minus strand of VXAZ01010409.1, from coordinate 437,592 downwards.
TTCTGCTTATTGTGTCAATCTCCTGTCTAAAACATCAAAATTTTTCATATTTATGTGCAATTTAGAGGTGTGCTTATCCACTTCTTGAACATAATAAGTTACAGACAAACACACTGGGATGATTTGCCTTTCAATCTTCATTTTAACAGATAAATTTACTTCTTGCAGCTTCTCAGTGGACGTGTGATTTTTTTTTTTATCTTGCACAAATAATATTGAAATTAAATCATAAAGGACCATCACTGTTTAAGTATATATATATATATACAGATTTTAAAATATATGTATTTATTAATACATTTTGGAAATGAAGGGAAATCTATAATGCTGTTTTATTTTGGAGGACTTATTAGTGATCGGAGATAAAATCTGAGACATTGCAGGCATTGATATGAAGGTTTTTGCATTCTAATAAAGATTACAGAGAGGATCTAGATTTAACAGCACTGAAACAAAGTGTTGCCATATTTGTTTCAAGGTATTAAGATCTCTTTCAGCTGAGCGCATTTTTTTTTCGTCTTGAGCTCCACTCTAAATATTTGGATTAGTTCTACAATATAATTGTTATCTAAGTTTTGAAAAATAATTGTATTGATTTCTGAGAAATGAGCCTTTGTGAGTTTCAAGGTATCTAGATGGGACATATTACTTACTAGCCATCTGTATAACAGCACTTCTCACAGTATGTTATCACTAATACCAAAGCAATTATACTTTATCAGCTAAAAGCTGAGGCTAATAAAATACAAGGTATCTATCCATTGCATACCGGTGTTAATGTCTGCAGAATGCTAAATATCTGGAGCACTGCTTTATCTTGTGATTTTACTGATCTACCATTAATAGTACAAATTAAATTTGCATATATTATAGAATTATGTCCAAAATAGTATCAAGAGATTCAGCTGAAGACCCATTAACAGAGGAAAGAACATTGTTTCAGAGGTATGAAGTCTTGCAAAATGGAAAATTGCTGTGTCCAATCTGTGATCTGTGAAACTCAAGAGAATTGACATGTGAACTTCACACATAAGGTGTCTTCAGAAATAAATGTCTATTTATTAATCTGATTGTGCATGGAATCCTGGCCTGAGTGAGTGAACAAAGACTGAGTGGAAAATTTTGAAGTCTGTTTCACTATCCAATATAAAGCATTTCTATTTTGAGCACCTGAATTTCTATTCCAGCACAAAATGCTCTTGCAAATTCTCACAGCAAACATGTAGTTTCACTGTTTATACCACCCTGTGTTTAGCCTTTAACTTAAACAATTCTTTTGAAATCTCCATTACCCAGGGCTGCCTTTCCTTCTGCCTGATCTCTTTCAAATGCCCTTTGCCCACTAGGTTCAGCAGCCAGCTCTGTTAGCCCTGCTGCCTTTGCCTGCAGAGACTCAGCTGCAGTGCTTTGTGGAAGCTGCTTCTCCCACCTGCAACAGTCAGCAGGAAATGCTGCTGAAAAGGATTGTGAAGCCTCACTCATTCTGCATGTATAATCTGAAGAGGGACTCCTACTGCTCAGAAAAAAGGTGTTTGTTGTTTTTATTTCAACAATATTTTTTTCTTTGAGGTCTCTTGGATAATCTGAGTTATTGCACTGTATACAAGGCTAAAAAGAGTTGATGGTGATGTGGTGGCAGTGTTTAGTTATGAGTTTGGAGCTTGTGTGGGGGTGCTTTGAGAAAGAAAAGAATTTTGCTTTCCAGTTTCAGTTCGTGTAAGTATCCAATTCAAAGGACAACTTCAATCACACAAGAACTTCTAGATCTCAGTTTTCTTATGTGGCTACAAGTGCTTGGGGTTGTCTATTTGGGTCTTGATTTGCTGTACAAAATCACAGAATTGTAGAATTGTTTAGGCTGGAAAAGACCTTCATGAGCATCAAGTCCAACCCTTAACCCAGCACAACCAAGTCCAGCACTAAACTAAATTTCAAGCGCCCCATCTACGTCTTTTAAATATTTCCAGGGATGGTGACCCCAACATTTTCCTGGACAGCCTGTTCCAATGCTTGACAACCCTTTTGGTGAAGAAATTTTTTGTAATATCCAAAATAAACCTTCCCTTGTGCAACTTGAGGCCAATCCCTCTTGCTTGTTAGTGAGAAGACACACTTCTCTACAATCTTGTTTCACACAGTTGTAGAGAGCGATAAGGTCCACGCCTTGATTCTCTTTTTCTCCAAGCTAAACAACCTCAGAACTCTTAGCCACTCCTCCAGAGTCTTGTGCTCCAGACCCTTCCTCAGCTTTGTTGCCCTTCTCTGGACACACTCTAACACCTCAATGTCTCTTTCGTAGTGAGTGGCCCAGAACTGAACACAGGATTCGAGGTGTGGCCTCACCACTGCCAAGTACAGGGGGACAATCACTGCCCTGGTCCTGCTGGCCACACTATTGCTGATACAGGCCAGGATGCCATTGGCCTTCTTGGCCACCTGGACACACTGCTGGCTCATGTTCAGCCAGCTGTCAACCAGCACCCCCAGGTCCTTTTCCACTGAGCCACTTTCCAGCCACTCTGCCCCCAGCCTGTAGCGCTGCCTGGGGCTGTTGTGACCCAGGTGCAGGACCCAGAACTTGACCTTTTGGACCTCATACAACTGGCCTTGACCCATTGATCCAGTCTGCCCAGCTCCCTCTGCAGAGACTTCCTACCCTCCAGCAGATCAACACTCCTGCCCAACTTGGTGTCATCTGCGAACTGATATAGGGTACACCCTATCCACTCATCCAGGTCATTGATAAAGATACGAATCTTGATCGGCCCCAACACTGAGCCCTAGGGAAAACAGCTTTCGACAGGCCACCAACTGGATTTAACTCCAATTACCACCATTCTCTAAGACTGGCAATCCAGCTAGTTTTTCACCTTACAAACAGTACACTTGTCCAAGCCACGAGCAGCAACTTTTTCCAAGAAAATGCTATGGGATATAGTATTGAAGATTTTACTATAGTCCTGGTAGACAGCATCCTTAGCTTTTCCCTCATCCACAAAGGAGTTCACCTTCCTATAGACGGGGATCAGGTTGGTCAAACAAGACCTGCGTTTCATAAACTCGTCTTGACTGAGCCTGATCCCCTGGCTGTCCTGCCTGTGCTGTGTGATGGCACTCAAAATGATCAGCTCTGTGATCTTCCCCAGCATCAAAGGTCAGACTGACAGGACTGTACTTCCCTGGATCCTCTGTCCAGCTCTTCTTGTAGATGGCTGTCACATTTGTGAACTTCCAGTCACCTGGCACCTCCTCAGTTGGACAGGACTGTTGGTAAATGATGAAAAATGTCTTGGTGGGCACTTCTGTCAGCTCCCTCAGCACCCCATGGTAAATCCCATATGGTCCCATAGACCAAGTGGTGTTAGCAGGTAACTGACCATTTGCCCTTGGATTATGGGGGCTTCATTCTGAGCCCTTTCTTCCAGCTTAGGGGGCTACTACCCAGAGAACAACTAGTCTTCCTATTAAAGACTGAGGCAAAGAAGGCATTAAGCACCTCAGCCTTTTCCTCATCATTTGCCATTATGTTTCTCCCTGCATCCAAAAACGGATGGAGATTTTCCTTAGCCATCCTTTTGTTGCTCATGTATTTATATAAACATTTTTATTGTCTTTTACAGCAGTAGCCAGATTAATTTCTGGTTGGGGTTTTGGCTTTCTAATTTTTTCCCTGAATAACCTAATGAAATCCTAGTAGTCCTCCTGAGTTGCCATCCAATTCTTTCAAAGGTTAAAAACTCTCCTATTTTTCCAGAGTTCCAGCCAAAGCTCTTTGTTCAGCCAGCATGCTTTTCCTCACCATTGGCTCATCTTTCAGCATGGGCAGATGCCCTGCTTCTGTGCTTTTTATATTACTTTCATGAAGAATGCCCGGCCTTACTGTACTCCTCTGCCCTTCAGGACTGCCTCCCAAGGGCCTCTTCCAACCAGTCAGCCAAAGTCTGCCCTTCCAAAGGCACGGGTGGCAGGTCTGCTGACCCCTCTCCTTACTACTCTGAGAATCAAAAACCATCATCTCATTATAACAATGCCTAAGACAGCCTCCAGCCATCACATCACCCACCAGTCTTTCTCCGCTCAAAGACAGTCCAGTGGGCATGTCCCCTAGCTGCCTCACTTACCAGCTGTGTCAGGAAGTTATCTCCCAAGCATTCCAGGAAGCTCTTAATCTGTTCTGTAAACAGCTCTCCTCTCTGCTGTACTTTATTTCCAGCAGACATCTCATCCCATAAGTTGAAGTCCCCCATGGTGAAGCGTCTCCCAGTTGCTTATAGAATGTGATAAAAACGTATTATAGTATTGGCTTCTTGCAAATATCAAAATGGATACTATGTGTATAATGTTCATTCTTATAGAAGTAGCTCTTTTTTTTCTTTCTGCTTTGCAACTAACTCAGATATAGTAGTGAAATAGCTAATATAGTTGTTTTAGAATATAGCTAACTTACAACAATTAAACCACCTGCTTAGTTGGATAACATCCGAAGCGCAGGCATGACAAAGACCCCTGCCACAGACATTTCTATCAGTGACCATCATCTGCTGGAACCACAAAACGGAGGGGAGATACATGACTCTCCAAAAGGACTGCGCATGCTCTAAAAAGGTGGATCAGAGGAGGTACCATGCTAAAATGTTCCTAGAACATGCAAACTAATTTGAAGAAATATGTGAATATGCATAATTGTCTATGAATATGCATTTGGATGATGCAATAATGAAACTATGTAAAGCTTGGATCCTGTAATCATGGTGTGCTTTTGGCTGAGGGCCAAGCACCCAGCGCTGTATCTTTTTGCTTTATTACTGTCCCCTATTGTCCTTTATTAAACTTTTAAAATTCTAACAGGAGAGAAGAACTTTGTTTTTTACATAGAATATATCATCCCTTTCTTCATCACGGTTGGGTGGTCTATAACAGACTCCCACCAGGATATCCATCTCACTGTCATTCCCCTGATTCTTACCCATAAACTCTCAACTCTATGCACAAGTTGTCCCACCATATTTCTGTGATGGCAGCTATGTCATAGTTTTCCTGCTGCACAATGGCTTCCAGCTCCTCCTGTCTGTTGCCCATACACATGGATCAGTGTAGACGCATTTCAGCTGTTAATCCTTCCACCTTCTTTGTGGGGGAACCCCGTAATTCCTGGATAGAATCTCCTAATGATGGAAAACACTTTTGCTACGGAATAGTTGTTTGCTCCTAAAGTTTAATTTAAATGGCACAGTGCACAGATTTTATACTTATCTCCAACTATGTGCCTTTACTTCAAAGGAAAAGAGTTCACAGGAGTTGAAACCTGACAATCTGACAACATATTGAGAGAGTTCTGTAGATGAGTAATCTAGAAGGCAGCAGCTGGGGCTTATTCAGTCAGCACTGTCATCTCTGATCTCATACCTCACAAACCACTTTCATCTGACAAAATTTCAGTTCTTTTCCTGTTGTGATTTCCTGTGAATACTATTGTTGTGAAATAGTTGTACAGTGCTTAAGCATCTTGATCTTAGTGCAAGAAAGCCTTGTACTTTATCACCTGAAGCATTGAGTTTTAGTTCTTTGTGATCAATTGTAGGCACTTTGAACTTGTGTGTTCTGTTCTGTACCTAAATGGCCTCTTTTTTCTCTGAGTGATGTATACGATTATGTTCTGTTGCAAATATGGAATTCATTCTTTGATCTACTGTTAATCAATGTAGAGTTACATAAATCTTTCGCAATACACCATTTGGAACATTTATTTGCTTTAGAATCTTAATTTTTTTCTTCAAAATACCATTTCTCTTGTACCTAGAGATGATATGTATTGGGAGTCTCTTTGACTGCTTCCCTTTGAAATCAGTATCAGTAGGAGTGGCAGAATGAGGACCATCATTATCTAGATGTCTCTCCACAGCCTGCTGTCTGATTATAGATAATAGAAGCAAATATCCACTTAATTACCAAGTATATTGCAGTTAAAGCTGTCTGGTAACTATAGTTATAAATAGATTCTACCATATAATTTCATTCCTATTCATGACCCCTTTTGTTTGCTTATTGATAAATACTTGGTTGTATTAAACTTATTTGCAAGCACGTTTGTGATACGTACAAATGTTGCACATGGAACCTAAATAAGTATTTGCAAGATATGAGACATCAGAAAAGAGCTTTCATGCCCACTTAAGATTCACCTCTTTCTCCTCAATCAACTTTTATTTCTTTTTATGCTGTAAAATACTGGTGCTGAGGCAACTTAATTGTTATTATGCACATGCACATCTTTTAAGTCAAAAATGTAGCTCTAAAACTGTCACCACTCTCCCCCTCCTATTCTAGTTCTTCCTTCTCTATATCCCTTACCTACTTCAAACAACCTTAAGAAATTTTATTGTAAGTCAGAAAACAAAAAGCAAATATCTGGTTGAACAAAGCATATGATTGCCTTTTGTTATTGAATCCACAATCTGAAAATTAAGGGTCATGCTGCCTAAAAATGTCTTTGAGAAAATCATGTATTATGGATTAATGAACTAAACAGTACAACCAAACTAAAAAAAACCTACACTCTGGTTACATTCATCATCACAGATGCAATTTCTCAAGAATTCAAGGTCATAAGAATATTGCAACTCTTACACATTTCTTGTTCAATATGAATTCTTTAGAGTTTGTCTACCTGGAAAATTTACTCCCATAGTTTTTACTGCTATAGTTACATTGATCTAATTCTTCCTGCAAATGCTTATTTTAGAATAGGTACCATGAGAGGGAGCTATAAATACAGCGGTATGGTTACAATAGTATTGTTCCCAATAGATCTTCTTTCTGGGTTAATCTTTGATGCAGAACATAATTTCTATAACCATTTCACAAAGACACAGAGGTTGTGACTTACCAGAATAAAACTAGCACAGCTGGGAAACAGAACCAAAGTGCTAGTTTAATCATCACTGTCTCTGCATATACCTAAGGACTACAGCTATATTATTAACTTACATTGGCTGAGAAAATTCCCCATAAGTAGAACAAGTTTATCTATGCAAGTAGGTTGTTAGAGTTGTTACCTGCATCAGCTTGGCCCATGCTAACTGCCAATCTTCCCAAATAATTCCAAGCTACATTTCAGCAGTTAAAATTTCTCTTGGGACCTGTTTCTGCTCTTCAACAACATCCAAGTAGGCATTGTGACTCCACAAAACTGTAACTCCATACACTCCTTCATGCTGTTGTGTTGTTCTACAGTTGCACTGGAGGGGCACTTAGAGGATCCTTCCATGTATTTCCACCCTTAGGAATGCAGAGCAGGCTTTTGTTCTCACAGCCAGGTGGAGTTGCAGGGAATGGGATCCTCAGATCCAAGGAAAGCACACTGAAATTCCAGTCCATGAGATTTGCCATGAGCAGACTGGTCTGGATGGGCAGTTCATACTTGAGTCCTTGCCAGCTTTCATCTTCCCTCCTGTCTCTTCCCTAAGTTCATGATTTAGGTATTGTGATTTGGGTGTTGTGATTGGATATGTTGGGTAGCAGAGGCATGTGATAGAGGTCGATGTAGTAAACTGGGGAGAGATAGAATTTTCCTAAAACCGTTGTATCACAATGATAGGAAAGCAAACATTGCATAAGAATGCCCATTTATCTATCATATAAGATAGAGGAGAACAGCACTTAAGATTCCTAATATAGAGATGCAAGCAAAGTCTAACTCAACACCTACAAGCTGTAAGCGTATAGTATAGACAGGTTGAAACAGTGGAATCTAGAAAGTGTTTAGGTGAGCGTAGGTGGTGGGTGCCCAGGGCTCATCCAGAAAGTCTGTGTGAGAATACAGTGAAGGTAGGTGGAGAACATGCTAGAACAGCTGGGAAGGGGCCGGGGTTTAGCAGGACGAATGTTGCACCTCATCAGATGATCTGTGTTCCAAGCAGATGGTGTGGCAATGGAGAGAGGGGTGGTTGGAATTAAATGGTCCATATTATATGATTGGATCTAGAGGCAGTACCCATTATAGATTTTTGGGTTGTTTAGTTTGTCTTTTTCTTCTGACATTTGATTCCGTTGTGGCTTTTTGTTTGGTTGGGTTTTGTTGTTGTTGTTGTTGTTGTCTTTTTGGGGTTTTTTTTTGTTTTTTTTTTTTTAAGTTTAAAGAACTGATGTACAGCAAGAAAATGTGTTAGTGCCATATAGAGCGTGGGAGAAAACCCAGATCTATTTTTAAAACCTGCTTTGTGGTATGTGGCTGATGGAATACTGCTGCAATCCTCATGAATATTTTGATGGAAAAACCTTTAACTAGATGGGGGCAAGTAAATCAGGCAAGATTTACATGAGATAAAGGACCCAGTCCTGGAGTCAATCCTCCTTTTGAAATAGTTTGCCTACATTCTCAGGCAGATGACTAAGATGCTCCAGGTAGATGTTTTGCACAACACTGAGCATGCTGATGTCCAGCTTGTCCCTCCTAGTTTTCTGTTTCAAAATCAGCAGGTCAAACACTGCAGTGAGATTCTACAGGACCACAGGTCCTAATCCAAACACAGGTCTTGTAGTTATTGTTGGAATGGCTGCAAGTTTCAGGCAGAACCAACCAGAGTATGTGTGATTCTTCACAGATGGTCTAACAACACCCTTCAGGATGTGTGACTGGAAGACCTTTCAATTACTGTAGGAATTCTGCAGGGGCCTATGGCTGCAAAGAGGGAGAGAAAGGGCACGTATTTTCAGTGGGTTTAGCAGTGTGCCCATTTAATCTTTGTGCAGCTAGGATTGTGCAGTGCCTTCACACTGGGTTTGCTTAGCCTTGCTGATACTGTGGACATGTGCCACTCATGGGTAGATGATCTGTATGATGGTCTCTATGCCATCTGACATAATCATGCCTGCTATGGGCTTTCTGACCCCAAACAGTTTGCACGTTGACTGGGACAAGCAACAGGAGTTTATCTCATTTTTGTGACAGAAATGCAGGAGACTTGAAAAGACAAGTTCACACATACTAACAAAGCATGGTTTCCACAGTTGTTCTTTTGAATTCAAGCTTTTGCATTCACAAGGGAAAATCCTGATTTTTAATGAATTCAAACGGCAACATGTTGAAGAACAGAAGAAAAGGGATGCCTTTCGAGGTAGTATTAGAATAAGAAGAGTTAGTTTAAAGTTTTAGGTAATTAACAAGTCATATACTGTAGGAACATTGTCCTCAAAATTAATGGTCAGTCCAAATCCTGATGAAATATTACTTACACAAGGTCAGCATGAAGAAGAAACCATAGTGAATGATTCTATGTTGTGGTTTGCTTTGTGGGCAGGCTTCAGGAACACCTAGTTTGTCACTAATAGAAGCTGAAACTCTATGGATATTCTTTGAAAACACTGTGTCTGGCCACCTTCTGAGTGAGTACTTTATTTATTTCTATCAAAGTACAGCCTGATGTTAGAGCTGTGGGCCTTTCCCCCTCAGCAATAACTCTGTAGATTTTGATTAGCATTTTTAATTAGAATGTTCTTCTGCATAACCTTGAATATGTGTTTTGTGTTCAATATCTGCATGCACAATATGTCAGGTGACTATTTAAACTGTTAATGAGATTATAAGGGAAACACTGTAAATCATAACTAGAAAGTATTAGTTTTCTTAAAAAATAAATTATTTTTATATCCGGTCTTGTGAAGGATTAAAAAATGTTTTTTCTAATGTAGATTATTCCTGGAAATCAATTGTAGATATCAGATATATGTGTACTTTGTTAATGTGACTCTGTTTTTTTTGAGAAAAAGGAATGATTGATGATTGCTTCTGAAAAAGAAATTAACTCAGGTTGTTGCCTGGTAGCTCCCTCTGTTCTATCTGAGATGTTGTCATTGAAATGTTATTACTCAGAACTGAGAAATATTGTGGAGACCTACTGCCTAAGGCAGTGAGGAAGTAGAATGAAGGCTGTTTAATTGAACCTGCTAACAATAACATTGACTATTCATGTGAAACAGAGGTGCATAATCAGAGGAACTGGGAGAGAGGGAATATATTAATTCTCAGTCCTGTTATGAAGAAGAAGCTTCAGATACAGTCACTGATTTTTGGGGGTTTTTTTAATGGCACATTATTTTTCACTGTATGGAGAAATTAGGCTACTGGATATGCACAGTGGAGCGAATTTCTTGAGATTTCTGCAGAAACAAAAAGTGCTTGTTTTTGTTTGAAAAGTATAAAGTAACAGGTCTCAGTTACGTACAGTGTCTTCCTTCCATCCATCCATCCATCCATCCTCTGGCCAGTGTGGCTGCTCAATACACCTATAGATGATAATGTGCAGAAAATCCTGCAAGTATAGACAGGGTCCATCAAGCATTAAGCCATGTCTAAATGTTCTCTTTCTAGAGGACGTGTGAGTGCTTGCACCCATGAGTTTAGTGTAATGTGAGTAAACTTACTCAGCCCAATCATGCACAGTCTCAGACTTGTATTGCAAAGCAAGAAAGCTGAAATAGCAGCTCAGCTCCTGTAAACTAAAAAGCATTAATGTAGACTGAGATTGTGCCAGGACGTATAACAACCCCTGAATTCTGACTGATCCTTCTCTTTGGTGGCACACGCGTTTCACACTCAGGTACCTTACCTTTCATTCAAAAAGCTAACAGCTCATGGTGGCTGGTTCTCAGCTTTTTCACCCCTACTCATTTAATGGAAAGGAAGTAAGTGGTACCTGAGGACTGCACCCCAGTGTGATGTGATACACACTGTACAGTACATGACTAACTTCTGTGTTTCTTAAGTTTTACCAGACTAAATTAGCCCCTTATAACCTCCTGGAGACACTGCCTTGCAAAGTGAAGGGTAGTCAGTAGTCAGCCATCTTGATGCACATGCTGGACATTAATATTGTGGTTGTCATGGCAACAACACCGTTATTTGAAACAAAAATGTGCCTGCAGAATGTGCAAAGAAAATACATTTCAAAATTTAAAGGAATGAATGGAATTCTCAGTAAGAAAAAGTTAACTCAGTTAACTCTGTTTAGTTTGGTGTCACGCAGAAGTTATGTAAGTCTGAAACATTGTATTATAAACCACACATGAACTAGACCAATTTTAGATACCGCTGAAAATTAAATAGTTCTGTGTTATGATGGCATGTAGTGCAAATGGGTTAGCAGTTCGTAAGCAGTCCATAGTTTCCCTCTGAAATATTGCAGTGGTATTGAAAAGTAGACAATTTGTCCATGGTTAAATATTTGAAGTTGATATTCACTGACATGATAGGTGTATAAACACAGTCCACTGAATCCAAATTAATGTCTCAACTGCAAATAGTCAGGCAATTACAGCTTAGTGTAATTTTCAAGAAGTTGAAATTTTCAATTAAGGAAAGAATGTCTAAGAGATGAATTCTTCTTGGTTCTTAACTAGCAGCCTTGGGAATTTCCAACCAAATCCTTTTGGAAGTGATTACTCTTTACTAATCCACATTATTAAATATAAGAGAATTTTTCTTTCCCTGGTGAAATTTGGCCTCCCCAAATTGAAGCAATGAGATGTAGCATATCCCACGTAACTATTTAAGTACTCCAGTGTTTAGTTTACTCAGCTATCAGGGCCCTGTTGCTGACTTTTGTATTTTTTCATCTGCGTAAAATTGGACATACATTTGTTTTCTAATAAAATATTGCACACCAGGAAAGTAACTCTTCTAGTAGTATCAATACATTACTGAGGCTTGACCTTTTTACATTAAGAACCTGAAAACAGAAGAGGAAAAAACATAACTAGAAGGCTTTGGGGTTTATGAGAACTACAAAACAACAGAAAAAAATAGAGGAAATTTTCACAGCCTAATAAAGCAAAATTCAGAGAACCTCTTTAAATTGTACTGATAAAAGCATGCAGGAGATGTTTAAAAACTTTCTGCTGTTTAAATATAAAGCAGGAGAATATCACATAATAAATCATATTGTTCAAGTGGCAGTACTTAGCAGTCCTTTTTATGAGTGGGGACAGTGCAGGCTCTAAGTCAGATTGATTTACTGGGATTAAAAATGTAAAGGAAAAAACCCAGCTAACCTCAAAGCCAAACTGAAATAATACCAGCTGGATACTTTTATGTATTTTACTGCCAAGCATGGTAAAATGAATACCATATTGATCTAATTCAGAAGAAAGATAAATGATTATTTTAAAAAAGTATTTATCTCAAAAATAATTGTTCAAACTGTGACTGTACATATATTTTGACTCAACTCCATTTAACTGTTGAAGTTTTCAGTGTCCATAGGATAACTGTATATTTAATCACATAAGCAATTGCACATAGTACATGGTATACAGATTTTAAAATCTCATTAAGTCACAAAAATATATTTGAAAACAGATGAAGCTATTGCAAAAATATATACATATATTCTCTTCAATCATGAAAAAACCATATGTACACAAATGTGAAGGACTGACCTAAGATTTAAAATATCACAGAGTGAACCCTTCTGAAAAGGATATTAGATAAAATGAGACCTTGACTACACTACCCAGCTCTGTGTCATCAGGTGATGTTCATATGTGCTGGGAAAACGAGGGAAACCCAGATAGTTGTTAAGGGCAGATGTGTCACATTCCTCTGGATTGCATCTTCCCTTCTGTCATGGTTTAAGCCCAGCCAGTAACCAAGCCCCACACAGCCACTTGCCCACTCCCTCACTAGTGGGATAGGGGAAAGAATCAAAAAGGCAAAAGTAAAAAAAATGTGGGTTGAGATAAAGACAGTTTAAAAGGAAAAGCAAAAGCCACACACACAAGCAAAGCAAACCAAGGAATTAATTCACTCCTTCCCATGGTGTGGGAAGAGATAGGATGGAATTGGGCTTTGGGATGTGCCTGCAGAGTGCCATGAGAGGACAAGGAAGCTTGTCTCCACCTGACCTTGGGGAGAGCAGATGCTACAGAGCAGAGCCCTGCAGAGAGGAGCCTGTCAGAAGCTGCCGGACAGGTGGGCAGCGTGTGATCACCCCCAAATAAGGACATTAAGAAAGCGTGTTACTGACGTGGCAATGTGTGATAGGCCGCTTAGTGACAAATACCATATAAGGAAATACTGTGTCTTGAAGAAGTGTATAAAACCAGCTTGTTTCTTTGAATAAATATCTCAGATTCCCTGCCGGTCTGAATCTGTGCCTTAGTCATTACGTCACCATGGCTGGACAGGTGCTCAGCCACCTCCAGGACAGCAGGACCCCATCAGGCATAACAGTGGCTTGGGAAGACAAAGGTCATCTCTCCAAACATTCTCCCCCTTCCTTCTTCTTCCTCCCACTAAATATACTGAGTATTATGTCATGTGGTCTGGAATATCCCTTTGGTAGTTGGGATCCCCTGTCTCAGCTGTGTCTCCTCCTCCCAACCTCCCAAGTGCCCCCAGTTTCCTTGCCAGCGTGGCAGTGCAAAAAGAAGAAAAGGCCTTGGCTCTGTGCAACACTGCTCAGCAACAACAAAAGTATCTCTACATTATCAAACCTGTGTTCAGCACAAATCCAAAACATAGCCCCATAGCCACTGTGAAAAAAATCAAATCTACTGCAGCCAAAGCCACTATACCTGTTCTGATCTTTTAAGTATGAGTGGAAAAGAAACTAAACATCACTGTTTCATATCCCTGTAACAGAAGTGACCCAGGAAGCTGTGCTAACTGGCTCTAGATACAGCGAAATCCAGAGATTAGCCTGGGTAATTTAACCAGCAAGACCACTAGTTTCTTCTGGGACCATCTAAGCCAGAAAAAAACATAATAAACCAGCTAAGCTCTCAGTAGAGGATATGTTATCCAACTATATGGTAAAGCTATAGTACATCAGAGAATCATGGGAATATGCTGTCCTGCCTAAAAATATGATTTGAGTTTCACCATAGTCAAGTAAAAGAAACAAGAATTTTATATAGAATTGTATATAATTGTGGCAGAAACCGATAAAGAAAAATTGATATTTTTGCAAGGTTACTCAGAATTTTTAGTCCTTAAGTCTTGGGGTTTTATTTTATGTATTTACATTTTCAACAACCCTCTATTTTTTTGCAACTGATACTTGACAAATTTGGTTGAGTAAAAAAGATTGTAAAGTGGATTTTGCTGGTGCGATCTGAAGGCCCATATGCCAGAATGAATCTCTTTTCTCTATGTATATCTGATATATTACATACCAGTATTGTATCTCTTGACTTAAAACATTTTCAAGGCAGACACTGAAAGAAGAGAGAACATTTGCTTTACAATGTTTTAATTAAGTGTTAGTCTCATGAGTTTTATTGGATTGTCTAAAACCATAAACTCTTCATTACTTCTACTATCAGTGTCACTAATAACATTATGAACCTAAACCTTCCTATCCTGCTTTCTGTTTGCTGAAATGTTCCATAGTTACTGTTGTTTCTGTTACTAATCACATGGCCTAACTATTAAGACAAAAGAAATTGACAATGGCAGTGTATTTAATCTATATGAAATGAGAGACAAAAAAAGAAAGACGAACAGAAAAGTAGAGACATTCTCTCATCTATGTAATATTTTCAATGCAAAATCAGAAAAATAACTCTAGATTACAACTACATGAGGGCAAGCAACAGAACAATAAGCATCAAATATGACCCATATATATCTGTCTATATATAATATCTGTCAGAATTAATAGCATAATCAGAGCTGCAATTCTGGTCCATCCTACAGCTCATGTGTTTCTAGCTTTCTCCTGCCACAATTTTTGAACCAGTAGGAATAGGTAAGGGAGATCTTTCTAGACTGTAAAAAATCCCAAACAAACAAACAAACAAACAGCTGAAAAGTGCTCTCCACTGGAAGTTTCATAATCTGCTGGGATGTTTTTTATCTGTAAGCAATGCTTCTTGCCTGAAGATTTCCTTTTCAAAAACAAATGGATAATTGGTTTTGTGTGTGTTTTTCTTGAGCCATTTATTGCTTCCCATATTTTAATTCATTGTTTGTATACCTCATTCTATCTGTGTTATTCTTATAGCATTAGAGGTATGTTAAGGATTAAACTACCTGTAAATTTGCTGAACTGTTCATTCTCTAATAATCTGGGAAATAAACTGAGATGTGTGGGGTGTTTGTTAATTTGTTTTATTTCTCCTTGGAAGTGCTGCACTGCATTAAAAAGGATTTATCTAGATATTCAGAAAGGTTTTGAAAAAATATCTAGTATCATATTAGCAATGAAAAACTGCATGAAATGTTAGAAACTAAATGCATGTCTAGAGAAGCTCTGGGATGTCAATAAAATAAAGAACTAAGAATTCAGGTAATGAAATTATTACTTATGTAGATATAAATGGGATTATGTGAATCCAAAGAGGTACATGATGTGTACATAAAGAAATAGTAGAATGCTGTGAGCAATTTTTTGCTCTGAAAGCATGCACAATGGGACTTAATTCCTATATATTATCAGTTGCAATTCTGAGTTTCACTGTCATAACAAGGTCATGTAGAACTAAAGATTTTGTCTTTTTAGCATCAGGTCATGACTAAAGATATCAACTTGCAGTGATGTAGAAAATCTTATACTGGAAGATATTACATTAGTAATTAGTAGCATCCTGGGACTGGGATCTGCAGGGACAACAGTGCTGGGAATAGAATAAAGGAAGAGGAGAGCTTTAAGCAGTTTTTAGTATTTTTAACACAAGCTTAACAGTTTTATTTATTGTTGTATACCAGGAGGTGCTGGTTCTTTTTGGATACCAGCAATAAAGCCACATATTGATAGAGAAATCAATGATGATGAAAACCTGGAATGACCACACAGGCCTCTCAGGTTAGGGAATGGCATTCTGCACAAAATTCCTGTTTATGGTGAAGTTTGCTGCTATTGCTATCTTTAGGTTTTTTAGCATTTTCTTCAAGAGGATGTACTTATGAAAGCATGTTGGGAACTGAAGTTATCCTTCATCAAAGTATGCACGTAGCACAGCACAGTCCTTGAGGCTAAGTAATATGTGTGGTTGCACCCAGCACAGCCCAGCACCCACTCAGAACGGCTGTTTGTGGAGCACTAACTCCTCAGTATACAATAGTCTCCCAATTCAGGCCACAACATTTTTTAGGAATACTTGAGCAATATTTGGTGGCTATTTTACCTTTGTCTTACCTAGCTCAAGCAGGAGCTCTGCTAGCAACCCGAGAGCCCCAAAAGCACCACTGAAACTGGATCAAACCCTAGCCTGCACTCTGTGAAAAGTACTCTAGAGAAAGGACTTGAGTTCAGCTATTTTGCCTGAGATACTGCTGGGTATAAAAAGAAGGTATAAAAAGAGTCACATGTAACCTTTAGGGATATTTATTACTGGTGAGTTTTGAAAGCTGTATTACATGATTAATTATCAAAAATAATACTCTGCTGCCTGCTACATGGTGTGATAACATGGCATGAACATATCTGAACTTGGTGTAGTGGATTCACCCTGGATGCATTCCAGGTGCCCACCAAAGCTGCTCTATTGCTCCCCTCCTCAGCTGGACAAGGGAGAGGAGATATAGCAAAAAACTTCTGGGCTGAGATACGGGCAGGAAGAGATCACTCACTAATTACCATCACAGGCAAAACAGATTTGACTTGAGGAAATTAATTCAATTTATTACTGATCAAATCAGAGTAATAAGAAATAAGTTCTGGGGATAATGACAAATCAAAGTAAATCTTAAAACACCTTCTACACCTCCCTTCTTCCTGGACTCAACTTCATTCCCCATTTTCTCTACCTTCTGGCCCCCACAGCAATGCAGGGAATGGGGGCTGTGGTCAGTTTGCCACAGGTTGTCTCTGCTGCTCCTGTTTGATCAAGACTAGGACCCCTCACACTCTTCCCCTACTCCAGCACAGGGAAATGTCTCCTGTGTCTCCTCCCACAGGAGACATTTCCAACATGAGTCCTTCACACAGGCTGCAATTCTTCACAAACTGCTCCAGTGTAGGTCCCTTCCGGGAGAGCAGTCCTTCAGGAACAAGCTGCTCCAGGTAGGGTTCTCTGTGGGGTCACAGGTTCTGTCACTAGCCTTCTCCAGCATGGATTTCCATAGGGTCAGAGGCTCCTTTGGGCATCCACCTGCTCCAGCCTTAGCTGCAGGTGGATCTGTGCTCCACCTTGGGCTGCAGGAGGACAGCTTCCTTCATCAGGTTCTTCCTCACAGGCTCCAGGGGAATCTCTGTTCCAGCATCACACCCTCCTCCTTCTTCACTGACCTTGGTGTCTGCAGATTTCTTTCTCCCACATATTCCCACTCCTCTCTGGCTTCAGTAGATCCTGAGCAGCTTTTTTCCCCTTCTTAAATATGTTTTGCCAGTTTATGCTTCCACCACTGCTATGGGCTCAGCCTTGGCCAGCAGAAGATCCATTCTGGAGCCAGCTGGCATTGGCTCTGTCGGACATGAGGGAATCTTCTGGCAGCTTCTCACAGAAGCCACTACTGCAGCCTCTCACTACCAAAAGCCTTGTCATGCAACGCCAGTACACTTGGCAAAGAACATTTTCAAATATATCTTTCACAAAATTTTCTTTTTGAAGCTTTTTAGAGAAAATGTGTGTCAAAATTAGAATAATGAAAGAGTTAATTCCGAAGTGTTAAGGCATTCACTAAGATTGGCCTTTTTTTAAAGTTCAGTTTTTAAGATTGGCAATCTCTTAAATATTTTTGATTTTGGTGATGGTGCTTTGATGGAAAATGAGTGTCTCTTTTTTCATGATCTCCAAGTCTAACTTTCATCTATGCTGCAGACAAATGAATTTTCATATTTGAAAGTTCAACTTGGCCCTTAAAATCATTCCTAAATTTAGTGACCTGTTTTTTACATATTTTAATTACAGAAAAGTAAAAAAAAGCCTTCTCTGGATGGTAGTGAATAGGGATATGCTGAACTTAACTCAGTTGTGTAGCCCCCACTGGATGCTGGCACCCAGGGTTATTCCTGTCCACATGCAAGACTTGGCATTTCCCTGCACTGAACTTCATGAGATTCCTCCCTGCCTAATTCTACAACCTGTCAAGGTCCCTCTGAATGACAGCAGCATTCTGCTGGATCTGTCAATCCTTTCAGTTTGGTATAACTTGCAAAATTTTTGAGTGTATATTCTGTCCCATACTCTAGGTCATTAACAAGGACTTTAAAAGGTATTGAACTCTGTGTCAGCCCCTGGAACACATCAATAGTGACAGGCTGTCACTGTTGGGCCAGGGACGGAGAGAGAGAGATGCAGCCACGCACAGATCTAGCATAAAATGGTATTATTTAATAATTTTCAACCCCGTTTATATGTTATAGTTCCATAAAGTGATTGGTCAGTGATCACCCACCCCCTAGGGTGATTGGCTAAAGTCCTACAACACTCATTTCCAAAACATTTCTCCAATGTATCATAAACAAAACTTAGACAAACACCAGGTGTTCAAATAGTTATACAAAAACCATCTTACTGTTTTCATAGCTTGTGTGAGAAAGGAAAGATTCCCACAGGATATTGCAAGAAGCTGGAAAACCTTCTGCTAGCAGCTTTTCAGTATCCACAACAGGCTTTCTTCTGGAGTCCAGCAGTTCAGCCAGTTTTCAGTTCATTCCTGTTCATTCATCTGTCTCAGAGGATGCTCTAGGAGACAATGTTGAAAGCCTTACTCTAATGGTATGACAAAAACTACTACCCTCCTCTCAACAACCAAGTCTGTCACATCAGGTGGATTAAGAAAAAATTCATTATGGTAAATCCATGTTGCTGATTCCTGATGACATCTTGTCCTTAAGGTATTTGAAAAGGGTCTTCAGAAAGATTTGCTCTATCACATTCCCAAAGATCAGCATGAGAGCTGACAAGGTTATAGTTCACCACATCCTCCTTCTTGCACATCCTGATAACAAGATTGATGTCTCCTTCCTTCCAAATTTTGGAACCTCTCCCTGCAGGCTGGAACCTCTCACTCCACTGCAAATTATAAGTGATACATGCAACCTTAATTTTTTTCATCTTCAGTCTAATTTTGGCCTTCCAGCTTCTGTTTTTGTCTCAGGTCTCCTGTTGGGCGCAAAGGTGGTTCAATAACACTGATTAAATTTCTCTCATATTGGTTACTGCCTTTCACTTCCTTTTGATTCCACCTCTTCCCTCCATTTTCTGTGCACCAGCATCTCACATTTGCAAAGCAAGTATCCAGTGATTTCTATTTCCCAATCACCATCTGCTAGACAG
This sequence comes from Gymnorhina tibicen, assembly GCA_013399875.1. Taxonomy (NCBI): domain Eukaryota; kingdom Metazoa; phylum Chordata; class Aves; order Passeriformes; family Artamidae; genus Gymnorhina; species Gymnorhina tibicen. Next base: position 418,371 of record VXAZ01010409.1, on the reverse strand, counting down.
CATTTGTGTACCTAGGTACCCATCCCATAACCAAGTGTGCGTAGCATGAAGCGTTTCAAAGTGGTAAAGAGGCTCCAGCTCTACACTCCAGGCATCAAAAGGGCCCTCCTACAGAGAAAATACTTCCTTGTAGCAGGATGACTTCTCCACTGTGATGTAACCCAGTCTGCTTTTTACTTACCTTACACAAGCCTGAACAAGGGACTTGATAAACAGTGTCATGCTTCTACTTTCAACAAAACTCCTAACTTCTCACTGTGAAGTCTGCTTCCTGATATTCAGTGTCTATCTGCATATATGCCTCTGGCCTTTAATATATTTGTTTTAATATTAATTGTATGGAACTCTGATTTCGATATGCTAGAAAGTAAGGAAAAGTACTAGGAGTTTTAAATTCAGTATTAGTTTTCTATATATAGATACATAGACATTGCAAATATTTGCATTGCAAATATTAAGATATAAGAATAGATTATATGCTTTCCAGGCCTTTGAAAAAAGCCCTTACTACAGAGTTCTCCAGCAATATCCCAAGCAATATTCACAGGAACAGAGCCAGTGCATCAAGAGAGGAGATTAAGCCCATCTGCCTGGCATTTGGGACACCACATCTAGGACCCCACCTTCAGCCACGTATTTCAGGAAGGACATACAGCAGAGGTCACTGTTGTTGCAGCACGTGACCTTTGAGGAGAGGCTGAGGGACCAGATCTGGAGAAGAATTCAGGGAAACCTAATGGCAGCCTGCAAAACCTACAAATGATGATCTGGTGGGGGTATAAAAGACCAGAAGTGTGAGTTGAAACAAGAGAAGGGTTTCACACTGGATAGAAGGAAAACTTCTTTTATTCTGAGAATAGTCAAGCAAAGGAGAAGCATGTAAATTATTCCCAAAGCAGAAATTGCATTACTTTAAGTGATGAAAACAGTTTGCAACCGAAGCTCTGAAGCTTCACCAAAAATCTATCTTGTTCTCTGATTATGCTTTTCTTTTTAAAGTGTTATGTAATGGTCACTATTTACATTTTCCACAGTGGGTAATTTGGTGATAATTTGCTCCTCTTTTTTTAATCTATTGTAAAGAAATTTTTTCAAAATTAGAAGTATTTTTTCTAGTTGAGATTTCATCAGGCTCAAAGCAGGAGAAAGATTAATATGCTTTAATATTCCAAGATTTTTTTATCTCGAGTGACTCTGGAGGTTGTGATTCCTGACTAAGTGTGGAATCTTACATTTGTCCCTACATAGTTTCAGCTGCTTTTTTAGAACAGTTCTCCATCTCTTTCTGTCCTGCGTTTTTGAACTCAACTTCTATCCTTGATGAAGGTGATAATATGTTGATCTGTAGAAGCCTGGCTTTTTTTTTTTAGGCAGGAAAGAAGTTTCAGGGTATTAGATTTAACAGAACAAATCTATTTTAAATCTAGCCTCTTGTTTCATGATTTATAGTCAGAAAGACTAAACATTCAGTAAATTAAGCACCAGTAAATGAGTCAATAGCTATGAACTCATTCATAGAGTAGTCCCAGTTTAATTCTAATGTTTTTCATTTCTGAATATTTCCTAGGTAGTGCAAACAACTGTTTTGCACAAAAACGTACCATGTTAGAACTGGTTTTGTATTTTGGAAATTCTCAGATTTTGAGAAATCAGATTCAGATTTTTTTCAGCATCTAAAAGCTAACACCTTTTTATTTCCAATCTATATTTAAGTAACAGAAAAAATTACACAGGAATATAAGGACATCCTGATCATTAATGGATCTTGGTCTGGGTCTTAGGCTGATCTCTTTCCTATATAGGAAGCAGTGTGTGTGTGTGTGACAATACTCACACACAAAACTGATTTGTAGGTTTTACTGGCTTTACCTTATGTGGTCGTATACTTGATAAATACTTAATATTTTGTTGTTTGATGGACTGTTACCTTCTTTTTTATATAACTTTAGTATATTAACTTATTAAAAGCATTCATTCTCTGTAGCATGAAATATTTCTCAGCTATTCATTAAAGAAGCATAAAGGCAATGGAACTGTTGACCTCTTTTGCTTTGCCTAGGGATGTTTTTGAAAGGCTGATGTCTAAATGCTACTGTTTGCCTTTCTTGAAGAGCTATGATGAATATTGGGTCCACAAACCCTAAGAACTTTCTAAAGCAGCAGTATTTCTATTATCATTGAACTTCTGTCACATCCTACTGAGAAGGTTAACTTTGATTGCTACTTTTCAAGGAAATTACACAAGTGAGAATTTACTTCATTCCTTGTGCTGTTTTCTTGCTAATATTTGTGGATTTGAGTGCTGAAGTGAATACAGCTGCACGAAAGCTTGAGTGAAGTAATTGGATTTCTGGAAGATACAGCTGCACAGAGATAAGTGGTGATTTTTTACCTGAAGAAAATGGACCAAATGTGAAATATTTACTTGGTAACTTTTAAAGTTCTATATGACCAAAGGATAGCTACAATAAACATAAATAATTCAATATTTGAAACTAAGGCAAGAAGATTACTGAAAGCTTTTGTATTATTTATTTTAAGTAAGGTAATTTTTTACATAGCCTTGCAACAGCATCTTCTTTACTTTATTGTGAGAATAAACATGAGAACTATGTTATAATCACTTGGAGCAATAGTGTCTTTAAATATATGACCCTGTTTGTTTGATAATATGGCTCCACACTGCAATAGCATGGTAGGGAAATTAGTGAAGTAAAACTCAGTGCAGGATATTTATTTACAAATTCTTCAAGCAAGGGATTTTATACATTCACATTCTCTCACTCACACATTTGTATGCAGTATGAAAAGCATTAGTTCTTGATGGGAGATGACAAACAGGTTTCTGGACAATTCTCTTGCACCCCTTAGGAGTCACCAGATGTCACACCTCAGAATCTTGCCGATTTACGCTTTCATAAATCTTTGAATAAGTTGATGCCTATCTCACGCTTTTACTCACTTGTGGGTGCATAGTCTGTTCTTTTGAGCAAGGGGAAAAACAGGATGGTGTGTACTACATGCAGCAACCTAGTTTCCTTCTTCCTTGTGTGAGGGTAGTGGTCTTCAGCTAGGAAGTCATCTGTGCGGTGACCTTTTCAGAATGCAGGCCTTTTCATCTTGTCATAAACAACATCGTCCTCAGTACTTCCCAAGAGAACAGTGCCTGGGGAAGGGTGCCCTTTCCTTCCCAGTGCAGGCTACCTTTTAAAACCTTTTTGTGCTGTTCCTTCTGATGCCTAAACACATGTATTTCCTTCATTCTGCATCCAAACCATGCTCTTTGTGTTATAAATTTGTGGAAATTAAGTGTGCAAATATTTACATTATCTCAAGCCTTGCTGCCATAAAGCATCAGAAGAAACTAGAATTCTGCCTGTGCTTTCTATTACTGGTATTTGATGGTTGCTGTTAGTCCATTGTAAGGGATCATCAAATTCTATGTTTGATTGAGAACACCAAGAAGAGTGGGAATATTTATGAAGAACAGTTCTTTTCCGCTTGAGACTTCAGTTAGAGCTTCCTTGAGCCTTCTCAGTTCTTATGGATTCTCTTGCCAATGAAGTTGATTAGCAATGCTCAGAAGATTAACAAATGGTCTAAATGCTCAGACAGCAACTTATTTGGGGACTTTAATAACCAGGGTTCAATATAATATGGCACAAGGGAAGTGTAAGAAAAGAAAAAAAACCTGGTTGTTTTAACAGTTTTTTGAAGTACTGCAAATCAGAATTAATCTCTATTTTCTATATTTAGCAGAGTGTAATAGAATGTATGTCAAAAACAACATCCATTGTTAATCAAGTTGCTTATGGTGCCTGACCTGACTCATAGGCAACCTACAATACAAATTATTCAGATTTTACATCAAATGAAACATAGGGGAGCTCTTTTTTGACTGTAAATTTTGATCAAAATGATACTTTACTCAAGAAGCAATGGTTATGCCAGCCTTGAGAGTCCTTTCAAAACTCTTTTTTTACGTGATCGAACACACTGATGTTACTATTCGCCACTGCATTCAATTAATGAAAATTTAACGTGTTGTGTTGATGTTGGACTAGCGTGACGATTAATGGTGTTTCTCTGTAGAGCAAGAAAATGGTGTGCTCTTGGCTTCCAGAAAGACTCTCAGTTCTGGCCATATTTCCAGTTTCCATGTAAAAACATTATATTATTCAGGGTTGTTAAAAAATTGGCCATGGTTGTCCGAGGCTACACTGATGCAGGGAAGAACCAGTACTAACTTGGGAGCTCAAAATACTTTTGATCACACCTGATACAGATGAGAAATGCTCAGAATATTTTTTGCTATACAAGACCAGGGGGTTACAGTTAGGTGCTCTGAGTGCAGGAACAGGTTGAGTAGATTGGTAGACTTTTGAGTATGTATGAGATGCCAGTTTAGGTGTCTCTTTCTATTGTTGGCAGTACTTTTTGTATTCACATGAAGTCCTGCTCTAATTTTGTCTCTTCCCCTTAAATTATTCAGTCTTGCTTATTTTTAAAAAAACAGGCATGCTCTTTCAAAGAGTAGATGAACAAATTAGTATCATTGTATCCCTCTGCATCTATAGCTGGAACAGTGGTTCGAATTTGACCTTTTTGCAATAATCTACATACAATTCTAGTAATACTAAATCCAGAAATACTTTTTTTTCCTCACAGTTGGTTTTGGTTTTGGGGTTTTGGTTTTGGGCTTTTTTGACTGGTTGGGGATTTTTGGTTTGGTTTTTTTTAATGGTTATGATGTAAACAGCAGCAAGAGGATTTTAATCTACCATTTTGATAAGCTAAATGGCAGCATTATCAAATTCGAAATGTGATTAAATCTTGAAATCTCTTTTAAAAATATCTACCAGGTTGTTATGGATGTTTGCTGACTTACAAATAAATAGCACATAAATTTACCCTGAGCTGATTAATATTGTTTTCTATAATACAGCTGCTACAGAACTCTGCTAAGATTTAGAATCTGCAGCTTTTCATTAACTATTTTTCAGAAGCTTCTTTTTTCTCCATGGGCATATTTAATTAAGATAATCTAAAGAAAACATATATATAAGCTTTGTTTGCCTAGCCAGATGAATGTGACTTGAAATCTGCCTTATCTGAAATATTTGTGTTAGAAGAAAATAGTCCAAATAAAACAAATCTATTAAAAGTTTTCAAATAATTTATACATAAGAGGTACAAATGAATTCTACCACCGAAGAGCTCCTAAAATAACTGCCTTTAAAAGAAAATGAAATAAGATTTATTTGCATAACCTAAAACCATGAAGTTTTTTATTTTCTACCTTCTTTGTAATTCACAATAGTTTCAAAGCTTCCTTGAAATAGATGAGCAGCACTTTAAAAATAGAGCTTTTAACATTTTAATACATTTAGTCCATCATAAACTTTAAATACAGTAGGTATCCGCCCAGATGGGATCTGGAAATAATCTTGTGATTCTCTTATTTTCCACATTATAGATTGTGATTGTGCAGTCATCAGCATGATCTTTCAGAATTTATTTGCTAGACTGGAATGACTTAAAGAAATTATGTTAGCTTTTCTTGATAAATAAACTCCTGATAACTAAGTATTCTGTGCATATCTTATGTCTGCCCTCACTGATGTAAAATGCAAATTAATATGACAGACATGGATACCTACCAAGAGTACAATATCACAGCTAACATACACAATTTTGTGAATCCCTTTTGACTGAGATATGCCTAAGTGAACAGCAGAAATTTTTGACTGTTCAAAAAAATACTTAATTGGCTTAACCAGACAGCAGTGTAGTGCAAATTATTTCCCAATTTAGACCAGTTCCAAAATATACTTACTTGGGTTTTAAATGAGAATTTTTTTAAAAAAGGAATGTAATTTTTCAACATTATTAAATTAGCATTTTGGAAGGGTTTGTTTTCAAAATCGCTAGAATATTATTGATTTGATATTAGAGTAGTAATAGCAAGAGAAAAGATTAGAGCTGAAAGCTAAGATTTCAAAACGGTAAGGTTAGGAATATAGGGGATTTTTTAGCAACATTTTTTCATCCATATAATTTTTTTTTCAAATTTGTTATATTTTTTTATATTTGCTATTTCTTATATTTTGTTTTACTATCTTTTATAAATTGAGGTCTTCTCTGTTTTTCACTCTGTTCCTCAGACAAGTAGGCTGGGGCTCAGCAAGTAGAGGCATGGGAGGAGGCACAGCCAGGAGCGCTGATCCCAACCGAGCAAAAGAATATCCAATACCATGTGACATCATGCTCAGCAACAGAAGTTTGGGAAAGAAAGATAAAGCAGAAGGACAAGTACAGGTGTTTGTCTTCCAGTGTTTTTATTCCATCACCGTCACCAATGATGGGGCCCTGCTTTCCTGGAGGTGGCTGAACACTGCCTGCCCACAGAAAGTGGGCAATGAATTCCTTCTTTTGCTTTGCTTGCATGTGCAGATGTAACTTCACCTACTAAACTTTCTTAATTGTAACCCATGGAGTTTTCTCACTCTTGCCCTTCCAATGAGCAAGTGGCAGCACGGGGCTGGCTTGCTGCCAGAGCTAAAGCACAACCATGGTTCAATTCAACTACAGAGAAAAAGAAAGAAGTAGTACTTCAGGTTTTCACAAATCTGTTTGGCAAAGTTATTTACACTACACTTCTAGCTATTCCTGATTCTTGTAGAGCTGGATATTTCTCACTAGTTATCAGATAACCTTTTTTTTTTTTAATGTTCTAACATTTAGGTGGTGTTTTGTGTAGTTTAATATTTATGGGTGATTATTAGGAAATATAAAATTAGCAGGATCCAAAAATGTTTAAAGAAATTTTAGAGAAATGTGTACTATAAGAAGAAAATATTGCTGTAAACATTTACAAATGTGTGTGTGTCTGCAGCTGTGGGCACAAACGCCGGTAGCTTGGGATGTGGCTAGAAATTACTTGTTCTATTTACCCACTACTTAAATCATTCAGAAGAAAATCCAAATAGCTTTCTGGAAATTCTTTAATTCTTCCTGTTTCAGCTCTTAAAAAGAAAAAAGCAATAATAGCTTCTCAAAGTATTTGAAAAACTGCTAGAGTTATGGACATTTCAAATAAAAATAATAATAAAAAAAGAATACAGCATGACCTCATTAACCATCCCATGGCCATCTACAAATCTAGAACCTGGGGGAAAAAATGAAGTAATTTAAAATACTTATATGATTGCTCTAGCAACTCAAGTTTAAACCAACTTCAATATTCTCATGAGTTGGTCTTCTTTGGGATTTATTCTAATTGCTTTTTATCGATACATTTTTCTTTCATTTCATTATTCCTTTTATAATTCACAAAGGATATCCCACTCATTAATGAGAATTAGCAAGTCATTATTAAGATCAAATGCCCTTTTTCTTTTTTGCCCTTTGCTCAAGGGCAACTACTACAGATCTTTCTGATATCCTGGATAGGAGTGAAAGTAATTTAGTTCACACTAAGTTATTCTTCAGTACCAGAATTCCAATGTCATATGGGGCACTCAGTGACAATCCTGTTCGCAGTATTACCAAGAGCATTTAACAGCACTCTTTTACTGAAGGATTTCTCTCCTGAAGGTTGAAATGTTTCATTGCTGGAAGCAGCACTACAGCTGGTCTACGAGATGAGAGAGATGACCCTGCTCTCTGTCCTGAAGTCAATTAAATACAGCGCTAAAGGGCACAGCTTACTGAAAGTGGATTTTTATTTTGTTCGTACAATTTCTGTCAAAACCAACAGGTGTTAATTCTATATTACCGAGGGCTGTACTTTGAATGTAGCTTAGTGTGCTAAATCAACTACTGCTTTCAAGGAACAAAGAAGATTCCGCAGATTTTTTTAACGACCCTTGCTAGACTCTACTTTTGTTTGCTCACACTACAAAAAAAAGTATTCAGGACTAAAAATAGAAGGAATTCTTGCTTTAGACATAAATTCAAATTGAAAGAAATTGTTTGGATTCACAAATCCAGCCGTTGTTTCTAGATATTGATTTGGTTGATACTAAAAAGTGATAAGATACTGCTCAATCCAATATGTTTTATCTTAACAGGCTCCCAAGAAATTTAACCATGGAGCTTCCCTGTGTTGGGGTTTGTTTGTTGGGGATTTTACACGTTTAGTCCACCTAGCCATTTTCCCAGCAGTTACCTGGGACCAGCCCACAGTAGCCTTCCAAGCAGCTGAACTCGCCTGGCTTTCTGCTATGTGCGTGAACATCTGCAATCTGCACACAAGTCCAGTAGGTTTGTTCCAGCGCGACTTAAATGCCACTCTTTCAAGCAGGTTAGGATACTCACTTTTCTGCATATTGACCATCTCAACAACGCATTAAGAGCGCAACGTATTCTGAAGATCTCTTTTATGTGCTTTAATTTTCCTCTGATCAAATGTAAGGAAGGCACCACACGTTTGTTTTTCCATCTGACAGCACCTCACACACAGTCATCTATTTCTGAATTTTTCTTTTCTGTGGTTCATTGAGTTCCATCTGCCATTAAGTTGTCATCACCTCACATGTTGGTATTTCAATTAAAAAGGACTTGCTAATATGACTTAATTTTTAATATGCACAATGAATTTTCATTAATTATAGACTGGCCTTACTGGTGAGGGCCTAAGTATGCAGAACTAAAGTGGCCAGCCTAGTCAAAAACTAGAACATGGACATTTGTGTTGACATTTTTTACATGCCCACACAACTGGATTCTCAAAAAGTCCTTCTCATCTGAAAGTTGGAAGTATTTGGAAAGAGTGAAATTGTGAGTTTCATGCAAATGGCAGAGCAGTCAAAGGAAGTGATGTGGATAAATCTTCCACAGGCTGTAAAAGAGTTTGTCGGTTTCTCTCATTACATCTTATCTCCCTCTGCATCACACTTAGTTAAACCAGCAAAAAAGATACTGCAAAGGTAATATGGATGAGATACTGGTCTCTCAGAGGCTCAGGAATTTTTTAGTCTAGAGATCTGAAAAATGGCAAAGAGTATGGTAAACAGTATTCTCACAAGAAAAGAAAATTTTACTTGATAATAATAAAATATTTTGGATTATGGTGAAAGATACAGAAAGAAAGCATATATCAAACATGATGATACTAGCTTTTTAAACAATACGGTTTTCCTATCTTCTGTGTTGTTTCTGAGCGGAATCAAAATACGACTAGCAGCCAAAAACTGAATTTTATTAGATGTTTGTTGTCCTTTTGTATCACTAATTCCCAGGAGTTTTTTGTTGTTGTATTTAGAAACCTTCAGTTAATTAAATACATTTCTAGAACACTGCTTTCCAACAGATGACTGAAAAGTCTGGGCAATCCTATTTAATTCCTGCTGCTCTTCTGCAAACTCTTATCTAATGTCATCAAACACTCTCCCTTTTTCAGCAAATGCAGTATCCCCCGAGGCTGCCCATTTTCTCCACTACTGAAAAACCCATGATTCTCAAGATGAGAATCCTAGTGGACAGGGCAGAGGGTCCTTGTCACCCACAACAGACTTCTGGTATCCAGAGGTCATGATATGAAAACTATTATTTTAGGACATTAAGTGTTTTTGAGGAAACTCAAATGCTGATAAACCTCCAATCAGGTAAAACAGAAATACAAAGTTACAATATTCCTTCTGAACGTATTTTAGTGTAATAGGCAATAACAATCAGTAAATCACATGGTGAGGACCCTGCTTTGTTCCCACTGTTGAATTAGGTTTCCACTTACATCCTTTGTCACCTCAAAGTGTTGAGCTGTCTAATAGATGATATTGCCCTAATCCATACCTTGAAATCACCAAATCTGTTGCCCTTAGACTTGCAGCTGCTCTTTAATCTTTATATCAAAATATTTGAACTAAGGTTTGGTTTCAAAAGGAAGGAAAAATTGTACCTAAATTGAAACTTTTCTCAACGTGCTCTAAATTTTATTTGCTGTTCAACCCTGCCTGCTAGAATTGACCACCATTTCATATTTTAAAAAAAAATCTTTTTTACAAATGAGATGTGTGTTATTTCTTGTTTTAAAATGGACAACATTGAATTCTCTGGCTGTAAATCATAGCAAATGCAGGTATTTCTGTCATGAGAGACTACAAGTAGTGTATTATGTGGTGTAATGTCCAATGTAAAAGTCAGCTTTGAAATTTTGAAGCTGAATGCTTCTTTGGCCAATCTAACTGTATCCTCTGATGAAAAAAAAAAAAAGAAAAAAATTCTTCCATATCCTTAAGACAAAATATTTCACTGTACACAGAACTTTAGAAATCATGCTTCTTATGATACAGTGATTTTAAAGTATCTGCAAAAAGTAAAGCAACTGCTTAGTAAGATTATCCAGTATGTCTTCTGATCCAATAAATAGAGAGTGCCAAATTAGAATAGCAGGCAAGAGGTTCAAACCAAGCTAGAGGTTGCTTTTCCTAAAATGGGACACTTAAACATCAGAATTGTGTCAACTGAATATTTGAGACACTAAAATCAGATGGACAGATGATTCAAGAGGAATATATCAAGCACTAAGTATAAAAAATCAGCCTTGACTGATCAGTCATTACCCTTCTTAAATTCTTATTCCCCTTTCAAATAATTACTCACATTAATATATATTGATGGTTTGGAAACTACTGTTTCTGTCTTGGCCACTTAATTGTCAGAAGGGATGATTTCAAATACCCGCCTTCCTGATGTCAGAGGGTGCTCTGGAAACTTTATACTACTTTCCATCTTATACTCACCCAGTGTGTCTGTCAACAATAAAAAACCCTGCACTAGCAGGGACTTTGGAAGTATACTAAAGCCGTGAGACAAACCTTTAAGATATCCTTAACTTGATTAAAAATTACTCTGCAATAGCCTAGAGTGACATATGCTTATATTACTTCAATCATGCATCAGACTCAGCTATATCATCATTACAACATACCTAGATTATTAAGTTCCTCTCTATTAAAGCCAATTCAGGCTTTCTTTGGCAGAACCACTGATAAAGAAGATACACAGAAAGGTCTTTTGACTTTGTCAGCTGGGAAGGAATGAGAAATCTGCATAATTTTCACTATTTCCAATAAGAAAATGCAGCTTCAGTTCTCAAGTTATGTTAGCAAGCATCTGTCAGGGTTTGAGAATACCAGTTGTCACAGAGCAATGAGTCATATGGTTCATAAGACAGTGTGTTGATGTGCTGTGAAGAGCATCCTCTTGGGCACAGGAATTAATGTGTCCCATCCTCACTTAGTGCTGCTGTTAATTGCAGTCATGGCTGGGAAGGAAGGGCACTGGCAGATAACTGTTTAGATGCTTTATGTGACTCTCACTGTGGTTCCTTGGGACAGTACAGAAATTGCAAAACATGGAGTAGTCCTGTAATAAAATCATACATAGTAGGTTAGGCTCATATTGGTATTAAAACTACAGAAATTTCATTTGATAAACATTTCCTGATAATGTGGAACAAGCTGATGACCTTTAGACATCAGTATAAAAGGCATGAGAAAACGGACTGTGAAAAAGGACACAAAGAAAATAAATTTGCAGAAACAATCTAACTCTTTATGCAGTTTCTTTGTTTCCATATCAAGGTTAGCCGGTAATATGGATGTCTAACATCCTTCTGAATGTGTAGGAAGTTAACTTATGCTAAATCTCTGACCAAGCATATAATCTTTCATAGCTATAGACATCCTTTACTCTGGGTGTTAAACTTTGTGTATCAGTACTTTCTGCTGTACTGACACTGAAACATGAGGTTAATTGCAACAGAACCCCACTGTCAGGCCCACACAATCTGACACCTTTCCAGCCCAGTGACCAAAGCTATCAAATGAGATAAGGCATTCAGTATCAGAAAAGTTTTAGTTTTACACCATAAGATTTTTCTAGGTGTGTCACACATATTTATTTATAAAATACATAAAAGTTAATGAATATAGAAAACAGCAATTATTTTTTTGCTTGCCTAGTCTGTAGCAATTCTTCCACATAAAGTGTTCAGCTGCCTGTTTGTGTTTGTGCTGCTCTCTCCACATAGTACTTCAGCATAGCTGGATTCCAAATATCTGACTAAAAATTGTATTGGTAGAGGAAGGATTTAGCTAACTGTGGACATTCTTTTCCTGATGAAATTCTGCATGGTATCTGAAGGAAAGGAAGTGAATGCCTACCAGAGGTCTCTCAAACTCCTTCAACAGATGCTTGCTCTAAGGAGTCAATTCCTCATTCTTCCATGTGCGTTATTAATATCCAGTTTCCCGATGGTCAGTCTCCAGAGCATAACCACAAATTGCCTGCTTTCTAGACATGGACTAATTTCTTTTTCCTTTTCCAGCTTCACAGAGATGCATAGGTTTTCCTTACTTTATCTGGTGCTGAAACCTCTTCTGTGGTTCTGGTCACTGTCTGATATCTTATAATGGGTTCTGTCAAAGTTCTCTAGTTGTCTATCTGAGTCATTAATTGAATATAAGTAATAAAGTAATCAAATTATCCTTCTTGCATATGTAGTCTCTATTAAACATGTACTTTATAATAGCATTTATTTCTGTTGAGGTGTTATAATCTTTGATCTTACTAGATACAATTTTGTAACTCTTTCATCTTAAATGTGTTAGCATTTTTAGTTTCACATAACTTTCTGAATGTTATTATATACTCAAATTCTCTTTCTCAAAGAGTACTTTTGCTCCTATATAGGCATTAGAGCCTTGCTTGAATAATTTCAAGACACTGCGACTATGTTTGTTGTTCCAGCTTCTTGGGAATTCCATTTTGTCCCCCTGCCTCTCTGGATTAAAATAAAAAGAATGTTTTCCTTTCTGTAATCATGCTTTCTTTTAATATTCGTGAGTGGTATTGAGTTCTTGAAGAAAGAACTCAGCTGAATGAAATGTTGAATTTTCTGCAAAAGCTAAAATTTCATTGTAGACAGGCTTGTATGGGCTCAATGGATTCATCTTCACCAATTTTATGTGCAGTGTAAGGGAATATTTGTAATCTCCCCATTATTTTACTGTTTTGCAATTTGTGGCCATCAGCGTATTCTTTAGTGTTGACCTCCACAGTCAGTGGGAAGGTGGCTAGAAAGTAGTTGTCCAGTTGCTGTATGCATAAACGCCAAACTGAAAAGTGATGTTTGCTGCACTGAGGCCAGACTTTTATTTCTTTTAGGTAAATATGATTCTGCATCACACCAAAGTCTTCCATTACACTGAATACTGCTGGACTTTTGCAGTTGTACAGACTGACTGTGACAGCACATAGTCTTCCTAGTGGAAAGTTATGGTTAAGACCACATTTGATTTTTCCCATGGTAAAGAGATTAACACAACATAGTGCCTAAACACGGCACTGAAAAAGATATTAATAATCAAATTATGACAATTCATAGAAAACAATGTAATTTGCATTTTGTACATTTATTTAGCAGCAGCATAATTAAATAATTTCTTTGTTTCGCACAGAGAAGTTTGAAGCTTAGCAGTCTTTGGAAACAAGTATGAACCCTTTCAGTATACTATCTGTATGTCTATATCTGTAATTTTTGTCTCAAGTGAGAGTAGACTGCCTTCACACAGCTCCTTGACAGAATGGATTTACTTTATGAGCACTATTAAAAATATTTAGCGGCCCCTTTTCACTGTTTGGTTGTTTTCCAGAGCTGCTTATGCAGAGTTGCTGTTTCTGTCAGATGAAATATTCAGGCACGTTACCTTGTCTGACAGAAACAGTAAGCATCAAGCATTTCCTGGGAAGAAACATCAATATGCAGCATGATAACTCTCATATTTCACACTACTAATTACATTATCACCTCAACATTGGCTTCTAATAATAGCTATAGCTAAAATGTGTACAGCTGTTTATCTTCTTTAAAGAGAATTCATCTGACAGACTGCACAGCTCTTTTATCTCACCCATGGCCTTAAACTGACTCAGTACCTGTGCCAGATGAATCAATGGCAATAATCCAGCTTAACTCAACAGTGGGAAGCTAGAACCACAGTGACAGAAAAAGTAATTTTTTCCTCAGACATATAGTATGATGTGAGGAGATACTTGTATTTTTAAATTGTGCTCTTGTTTTGTTGGTTTGGGGGTTTTGTTTGTTTGTTTATTTGTTTTGGGGTTTTTTGTTTTGTTTTTCTTTTTTTCTTTTTTTCTTCTTTTCAGTTTTAAATTAGGTATGACATGCAACCTGACTACAAAGATAAATAGGGCAGTTGTCAGGGAAAGTGAAATTTATTGCACTGAAAAGATTCCATGTTAAACCTAATCTTACTTATCTAACTTATCTATTCAGAATTTTTTTTTAAATTGCAGCTGATATATATCTTGTTTTTTTCTTAAAGGGAAAAGTAGTACCTAATCAGAGGGCAGAAATATATGGTAAATCAAAAAGGGAAACTTTTGTGGATGAATATGAAAGAGAGAAAACTTTTTCTGCTTACAAAGGTATGATATATATATATGACTGTTATATGCACATATGTTCTTCAAAATATGTAATTAATTCAGAAAGTCACTAAAGGAACAAATGCAACCAAGTGCAGCACAGTATCTCTAGGATACTTCGAAGATAACCAAAGGTTCATGAAGTAGGTACACACAGTCATTCATAACGAGTAGCATGAGTGTTCAACAAACAACCTGAATGAAGTAATCTATGCTGAAAAGTCTAGATAAGATACAAAAATATTATCAGTAGGAATGAATACAAAATGATGAATGCTGAGCACACTGAGGAAGAACAACAACAACTAATACTAACCTGTCTATAATTTGAAAAATTCCTTTTCACACTTGGAAAAGCAGACAGCTAAATGTATAGCAAATACAAAGGTTTCTTTATGAAAACCTACTGTTAAAATATCTAAGAGAAGCCAGAATGCAACTGAAAATTTAGAAGGGAAAGAAAGTGGATATATTAAGTGTGAGGGTTACACTGGAAACTGACCTTAGTCATTGAAGGCATGGCAGCATAGAAACCTCTGCATGAGTGGGGCAGAGAGAAGTAAATATAAATAAAATTTTGGGGTCTTGTGGAAGGATATGACAAGAGGTAGTGAAGTAAGACTGAGGTAACAGGAAAACCACTGGAGCACAAAACCCTGAAAGCCCATGGAAGTAGTAGATAAGCCATAAATAATTTACAGTGTCTGAAAACACTTCAGTGATCAAAGGGGGAGGAGAGCAGAGAGAATATCTTTGCATATAGCCAGCTGCAGTTTATTAGTAAACTTTAAAAAAGGAGTCCAGAAGAATTTGAGAGGGTGGAAACAACAGACTGCTTATTTTCCCTGCCATTATTGAGAATTAAAGTGAAGAATATGAATTGAGAGCTTGGATGACAACTGTCAAGTATATACAAACCAGAACTGTAACAAAGCTTCTGAATTCAGGTAGCAGTCATTCATGTTTGGAAAGCCCTTAAACCTTGAAATTCTGCACTAGATGCAGAATAAAAGAAGGTAATTTCTCATGCAATTGTTCACCTTGTGCTCCTTTCCTTAAGTACCAACAGAACTGACACCAAACTCTCAATGCCTCTCAATGATCACTTCATATCCCAGCTCTTCCTACTTCACCCTATAGAAGTCTTGCTGAATAACCAGTTGTGACCCAGTAACTTCTTTGTGTTAAGCAATCATTAGTCATTATGTTCTAATGCTTCACAGTGTGTAGTTTGCAAACTCCATAAGGCTGTAAACACAAGTTAAAATAAAGGCAAAGGTGTGCAGCACTCATGTTTCCTACCTCTTCCTGAATGAATATTTACCATGTCGAACAGATCAATGTCTTTCAGCACAACAATTTTTTAAAGATCTGCTGCCCCCAGTTTCATCCATATTTGCTATAATTGCATAACAGCAGGGATTACACATTCTGTAATACATAACGTGTATTTTTTTAACAAAATTCATATAAAATATATTTATATAGACATGCAAGCTATCAGTGTAACACACAAAACCAAGGGAAGGATTAGAAATGTACCAACATTTCAGGGATACTCTTGAGAAGGAGAGAAACTAAAATTACCATACTGTGATGCAGAAGTCTACTACCATAGTGATTTTTGTAGCTTCCTCATAAAAAGGGAAGAGTTGGAGTCTATCAAATATGACACAGACTTAGAAGCATCTCAAGCTTGTCCACACTGTATAATACTGCTCTTCATAATAAGTACACAGTAAATGTTACAATGCTTATACTGCACTAGGATTTCAGAGAGGTTATTAAAATTTATTACTACTGTTGGAATATAAACAAACTGAAACAATATCTTGACATTATAGAGCCATCATCTGTTTTAGCTTTCTTTCCACAGCCAGCTTGCTCATGCTGTGGTTAATTGCCCTTTTCTAATGACTAAGGGTAGCATAAATATGCTAATATGTGTGTGTATATATAGACATATATATATACTCTGTTGTTTACCTATTAACAACAAATTAACTACATAAATGTAGTTGGAAGGATTGACATTAGTTCAGTTTCTCAAAACAGCCAAAACCTCCCATGATATTTATCAATGCATTTGGAAAAGAAGCAGGAGTTTCTCTACGGGTAGTTTTTTTGGTTTTAGAGTATGTTGTCTTTTCTGTGTGCCTTTTAGATTCTGTTGCCTTTTTTTCTCTTCTCCCTGAAACTAAATGTATGTTTCTGATATAGAAAGAAATGAAAGAGGTTTGACTGACCAGAAGCCCTAATAGTAATTGCAAAGAATGACTATTTTAGATACATGAACAGCACAGTGAAGGTAAGCCTCTTGAAATATTCCATAAGAACAAAATGGAAAAAAATAATCTTGGACCCACTACAATAAAAAATTTCATTGAGGAGAATTGAATTTAGATGACTTGGGTTTTCAGGGGAATGCAAAGCAAGGTTTATATCTTTTGATTTGGCAGAACACAGAACTGCTTAAAGTACCAAAGGAAATAAATGGAGTAAATGGAGTATATGATTTTTTTTATATTACCCTTAAGACTTATTTCTATATTGTCTGTTATATGCCAATGATTTTTATGAAGACTAAGTTAAGGCTTACAGTTTTGGTCACTAAAGATTTGGTGTTGTGCCAGGTAGTATAATGGAGGGCAAAAATAGATTCTGGAGATCGTATCTTCTCTGTTATCAGCTGCCACTTTTTTTTTTTCTTTTTCTTTTTTTTCCTTCTCCCCCCCGCCCCTCCCCCACCCCCATATTATGGACCAGGGCTGTCTGTTCTAAGGGCAAAGGAAATGGGAAAGATCAATCAGGGAGGACCACACAAGGACTTCTGTTTTGGGAAAACCAAGATCTATTTGATGAAGACTTACCTAAATGCAGACTCACAGACTCACCTTCTGCCTTGTCCTTACTTGGCTATTAGAAAGTCTGAGATGTGAGAAGAAGGAGCCATCTCCTACAGGATAAATCAGGGATATGTCTAAAAGCCTTTCATTGCTTTAGATTACTGGAATTTGGATGAGATTGTCTTCAAAGGTCTGGTCAGCTTCAGTCTGTGTCCTGTCTCAGTCTTAAATGCTTGAAACAGCCCTGAGGTTTCCAATGCCAAATCTCCTGAGCGAAATCAATGTTGTTGAATGGCATATATTTACAGCCTGTGGCGGAATAATAATAAAGTTCTTGTCTAGCTGTGGTTAGTACAACCTTCACTAAACTACAAAATGTTAGTTGCAATCACTGTGTAGAATATATTCTGCTCACAGGTTGTATCGCAGCCAGCTTCTGTTGGTTAGTGGGTCACCTAAGTGAAATTACTGGGAAGATTACAGCTGAACTCCCATTTGACAAATGTCTTAATCATAAAACGTAATAAAAATTGTCACTTCCTCCTGTGCTGCCATTACTTGGAGAACAGTGGCCTTGTCATATCAAGGTTAAATTGTGTAGGTAAGCAGAAAAGAAATTAGTGGTGACTTACAGACACCCACCATAATTATCATTGCCACTTGTGGTCCCACAGTTTCTGATTATAGCAGCACAGCATTTTTTCATAGCATTAAAATTCAGTCTACACTCTACTGTGAATAAACTCATGTCAAATGCATCAGTACTGTCTGATACACAGGGAGAATTTTTAAGGTATTCCCACAGACTTAGTGGAAATATTAATGTTGCGTTTCTTAAGTTGCTGTGGAAGAAGTTAAATAGTTGAAGTGCAAAACAAAGAGGGGAAAGAAGAAACTAAAATATTCAACATCAAATCCAATGAAAGTTTTTGCAAGCTATCTTAAAACTGTGGTAAAATTTAACACTTTTAGGCAATCTCGATTTTCAGTTATATTACTTAATGGGATTTGACTGTTCCTCGTAGATAAAACTAAATTGCTGGAATTTGCACCTATATTTATGTAAACATACTGAAAAACACTGAAGTCCTGTCAGTTTCTAAAACTATATGCAGGAAGTAAAAAAGTCTTGATGTAACAATTTTCTAATGTTACTCTTTTTATTTTTCACATATAGCCATCAAGGTTTGCTTGCGACAGACCTTGCTGAGGGTAACTTCCTACCCACGGCATGATACAAACTGTGAAAATGGCATGTGAAACTAATTTTTCTCTAGTGGTCATGTATTACAGCTATTTACCATAGATGCAACACCTTTGGAGACTGGCAGCTTTACCTAGTGCCTAAGACTGGTGTAGTGTCATGACAGAAACAAATACACATTTAACACCTTGAATGCATGATATCAACACAACTTTTTGGTTACAGAAATAAGGAAAATTTTAGCATCTTTAAAAATAAAAAGAAACGTACTTTTCAATAGCTGACTACTGTATACTTTGTCTTGTCAGGAATATAATTAAGATGAAAGACTAAGTTTATTTTTTTTCTGATAAAAGCATTAAATAATCCTCAGCAAAACACAAGAGCCTACACTGTTCCATCTAGCATGAATTATATAGTGAAGGTGCATTACATTCTCAGGAGTAACTGGAGATATTGTTTATCCCTTCAAAAGATAACAACCAGGTAACTTCTCTTCATTTAAATAGTTTTTTTTAAATAGGCTCACAGTTTGAAAAACAATGAGTATTTAAGTCTGCAAATACTCCTGCAACTGACTTTCATTTGGAAAAACAAGGCTTTATTTATGGATGGTCTTTAAAAAAATCAAGTTTTCATCTTAAGTAAGATGAAGATATGATTTTTTTTCTCCTCTCTCACATCCTTCATGCCTACAGGCTACATTTTCTCCATGTTACCTAAAAAGGCCTTCCTAATTTTTTTTTCCATGTGTTTTTGAGCACAAAACTATGAAGTGCATTGCCTCACAATTCCAGTAAATTTGCAGTCACTTTTCAGAAATCTGAAGATCAACTGGGACAAACCAGAAGGAATGAGAAGGACATAAACTCTACTATATGAGGTCTAAACCTTCAGAAAAAGAAGGAAATTGCAGAATATTAGTCATGACAATAGCAATACTTTTATTTTGATATAAAGAACAGGGAGCATAAATGATTAAAAACCTTTGATGGTCACAGCAGGTGCAGCTGTTGCCTTATTGTTTCCATTTAATTTTTTCTGTTCCAGTCACAAAGAAATGTTAAAGGGGAGATTGATGATGAGAGTAGGAAAGTGCTGCTAAAACTTCAATTTTAAAAGAACTTAGATGCTTTTTGTGGGGTTTTTTGTGGGTTTTTGTTGTTTGTTTTGTTCTGTTTGTATTTTTATCCTTTTGCTATTGGGATTTTTTTGTAACATGGTTTGCATTTCCACCAAACATAGTAAAGTTTTGGGTCTTAACGGGACACCTTCCTGATAAGGAAAATTGCTCATGTAAAGTGCCAAAATATTTTATTTGATACGCAACAATTCTGAGAGTGGTGGTCAATCAAATAATAACTAATTGCCTCTTCCTTTTTGTTCCTCATTTAAATGTCAATGCAGATGTCCTATGTGAAGAAACAAAAGTCATCTCAGGAAAGAAGGCAAAAACTTCTGGAAGTATTTCTTTTACTTCTTCAAAGTTTTATTTCTCTGTAGGGGCTTCTCAGTCATTCTGCATGGAAGTTTCCTAATTGCATGAGCCTCCATGAAAAAAAGAAGTTGGCCAACCAAAGATGGAGAACTACACGCCTTTGGGCACTGTGTAGAGTAATGAAGGCTTAACTATTTAAGAGTTTCAAACAATGCAGCTCAGTAGTTGGGGAGTTGTCCTAATTTCTGAGATGAGAGGGATGTTGTTAGTAAGTCTATCACTGACATTTACTGCTGCAGGTTTGTTCATTCTCTTTCATTTAAAGTGGCTCTTGTGGTTAACTTCACTATGCAGATGAAGGCTGCGTGACAGAGCAACAGGGGAACATGCAAGACTGATTTTTTCTTTTTTTTTTTTAATTCTAAGTACTTAGAAAAACTGTTGCAACCAAAACATTCCATACAGATGACAGGAAAGAAATAATTCTGTGAAAATTGTGATTCTGTGACCATCCTTCCAGAATGGTCTCGGAAACTTCTAAGCATCAGAAAAAATTGACCTTCTTGATGCTACTTTGTAAGCTTGATTTACATAGATTTAAGAAACAGATAAAATTATCCTTGGGGGTTAATCCTAACTTCAAGTATTGATTTTGCTACCCATGAACATTGCTGGGTATATAAGTAAAAAATTGCCCTGAAAAGTCTCTTAAACTGCATTTTCTTTTCTGCTTGAAGTCAGGGATGGTTTTTGTTTGTTTTTTGATTAAATTATCTCTTGATTTTTAACCCTAAGTGCAATATGATAAGAAATGGCAGAGGATATTACTTTACTAAACAGAGACAGTATACCCTTTAATCTAGCAATACCAACAAAAAGCCCCCTCAAAAGCACCTTATGGAATTCCATCAAAAAACTTCATGTAAGAATAATTAGAAGTTATCTGGTCATCTCTTATCACCACAGACTTTTCAAAACTAGAATGCAAAGGTCTTCTTTTGTACACGCAGAATTTGTACTCTGGAAGGACAAGTTAAGGAACCTGACCAACCTTGGCATTTTCTGATCCTGCAGAATGATAGACTAAGAATCCTCCTGTGGTCCATGAAAGATCACGGTAAATCCCTGGAAAGCAAAGCAAAGCCCGAGGATACTTTTGTCTGAAGACTGAGCAGTAAATAGAGGGATAAAGGAAGAAATGTTGTAGCCTTCTGTTTTCCAGCCCTGAAGACACTCCTGTCATGAATCTCCAGCCATGCGATTCTTTTCCTACCAACTGTCAGCCTGACCTTTGGTTTCACAAAGGCTGTGTTTGTGATGACACCACTGGGAATGTACTGCTTTAACTATTAAATATGTGGAATTCTGAGTTGACTTATTTTTTTCTCACACTTCTTTCTTACAAAATACAGGGTACAGATTAGGACAAACTCAATGAACTCGAAAGAAGAATGGAGATTAATACAATAGGTCTTGACTGAAATACTTCTGATTTCATTAACTTTTGCTGTAATGTTACTGCTTGCAGGGCTTGTGTTTGTGTTGAATTTGAAACTCTGTTGTTAGCCAAAAAGACTAGATTAGGTTTCCTCTGTGTGTTTGATGTCTTAGATGAACCATGTATTTGTTGCTGGTTCCTTACAGTGTTTCTGTTACAGATCTGAGGTCTACATATTGTAATATTCAACCTATCCATAGTTCTTTGCCCCAGACTTTTAATAAGATCCTCTGGCAGAGGTGATTTTTTTCTGCACTCCTCCTTCACTACATTGGTGAGAGACATCAGAGGGAACTGAAATGAAAATGCTGAGAAAGAGATGAAAAACACCCAGTTGTTATTGCAAATTTTTTTCTGAGGTAATTTCAACTTTTTTGTAGATTTTACTTAAAGATATAAGTAGCACTCCTAATTACATGGAAATTATAATAAGGTAGGCTTGTTTCGCCTCATAATAAGGAAGACAGAATGGTTATTGCAGAAATCCTATTAATACCTAATGAGATGTTATGTTGGTTTATACTTTGTGACCACACTTAACTAATGCAAGATTTGGTTTACTTGTATGTATTATTAAAACCCCAATTTAATATAGAAGTTTAATAACTATTTCTTCATTAAGCTTGAGCCTGTTAAAAATTGTTATATGCCTCACTAAAAGATTGGTATCACATGAGGACACAAGGAAACAAACACTTTTGCTTTATATGTATCCCTTGTTAGACTTCAAAGTTTTAGTGGAACTCAGTGTTCTAAAAGACTTTTGCTCTTTTCAGTGTTTATGTTTGACTTTCTTGCGACCAGAATTTTTCAAAGGAAGATGAGCATTCATCACTACTTGTGACTAATTCAGAGAGAGTACTCTGTAAACAACCATTTCTCATAATACCTTGAATTTGCTTTGAAGATTCCTATGCTCAGTTTCATACCCTAACATAACATTAGCACACGCATGTTTCTCGTATAACTGTCTGTAAAAATATAACTTTTTTTATACTTGTTTGTGACATTTCTAATTTCTTTTAATTTATTTGTAACTTGTTAAATACTTCCAAGAAACAAAATGATGGTGCATAGTGATTTTATTCTGCTTACAGAACAGTCCAGCTTGAAAGACCTTTAAAGATCATCTCTTACAGTAAAAATAATTTTTTTTTTAATTGTGCTTTTCTCTCAAGCTGTTTCAGTGCTACTGGTTTTCTTAGAGCATGGTTTACAAGCCTCTTCATTTCTTCATTTCTTCCAAGGTTCTGTTATGCTTTTTCAATTCCACAGTAATGCAGTAGCGGGGAAAGTCATGCTTGTAAGGTCTTGATCTGCTTTGCTATACATCTTAACAGGAGTCAATCCAGTACAGTGCCAAAACATTTGAAGATAATTTTCTGTAGTGAACAGCTGTTCTTGTTTTGCAGAGGGTGTGATTCGGTCCAACAGATGGATCTTTACAGTATCTTACACTCTTCAGGGTCCTGATTTATCAGAGTAACTCTGAAATCACTGATGTTAAACAGGCATCACATTGTAGTGACATAGTGATGAATTAGGTTCTCACTGTAGTTGTGCAGAGCAGTCCAGAAAACCCCAAAAATAATAAAGTATCTTGTTCTCAGAATTTAGGAATCAATCTAAAGTCTTCTTCTGCAAGCTGCCACATTACCAGCTTGGTTGGGCAGTTATCCTGGTGGTTTTTTGATGTCACAAAATAATTCAGTCTCAACAGTTTAAACAAAACCTTTCTACCCTTCTCTCTTTATAGTTGCTTTTAGTTATTAAGTATATGTTTCTATAGGACCCTACCACAATTGTGCACTTGCATACAAGCCAGAACATCTCGGGAGCTCACCCAGAAAAAAGAGGGTGGAGAGAGAGAAAGAATGAGCTATGTTCCCATTTCATACTTGTGGTCAGTTTTTAACTCTATCAAAAACAAAAGAATACAAACTTCCTAAGAACACTGAGGGGCAGAGTTGTCAGTCTTACACAAAATATTTAACATCAGGTTAAATCTAACACATCTGGCTTTTTGGCAAAGGACAAACAGCACAAATTGCTTTAGTATGCCAGATAGCATCACTGGTCATCTGGTAAATCTATATAGATTACAGCAGTGATGAACTGATATTCATGTCATTAATACTAAAAATAATAGTAAATGTTTAAATATTTTTGATGGATTTATAATAGATTTATAAATACATGCCTCAGTGTGTGAAGAGTAAGTGCATATGGAAACTTACCTTATAAATTTAAAGAGATTAAATGAAAGTTTTCATAACACCATCTAAAGAATAGGGTAAATATAACTCTACTGTACACATATGTGAAACACAAATGCAAAGAAAATAATGGTGTTATAGTAGAACTTGACCTGCCTGTTCTGGTATAATCAAGTTAGCACGAGATAAAGCAGGAGTGTTGTTTTACTGAGAAGACTCAGACAGGTGTTATTACATCTATAAATCTAGGCCTCCTACTCCTACTGTGGCTCCATCATGTGATGTGATGTGATGCCACAGCAGAATTCAAGCCATATGCTGATATTCCCATCAGAACTGCACTCATCTTTGATTACTTTTTTTAAGACTTTGTGTGAGCTAGTTGTCTTGATGCAAGAAAATATTTTGCTGACACTCCTGGACTGAGATGGAGGGAAGAGTCTGTGGGGGTAGTCAATACTCAGTTTTCAGTTTGGATAAGTAGGGCATAACACTTTGTTATGTCTCTTAGAGCATCCAAAGATGTCTTATATTCACAGATGTAAAGAAAACTTAGTTTTTAAGGTTCATTGCAATGAGACACCAGTCTTCAAATGCTGGAAAACTGAAGGCATAAAACTTTGCCCACTCATAGGGATAGTTTAAAACTTTTTAAAAATGAGATATTTCAGTTGGATGTTAGGAAAAAATTATTTGCTCAGTGGGTAGTGAGGCACTAGAACAGGTTGCCTAGAGAAGCTGTGGATGGCCCATCCTTGGAAGTGCTCAAGGCCAGGTTGGATGGGGCCTCAGGCAACCCAGTCTAGTGGGTGGCATCCCTGCCCACAGCAGGGGGTTGGAACTAGATATTTAAGGTCATTTCCAAGATTTTATATTTTATATGATTCTGTGATAATTCTTGTCATACTGCTAACCACAGCATGAAATAAATTCTGTCAACAATCATTTTGCTTCTTTACAAATGCTCAAAGAGCATTTTGTACAACCGGAAAAGGAAACTGGAGGTATAGGTCTGTGTGTTGCGGTGTGTAGTTTCCTGCGTTGGCATGGCAAGCTGCAAACCTTCCCAGAGAGCGCTGCGGGGCTGCCTCGGGGAGAGCGGCTGTCCCACTTCCCATAGCCCTTCCAGGCAGCCCCACGCTCATGCTCTGGCTAGCTGTCGGCTCCACAGCACGGTGGCATAAAGGAGGCAAGAAGGCTCCCTGCATGGGGACTGCAGAGGAACTTTATTCACACGGTTACAAGCTGATCCCCAGAGGCAGAGAGACCACACGGTCAGAAGGCCTGGGATTTTAAAGGGGGACGAAGGGGGGCGGAGAGAGCACATGGACTAAAGGTTTCAGGGCGCAGGGGCGGTACATGGGCAGAGTTGGGGTACCGGAACCAATAGGGAAAACCCAAGGGAGTGGCTAAGACTAGGGGCGGAGAAGGGAAAACAATCTGTCAGTTTAGATTGCCCTTAAATTACCCAGTGATACACATAAAAAGCACAGTCTATCCTGTATGTTTGTGATAAAATGTAAAATGTGCAAAGAGGTACACATGCAGGTGATTTTTCTACATCTGTGAACAAGATGAAAAATGAGCAAGCTGCTATAAATGATTCATCTACAAAACCAAAACCAAAATAATAATATAAACCCCCACACCAGTAGGTTAGTCAGCTGTGCATTGTCCATCTGGGTTAAGCTACTCTGAATTGTCAGTCATGAAGGGAAAGAATACCACTTCCTTAGGACATCTGAGCTTCAATTGATTTTTGTTTAAGGTTGTGAGGATTCAACACTTAAGACAGTTAGTTAGTTGCCCTGCTCAAAAAGACATTTGCAGTGAGTTCAGATTTGAAAGCCTCTATGTGACTTGTCCTGGGTTCCTATTTCTCACATAACATATATTTACAAAAAGTCACTCAGTATGTGAGAGGCCTTCCTTAAGAGTTCTTTGTAATGCAGGACTAAGAAGGATGTTTCTAGCAGTCCAAGGCTGGAATAAAAAGTTGTTCTGAGTCCTCAACTACTACAATCATCTTTCTACTTCTTTTATGCACCAGGTTAGTGCCTATTTTTGAACAGCTAGTGTCTGCATGAGCTTCTCTCCCCTGCATATTGCTTCTTTATTCCCTAAATTTCAGGGGACTTGGATCCACCAGGATATGGAATAAGAGAAATTTTTTCAGCATTTCTTACATGGATCTCTTTAAAGCAAAAACCTCATAAAAATGTTATTTGTCTAGAGCTCTGTTTCCATTTCTGTTATTTTTCAAAGTCAAATCCTTTTACCTGTTTTGCTGTAATTCCTGGCTTTATTTTGAATTTTGCACAGTTTTTTTAAAGCAAAGGCTTATGCAACCATGTTGTGGCTGTCTGTCTGCATGTGCTGTAATAAAAGACTGATGAGTCATGTCGAGTGGTTTTCTCTTTTTAGTGCACAAATAATTAGCCCACAAACCTCCAGATCTGTATGTGCAATTTCCGTGGCACCTCCAGTGTCTCTCCTATAAAGTAAAAGGCCTTTTTTCAGGAAAATGCAGCAGTTGCTGCATGTGTCGTACCAAAGTTGCTAATGTAAATAGGAGCGATTAATATTGTTAAAACCTTAAATAGCAAAGGAAAACCTTTATTTTTTCCACCAGAGAAACACTGTTACTGTACCATTCTTTTAACTGTGCTGTTAACAGCAAGAATTACAGGTCTCATTGCTGAGTAGCTGTGCAAATACATCAAAGTAACAAGGGCGAAAAGTTGAGCTCAGACTATAACAGCTTTCCTGCTCTTTGCAGGATGCTAGAGACATTTTTCTTCCTTTATTTAAATAAATAATTTTGCAAATAAGAATTTGTACTTTGATTCTGAATGATTTTCAATTCTAGCTGTTCCCCACTATCTTCTATTGGCTGTATCCCAGAAGAGAACTCTATTCTCCCTGTTATGTCATCAATTGGTACATTTACTGACCCTGTGAATTTATTTATATTGAAATACTCTATCCCTGAGCAGGAAGTATGAAATTTTTGTGAAACAATAATGTTACACTGCTATTGCTTCTCAGAAATCTCTTTTTGATTACCCTGTGAATTATATCATGTTAGCTTTCTGTGGAGCATTTAGTTTCTATTAAAGTTGCAGAAAGACCTGCTCCAACGTGGCATTAATTTAAAAAATCCTATTCTTTCTAGTAATTTTTCATGTTATGATTTGCATGGATAGCAGCATTGAATTGTCTAACATGACTTTTTTTCCTAATTTTTGGGTTTTTTTTCATTAGAATATGGGACTAAAGAAAGCAGAAAAGGATTAGCTGAAAAGTGATGGTTAGAAGGAACAATTGAACTCATGAATGTGGAAACACACAAGCAAAAGAGTTCTTTTCCCCCAGTAATGTGGCATTGCAGGACTGGCTTTGTTTTTTATTTTCCCAAGGCAAGAATCAGATGTATGAGAAAAACAGAAATATCCTTAGCAAAATATTTACTTTATTGACCAAAAATTACTGTGAAATGTGTTTTGCAGTAACTATGTTGCAAAATCAGAGAAAGTAGATTAAATATCAAAACAAAGGAAAAAAAAAGAATACAATACATTCATAAATAGTTCAGTTAAATATAAAAAAGTCAATATGTTTTACTGATATCTATTAGGTTTTCAGTATCTCAGTGTATAAATGTTTGGCTAAGTCACTTTTTGTTTACAAGAGCATGAGTGGGGAAAAATGAAGTGACTACTTGCAAATTCATGCCATTTTTGCTGGTTTTAGAAATATTTTTAGAAAGTATTATCTACACAGTATATGAAAAACTATGAGTATGGGAATTCTTTAAAAGCACAAAATTTTATTACATTAGTGTAATCAATGAAATAGCAAATCATTAATAGCAATTTAAAATAGAAAATAGCAAATATTCTATAGTGAAATTTTTCATAGTGAAAAATGAACCAATGTTTAAAACTTGCTGTAAAATGCCATTAAAATTGCAAAGGGAAAGGATGTCTATCTGCAAATAATTTATAAGCTGGGGAAAAGATTTAGTTTTGAAAATGTTCACATCTATGTATATTTGAATAGTTATACTCATGTATGGTTTATGAATACCTCTGCTCTGTAAGAATTCCAAATCTACCATGATAGTGCAAATGCCTCATTGGGATTTTCACTGAAACCAACTAGCATCCACTGGGATAAACTCTTCTTAGAGATTTTTTTTTTGTTTTAGTTCAGTGAAATGCTTTTGTATGTCTGTGGATATTAAAGCTGGTGAAGGATTTAAAGAACAAGCCCTGTGAGGAGCAGCTGAGGGAGCTGGGGTTGTTTAGCTCAAGAAAAGGAGGCTCAGGGGTGTCCTTATCGCTTTTCACATCTACCTGACAGGAGGCTGTAGCCAGGTGGGGATTGGCCTCTTCTCCTGGGTAACAAGAGATAGGACAAGATGAAATGGCCTCAAGTTGTGCCAGGGGAGTTTTAGACTGGATATTGGAAATACAGTTTTCACCAGTGGGGTGGTTAAGCACTGGAACAGGTGGCTCAGGAAAGTGGTGGAGTCACCACCCTGGAGCTATTTAAAAAGCGTGCAGATGTGTGCTTAGAGATGTGGTTTATTGGTGGATTGGCCATGCTGGGATAATGGTTGGACTTTACTATCTTTAAGGTCTTTTCCAACCTAAAATGATTCTCTCTTTTCCAACCTTAGCGATGCATTGATTCTGTGATTCTATGATTATCCTAATGATCTTTTCCAACATAAACAATTCTACAATTTTATGTATAATGCCACAAATGAACCTGAGTTTTTTAAGAATGGTGGTATAACACATGCTAATGACGTCCCTGTTTTCTTTTGAAGTTGATAGAAAACATCATTATCTAGAAATTTGTAAAGGTAAAACAGCCTTCAGATATTTTGCTTAACATTTTCAAGCAATGTATTGCAAGAATATATAAATATGAAATATTTATTTTTGTGGCATTTTATGCAAAAGATGTTTCTTGTTCTATAAGAAAAAGTCTTACAAAATGGACCTCTTAATCCTGACATCCAGTATCTATATCTATATATAAAATGAAAATGCCGTAAACACACTGAAGGCACAAGATAAAAGCTGAAACTTTCAGAAGAAATGGGAATTATACACACTGTTGAGCACAGTAAATCAACAATATGAAAATTGTCCAGTATAAAAATAAACTCTTTTCCAAAAGCCCTGAATGCAAGAAAGGTATATAATCTATAACAGTGAGATAATTGGATTTCACTGCAATACAAGTTTAAAAAAATAAATCTTTTAAATTCTTAAGAATGATGTTATCCATTCTCCATAACTCTTGGAAATCAGGACACACCTGGATTTCCAAGTATCAGCTGAAAAGAAAGTATCAGCAGTTTGAACAAGATAGTGTAAAAGAAAGCTGCCTTCTATTTTCTTTTTTTAACTATTCTTCTTCCGCAGGCAGTCAGGAGACTTTCACAGCCAGTAGAGAAGGGAGGAAGTAAGGGTATAAGGAGACATATACTACATGAAAGCAGCAAGAAGTTTGTCTAGCCCACTATTTTGTGGACAGATATAGAAACATGAAGATGATATAACAGTGTACACATAAAGTAATGCATCTTCAGGATTTACCAAGGTGAAAATATTTGGAAATTCCATGTGCAAGAAATGACATCTTTGGTATGACTTATATAAAATTATTGGGTTGTACAGTGCGCTCTTGTTTCACCAATTTATCTAATTGACTAATGAGCTCATAGCATCTTGCATAAAAGATTTCCTCAGCTTAATTACAGTGTGCCAGAGGAAGTTCCTCCATCTGATTGTTTTGAATGTCTCACTTCCTAGCTTTAACTGATGTTGTCATTACCTGTACTGGAGGATAGCAAAACATATTACCCAATTCTTTTTCCTATGCTGCTCATGATTTTGCAAGTCTCCATCATCCATAATTTCAAGTGATGATATTTCATGCTCTTAAAGTATAGCTGATGACATCCGGGCCAATCACCCATCCAAGCCATGAGCAGCCATTTTTTCTAGGAGCATGCTGTGGGTGATGGTGTCAAATGCTTTACTGAAGTCTAGACAGACAGCATCCACAGCCTTGCCCTTATCTACAAAGCAGGTCCTCTTGTCATAAAGAAGATCAGGTTGGTTAAGAAGGACCTTCCTTTCATAAATCCATGTTGGCAGAGCCTCATGTCTTGCATGTGCCATGTAATGCACTCAGGTTGATCTCTTCCATAACCTTGCCCCAAAATGAGGTAAGCCCTTCTTTTTATCTGATGCGCTGAGGCCTAAGTCACAAGCTTCACAGTTTTGTAGTCTGTAAGTGTTGTCCTTAAATTGTAACTTAAGTATTTCAATCCCTTGCTGTTCGTGACATTCTGTGGCATGGACATGTCTTGTTCTCATTCACATCTCAATAGGCTTGGTTTCTGATTGCAATTTAAGTTGTAAAAGTGATTCTTTTATCCTACACCGAGAATCTTTCTGTAGGTCTCCTAACCTGACCTGAAGGCAGCCATATCTTCTGTACTAATACATTGTTTATAATCTAATTATGTTGTTTGCACATAGAAACAGAGGATGTGGTCTCTCTCACCTAAAATTTAACATTTATTTAGGTTTGTTTTCAACAGAGTTTTATTACTTTATTGCTGCAAGACAGAGGATATTTTGAATTTTTGTTTTAGAGCCAAAAAGAGAACCTTTTATAAGGTGA
Organism: Gymnorhina tibicen; assembly: GCA_013399875.1. Classification (NCBI taxonomy): domain Eukaryota; kingdom Metazoa; phylum Chordata; class Aves; order Passeriformes; family Artamidae; genus Gymnorhina; species Gymnorhina tibicen. The sequence continues at coordinate 388,001 of VXAZ01010409.1, read as the reverse complement.
AGCACTTTTCAAGCATCAGCCATAATGCCTCCTCCAGCTCCCCTCTGTCCTTTCTTTTCTGTCCTTCCTTTTCTGTCCTTCCTTGTGTCCTTCTGCCACAGAAGAAGGGCCCTTGCCCAAAGTTCAATTTCACAGTCCCAGAAGTGTCCCATTCAATTCACGAGATCAGGTGTTTCAGAAGAAGGCAGAAAAGCCCAAATCTTTGCTGTTGTAGCTGGTGTTGATTCCCTAACACCAAATCCAGCTCAAGGAAATCCACCTTTCAGACTGGTTTATCATTTTGCAGCAACACCTAAAATAATTAATACAAGCCATTAAATGAGCCACCTTGCAAGAGACTCAGAAATTAACTTGAGCAGAAGTAGGGATCACACTCTAAAGAACAAATTCCAGAGCAGTGTGATTGTTCACATTGTTAGGTGACACTAGATGTAAGAATTCAACAGTAATACCAATTGACTCAAGAAAAAAATTGAAAAATTTAGTAATGCTTTATGGGCAAATTAGAAATTATTTCTGTTGCCGATGGTTTTTTAATGACCTAAAAGTAATGGACTTTTTTCTTTTCATTTTTAAATCATGATCCTTCTATTGACTACTACTTTAGGTCATAATAAATCAACATGTTCTATCAGACAGATATCAAGGGAATGTTTTAAAGCATAATATTGAGAAAGTTAAGAACAAGACATTGATTGTAACAGCAATGATGCCTGGCTCAAAGTGAAACTAGAAAAGGATATCAGTTGAATTCATATTTGATATATTAATTTGCAAAATTATTTCACAAAGGAATAGTATTAAAATTCAGAAAGTCTTTCTTTTTGGAGTTTTCTGTCAGTCAGAATTGGTTCTGCTTCCAATCTTAACAAGTAACATATGTCAAAAATTTTTACCATCGTGAGTTTCCAACTTTTAGTATGTTTGACCTTTGCTTACAATTAGCTGTGGTGAAAACAGGAAGAACAAGAAAAGGTGTAAGAAAAGATTGCAATTTTCTTCTTCCCACAGGTTAGTGCTTTGCCCTGTGAGCTGTTTGCACTTCATACAGCCTGGACTGCGTAAGAGTGATACTAGTCTTTCTAAAGAGAGATTTGTTTGCAGTTATTTGTCCTCTGCTTTCTTTTCCCATCTGTTTAGGTTTGAAATGAAGGCATCCAGCTACAAGACTACAAATAATATTTTGGTATTTGAATGCAAGTTTAACTGTTTCAATTTAAATTGAAAATGTACGTAGAAATTAATTTATTATCCCAAACGGGTTGCTGATAGCAACTTGTATCCAAAAGCAGATGACAATAATAACCAAATGCTCTCTCTCCTAAATTGCTATTCCTGTTTTTCATGTACTTCTTTAATTACCAGTGTGCCTCTCCTAAACTTGATTTTTACTCACAAAGAAACCAGGGTTCACAAAAGCGATAAAACACATTTTGTCCTTCTTGGTACTATTGAGATTAAGGTTTAACTCTCTTAAATTTTGAAACAGAGTCAGATTAAAACTGTAAAGATGCCACACGTAATATTTATCTTTTGCTACTCATTCAGCCTTCATTTTCCAATATATAATTTTTCCCCCCATGCAAGTCAGATAACATAAAAAAAAATTCTATAAGCTATTATGCACTAGAAATATTGGTTTTGTAATGTCTGTTCTAATATTGCAATGGTTGCCTTGTGAGTTAGCTTTTCCTACAAATTCAGTGTTTAGATTTCAGTGTTTTCAGTGTTCTCCTGTCTCAGTGTTTTCCTATTTCAGTGTTTAGATTGTGATGAAGATTTAAAAAATCCATAAATATTGTGGTGTCTACAAAACTGTAAGTCTTAAATGCACTAAGTCTTTGAATAGCAGCTACATTTGAAAGTCAATCTTTTTTTTGCATTCTTTCCTCTTAAATATATATATTTTAAGTGCTATTCCAATGTTTTTCCTGTCTTTCAAATCAATATATTTTAATCTGGTAAATCAAAGGTGACACAACATTTATAGTGAACTAGGTGAAAAAATTAATAACAGTGCTTTTTCTAGAGCAATAATAGTCTAAAATAGCAATTAGTATGCAAAATAAAGCCAGCCAAATAGTCCTGGTACATAAACAGTCAATGGGAAGGATTTAACTAAATATTTGCAAAGAAGTCATAGCAGATTGACTTGAAAACTCTCAAATGGGAGGTCCTCAGATACAAATATTTACTTACAGAATCTGTCATTCCTGACTTCCTAATATGTTATCCTTTATGCATAATTTCTTTTATTTTTATTAAGACCTAATTATTTATTACATTCATTACACCATTGTTAAAATTGACTTAATATTTCTGTTTCTTTCTCCTCAGTGTTAAAAAGATGATCCAGGAATATGGTTGTACAGATAATGAATGACAGACAGTCTTGAATTTCTCTCTGCTGTGACAGGTAAGCAGATCTCCACGCTAAAAGGAGAAGAAATATAATCTAATAACTAAGATATAGAAGGTAGAAATAGGTATTGGCAACCAGCTTTAATTTTCAGCCCATTCCTGATGCTATCTGGACAGTGAATGCCCCAGTAAAGCTGATGAATTTACTGAGCATATCAGTAAGAAGGAAAATACACTGCAGAGCTAGTGGATAGATACATCATACCAGACAAGTTAAAAGACAGGGAACTAGCTGAAAATAAATAGTTCAACTTCATGTAGAAACCAGTCACAGTGAAGTCATGCTGGAGTTTTGATACAGGTATCCGTAAGATTATGAGAGGCTGTAGAACATGAGTATAGAAAAACTGTCTACTTTGTGTTCCAAGACAAGAAATAGGTTTTACTAACACAGAGTTAAACAGTAAAACACTTTACCACACTCACTAGGGATGCCAGAAGTGTACATGGCAGATAGAAACCCAGTATGGGTGATTGTTTGTGTAGAAGTGATTTAATGAAAAGGAGTTGAGAGAGAAAAAAAGTTCTAAGGCTTGTGGGATAATACAGTTTACAGCTTTTCTTGTACCTCCACAGAGTCTTTTGGCCTAGTAACAAGAGATGCAAAAATCTTTTCATTATTTCGTTATTGATAATTTGGTCATTGTTTACACTGCTCATGATCAAATTCATGTAATTTGGGTAAAACAGTACAGTTTGATAGTGTTAGTATCTAAATGACTCCCAATACTTTTTCAGCTTCTCTAGATTTTAAGTGTTGCATTTATACATTGCTAAGTCTGTAAGCTCTTGTGGCACTGCACCTTTGGTGGCTTACTGACTTCTGCTAATGGAAGATGATCTGCTACAGAAATGCTGGAGGGTGTTTCATCTCTGCTACACTGCGATACCTTCAATTTCTACAGTGTGTTAGTATTTGATGCTTACTATAATTTATCACCTCTAGACTCTTGGGGTAACCTAAACATTTTCTCTATTTTCTTCTTTCGTGTAGAAATAACAGTTAAGAATTTGCTTGTTTAAGAATTTGAAAGATCTTCTGTATGATTGTTATTCTTCTAGACACAATGTATCAGATAAGTTACTGATATAACTGCTGAGTAATTCCTCTGCTCCAAATGCATACATATAGAAAGCTATCTATATGTATAATGATTGATCACTGTATAGAAATACTTAATTTAGGTTAAGTTATACTTTTAAATTTATAGCATCCACAACACAAATTCCTGCAGCCCTAGGATATTAATGATTCAGAAGATAAAGCTTTGAAAAACAGCTGTATTGTTACTGACTTTGATGTGTATAGTCATTATGTAAATTGTTTCCCTTGGCAAATAAAAGTTTAGGAAATGACATAATTGCCGTATATCTACAGTTATGGGTCAGTAACTTTACATCACCTTGTCAGTGTGATGGGATGAAACTAATGTGCTTAAGTATAACCTGGAACATATTTGTTTCTATTCAATGCGTCACTGTCCTTTTCAATATTCGACTCAAAACTACTGATAAAAATTTTTGAGAATGAGAAGAAGGAATAAATAGACAAACACTTCCGCTGTTGATCCAGGACATATCTTGGCTGTACTGTTTGATGTAACTAACCTTTTTGATAGGCTTTGGACAGTCAGTTGACCTTTTTCTCCTAATACCTTCCAGCATTCATGTACTTCAGAAATGACGACTTTTTGTTTGCTTTAGCCATACTTTTCCTTATGAACACAGTGTTCATTATCCTTCTCACTATAATGTCAGATTGAAAGGCAAACATTTGCTGTGCTATTGCCTTCTTCTTTCAATATATCAATGGCTTAAGCTATGAACTCTGTGTATGCATAAGGCTCCTAAGCACATCCAGGGAAACTGGATTTCACTGTCCTTTTCAAGCAAATACCAGCCAGAAGGTGGACAATAATTTGCTTCAGGTAGGATCAGTATCAATTGATCTCTCTTTATTGCTTTGGGGTTACTCAATGAGGCCACTAAGGGAAAGAAATGGAGGTGACCAGTGGCTGTTATAACTTGTGAAACATGAAAAGTGTTGTGGATTGTGAGTAAAGCAATAAGAGTTCTGCCTAGAAATGGAAATTCAATTCTCAGCTTACAGTTAATGAGACCATTATGTTCTTCATAGTTCTAAACACTTAGAGGCTGTTGTGATGAAATCTAATAGATTTGTATCATTATGTTCTGTAAATGATGGAAATTAGCATAAATCGCCTGAAATATGCCATTTGAAATGCAGTGCAGAGTGATGCTGAGGATATTGTCTTTCCACTTTGTAAAGCATTAGTTTATAATGACTTTGTATCCCTTGTGCTAATATTCCATGTATGTAAGTGTTAAACGCTGCCAACAACAATTATAATGTAGAAATTTTTGTTTGCTTTATTCTATATTCATCCTGATAATGAGGGATGAATTGTGCTGGGCAGCCAGAAACACTGCTGGTGAAACAGGCAAAAACTTAATGAATACAAAGTATAATTCATACAGTTCCATATCCCTCTGTGTAGGGAATTTAACGGTAACATATTTTTCTAGGAAGTGATGCTTGTGATGATAAGGAATTTATTGTCAACATTTTCCTCTCAAGCTTTTGGATCAAGACAAGGAACCATATTCTTTATGACTAACTGCTTGTTGCTGAAGATTTCCTTGGAAATAAATACCTTGAAAAACACCTTCAGAAAAAAAAAGGCATCACACCTTTACTATATGTTCAGCCGCATTGGGTCCTTTCAATGGAATTAAGAAGTATTTTGAATATCAAATATAGGCTTAAACAATTTCCCTCAAATATTTTTTATCTTTTGTTAAGTGGTATTAAGTGGCAGGTGTTGGTATTACTTTTAAGGTCTTGTCCAGTTGAAATGGAAGGGACCTGCAAATGGGACAAAATTATGTATTACTTCCCAACCTAGATAATGTATCACACTGCTCAAGAATGACTGAGAATTTATGCAGAGTGGGGAAAGTGTTCTGCCAATCATGGCTTTTAACAAAGTGAAGGAGGAGACAGATTTTTTTAGATATGTTAAAAAAAATCCACACAGAAAGTAAGCAAAAAGTCAAGAATTCAATTGTAAAAGCAGGGAAATTAGCTAATAGTACCTGTGGTTCCATACTAATTGGAAAAATGTTGCTAATTGTGAGTAAAGAGGGATGTCTTTGCTGACAGCTTCCTACTGTGTTCATAAAAGTAGAACTTGTTACATCCTTAATCCATAAACAGGATTGCCTTGACTCCACTTTCTATTTATCGTTTCCTAATGCTTGACTGCCTCCAAATTTGTAATTGACTCATAGGTTAATAATTTAACTTGTTTATTAATAACCCAATATAAATGTTCTGTGAAATAAACTTTTTAGCTTTATGAGACTCTTCTTTTTGATTCTCCTCTTTTTAGTGTTCAGATGGAGGGTTTTTTGGTTCTATTTTTAGCAGTGATTTTGAGCATGATTACTAAAATAAGGAACTTATTTTCCTGATGGTGCTTATTAAACCATGCCTTTAAACCTTTAGGAATGGTTGCTGAATGGCAGTGGGAGCTGTAAGAAGTCAGGTCTACAGTTTCTTCTAGTATTTTATAGGATCACCTTGTATTTATGGTTCTCAAAATGTGGGTTTGCATAGCGTGTTCTTAATATGCTGTGAGACAAAGATACATATCACACACAGCCAAGCTCAAAATTAGAGATGTGTTTTTGCAAATTCTTCTCATCATACCATCCATTAACATTCTTTAAAGATCAGGACAGTCTGGAAGTCTCTAAAGGTACTCAGTTCTTTGCAGATCAGTACTGTATTTTAGTGCCAGAGTTTTAAAGTTATTGCATATTTGGATCCACTGCACAACTCCCCAGAGGACATTAATCTAAAATTATTCCTTTCTCCCTTGTTTTCTCCAAACCATTGAGAAATTCTCCATTTTTCAGAGAAAGACTAAAATACTAGAGAGAAAATACATTTTTCTATTTTAATGGAAATATTTTTACATTGATTTGCTTTTATTTAGTTTGGATGTTGAATTTTCTTCTCATAGTCACTATGTTAAGAAATATCTGCTAGACTGGCTGAGTTTTGCTTCCAGTATGCACCCATGATATCAAAATGGACAATTTATTCCAGAGGCCCAACAGTGTATGAGCCAAGTAAGCCTCATTTTCTTCAAAAAATATTCAGAGAGAAATCCTGATTAAAAAACCACTAAAGACAGATAGTTTTCCTTGCTATCTTCAAAGAATAAGGGTTGGCTTAAAAAATACCTCATTAATACCTCCAAAACTCTACCTTTGAAGGTTCAGTTGCCTCATCAAGCACTTTGTTTTATTCATTTTACTGACACACAACCGCTCCTCCCTGAAAAAACTCAATACCCAAACCAAACAAAAAACCAAAACCAACAACATCAGCAACAACAAACCCTAAACCCAATACTTATGGATACCTTCAGAGAAATGAAGGTAAGCCTTAATTTTCTTTGAATTTCTTTTTTCTTTAAAAAAATGTATAGGGCATTATAAAATTCTTAGAAAAAAAAAAAAGGGGGTTGTTTGTTTGTTGGAAAAAAGTCTCATCACAATATTTTCCAAATTTTATAACACATATACACCCCAAAAGCATGAATAATTTCAGAAGTTTAACTTGAAGGACTACTCCAAGTCCTCTGGGATAAAAGTGTCAGAGGAATGTGAGATAAAAGTAAGTACCAGTATTTCCACTGCCCTAGTGCATGTCTATGTTTATATTTGTAGCAACTGAGTTTAAAAGCCAAGTGTACTTGAAAAGGGAGGATAGATAAAAGCAAAGGAATATTTTCTCAAAGATCTGAAAATCTTGATAGAAAGCCAAGAATTTTTCCACACGTTCAGGATAATCACTAACTACCTGGAAAAAAACTGACATGCACTGTCTCAGTTAACAATGAAAGGTGAAACATTAACACTTTGGGAACTACAGCATAAAAAAGCTGTTAGAGAGCATCCAAAGGAGGGCCAAGAGGATGGTGAACGGTTTGGAGGCAAAGCTGTATGAGTGGCTGAGGTCACTTGGTCTGTTCAGCCTGGAGGAGACTGAGGGGAGACCTCATAGTGCTCTTCAACAACCTTACGAAGGAAGACGAGGGGCAGGCACTGCTCTCTTCACTTTCATGACCAGTGACAGGACTCAAGGAAACAACATGAAGGTGAGTCAGGGGAGGTTTAGGTCAGATATCAGGAAAAGTTTCTTCCCCAAAGAGTGTGGTTGGGCACTGGAACAGGCTCCTCAGGGAAGTGGTCACAGCACCAAGCCTGACAGAGTTCAAGAAGTGTTTGGACAACACACTCAGGTCCATGGTCTGACTCTTAGAGTATCCTGCACAGGTTCAGGAGTTGGGCTCGATGATCCTAATGGGTGCCTTCCAACTCAGCATATTTTATGGTTCGATTATATATTAAACCTGAAGTTCTCTTTGCAAGGTGACTGAGGTCTTATCCACTTTAGCCATATATCCAATGAGAGGTACAAAATGTCAGCACCAATGGCTGCAGTCAGGCACATTACAAGATGGCCAGTGTCACCTTTCCTAGCTGGTCGTCTGTCTCATTTACAGAAAGTCTTTGAAGAAAAGACTTTGAAGAAGAAATTGAAAGCTGTGAAAGAGAACCACATGTCTTTTTAAGATCTAAAAGGATGACATAAACAGAGAAAATGCAGGTAGTAGTAGGGCAGACATATTAGGCAGTTCAATTTCAGGTTTCAAACACTAAGACTGAGTCTGGTGGCACCTCTCCGTCTGAGAATCAACATGAAGATAGGACACTCCTTTTGTAGAGTACATGGGTCCACTTCCCTTCTCTCCACTCACTGCAAGGGATTTGACACAAGAAGAAAGTGTTTCAGAGGGAGAATTGTTAAGCTTCAGCAATCGCCTCAACAGCTTTGGGAAGCAGCGAGGCCTTCATTGTGGCTATGCTGCTCCACAACTGGAGAGCCCTATGCAGTCTCTCAATACACAGTCACTAACTTGTCTTTTTGTAACCTGCGTGATTCAGAAACAGGAAGAATAAGTCTGTCTTTTATTCTGTAGACTCATAGAATAATTTGGACGGCAAGGGACCTTAAAGATCATCTAGTTCCAACACTCCTGCCATGGACAGGGATACCAACCACTTGACCAGGCTGCTGAAAGCCCTATCCAACCTGGCTTTGATTACCTGTTTTATAAGAAGAAATGTTCATAAAAAATTTATTTTATAAGAAATACACATATGTTTTAAAGGGAGATTAAATAAATACATTTGGACAATCAAGTCTATATGCTTAGATATTTTTACTATAAATTAATATTTCATGTTTCATCAGTCTGTGTCCAAATTCAGATACAGAATGATCTTTTCATTTAAACATTTTCCAGAAATTGTGTTCAATAATACAATTCTTCTGTAGTTTCTTCTAATTTAGTTATGTCTTTTTACTAATGTTTTGAAAGCAAAGTCAAAATAACAGCAACAATGCATAGAGAAAATTTCCATTGAACCATAGATCAAGTTGTTGTCAAGAATATTTATTAATTTATGTTCAGTAAACAAAAGGGGTTTTTTATGTCGAGTATGAAGTAGATTATATTCTTGTATGTTTGTTTGCTTTGTTTTATGCTTCCATTGCTTTCATTTCAGAACCAATATGATAAACAAAGACACTGTTGCTTAGCAACTTCAAATATTTCCTTTTTAAACTCAATGCTCATATTTTGCATTGTAATGTAAGTTCAGTGTATACAGTGTGAAGAGCTATTGGAAAATAATTAACTTCCTCTTTCTTGGACTAATTTCTCAAAAATTTATTTTATCTACTATTTGTCTAGGGAGAAGGAATTTTTCTAAATTATATTAATCTAGAGAGATTTTGTTAAAAAGGCAATTTATTATCCTACATACTGAAAAATTAATTTTTCAGTAATTACCATATAAGTAGAATTTATTTTCCTTGGTGTATATACAAGGATCTTAAATCAGTAGACTTCTATAGTTTAAATGTCCCCAAAGTAGAGTGATTCTAGCTTTTATCTCTCTAATGAGTACCTAGTGATACAACCTCTTCATGCTGTATAGTTACACTTTGAAATTTTTGCATTTTGCATGTGAAACAACAGGCTAGACTTTTATTTATTTATCACTTCAGTGATATAGAAGTTAGAAGCCATTAATTTTCTTCTAATAGAAGGTGTCCTAACAGTGTTTGACTTCTAATAAAATCAACCTGTTATGAGTGACTAGTAGGAATACGTGGCCATTAATACAAGTAGGATTATGTGGTTATTATTTTGACTATCTATCTTATTTGAAAGCTTGTCATTTCCTCTCCTATGTATTCTGAAGTTGTTTCTTGTAAAAGGAGTTCCTTATTATATAAGAGTATGCATCTGCTATATGTGTGTTAATAACCGTATTTAGGGCATTTATAAACAAACACAGTATTTCCCAATAGCAAGAAGCTGGCAGTAATAGGCAAAGATTAACATAATTTCTTACAATTTATTAAATAACTTAGGTAATTTAGGTAGGTTGAGTTGCTGGTTTGTTTTTTTTCCTGAACTTTTCTTTGAAGAAAGTAGATCCTGGGTTAACTGTCTGGTAGAAGGACAGCATTCAGTATATTATGCTTGGTCAACACCTGCATTTTAATCCATGTATTGTGGCACAGATCAGTCTGGAATTTCATATTTGCCAGGATAGAATCAGTGAATGTGTTTTCCTAAGTAGCTTTTCTCTTTTTTTAGTGAAGAGGGAGATAACGGTTAATTTTGAATAAGAAGTGGTAGTATGTTTTTGCTTTAATTTCCTTCTGACTTCAAAGGGTAGATAAATTTCTAAATAAATTAAGATATAAGCAAATATGTTGTTAGTACTTTCTTTAATCAGAATTTGCAGCTGTGAATTACCTTCTCTTTTAGTCATAAACTGTTGCTTGAAATTTGGTGACAAACACTGCCTGTTTTACAATTTTGTCTAGTCATCCACTTCTTAATTAAGGTAGAATCTGTTAAGAATGAAATAGTGGAAGCTGGAATTCTTGATTTAGAAAATGGACTATCAAATTGCAGAAAGATGAGTTGCAATATTCTCCATGCTGTGTTAAGTTGTCAAACATAAAAAATGTTAAATAGCTCCATGCTGTGTTAAGTTGTCAAACATAAAAAATATTAAACAGAATCCCATTTAGGGAAAAAAAAATACCACCAACCCCCCCCCCCACAAAGTTATTTATTTTACTTTCAATTTATACAGTTTGTCACAAGCATATACATGAAAAGATTTCAAAACACAGTGTTTTCTGAGATGGCTAACAGCTACATTTGATGAAATATGAAAACCACAGCAAAATACTATTATCAGTGGTAGTAGCCAGGATCATAATTTCCAGAGTTTAAAACAAACTATAGAAACATTTTGAGAATCAGGATCTTCTTATATGGCAAGTCTTCCACTAACTTTTTCAAAACCGGTACTTTCTCTTTTTCTGTTTTTTTCTCTCCTTTTCCTTTTTTTTTTCTTTTTTGGTTTTGGTTTTGGTTTTGTTTTTGGTGAGTTGGTTTTGGCTGGTTGGTTGGTTCTGTTGGTTGGTTGGTTTTGTTTGTTTTGTTTTGTTTTATTTTCTTCTTTGGTTCTTTTCTATTTCTGAAAAGTCAGTATGAAATGAATAGATTATCTGCAGTGTGTTTGTTTCATACGAGACTCTACAGTTTAATATCTGATTGCAATATAAATTTATATGGCTTGTTATTAACTCTGTAGGTATTTTGCATACATCAGGAAAAGGCCCTTGCCTAAGAAACAAAGGTAGCCTAAAGCTATAACAAGACTTAATCTTGCAGTTTCGCTTAAGTCCTATATATAACAAACATCATAATTAACCATTTAGCTCAGATTTTTTAGCAGCAACCCTTGAAAATCCTGTGGTTCTGCTTCCCAAATTTTCATGAGCTTGAACTGGTTTCTGATTGATGAAACCTGTATGCACCTTTCTCCACCTAGATGCATTTTGCTCATGTCAGGCGTTCTCCATAGAGAACTTTTACAGAACTCCTAGAGCATATGCATTCTTATTCTTTGGCTTAGCTGCATTAATTTTTCTTGTCTTCTACTTTAAAGAAAAAAAACCAGGGAATACAAAAGTACTTTTCTGTAGGCTATTATTTTCACAATGACAGAATGTAAAATGCTATGTTAATATTGTTTCTTGAGAAATGCAGAATGGGATATAAATTTGGTATTACAAATATATGTAGAGAAGAACAGGTAGCCTGTACAGCTTTTGCTGATGGAGAAGACATGAAAGATGACTCTATATTCATACCGAAACTTAGTGATTTAGGGAGTTCTGTGAGTAAACAGTTTTTAAAACTTTAGATTGTAATATGATTATCTGAAATTTGGTAATCTTGTTAGTGTATTTAATGTTGTAGAGAAGGTGAATCCTGGTTTTAGAGTTTGTTAGTCTATATCTACCTGCAGTATCTCTACTTGAGAGATCCATGTTCTCCATTTCTTCCTGCAAGCTGCTACTTGCATCTATCTGGTAGAGTCCATGGATTTTTTTCTCTTCCCTCTCTTGCTCCCTTCATTATATTGTTAATATTTCTCCTATGGAGCACTTTACATTCCTTTGGGTTCTGAAAAGATAAAGATGTAACAGTTCTGCTTCCTTTTTAGATTTGTTTTTTTTCAGTTGGTACTCTAATCTGTGGAATGTTATGTGTCAAAACAGATAAGCTGGGTTGAAAATTGAATTTTTTCTTATCCATATATTTATCTTTCAACATTTCCTTTTTTCATTGCACCTGCATAAACATACATTTAATTCTTCCCTTTCATTCACCAGTATTAGTTCATCATTCAGATGAATCAGAAGACTGCTTCTAGAAAGAAAATGTGCATGTCATGTATTTTATTAAAAAGTAAGCTCTTTGAGTTTTGATCCTTTTTATTGCAATTGAAGAGAAAGATGTTTGTTCTGAATAAAAAGGAAAAATAATGACTGAGTTTTTAAGAGAAAATGAAACACTTACTGAGAATTAAATGAAAGTCAGTCAAAAGGCTTCTTCTGTGAAGCTGTTGTATCTCCTCCCAAGAGACTGAAACTGTCTTATTTGGCTTCCAGGAAGTACCACACAGAATTATTTCTGCCCTAAGAGAAAAAATTCCCATTAATTCAAAATAATTTAATGTTGAATTTTTCATACCCTCAATGATAAAAGCTATAACAATTTTCCCTGGAGGCAAAACATATGCAAATATAATTTCTACGTGGCTTCAAAATGCATGCCTCTGTGTGTGTGTGTGTGTGTGTGTGTGTGTGTGTTTATGGTATATAGACAGAAAAAAAAAAGCTACAATAAACTGCAGATTCAGATTTTTAAATGCTTTTGCTTGTCATCATCTATAGGTTTTAATTATTGGAAAACCTGAACTGGTATTTTAAGATAATATTACTCACACTAACTAGAAAAATCAGGAAAATTTCTCCTTAACTATGAAAAATAGTTGTCACTGAATGGTATGGTTTTTAAAGCAATGCAGTGCAAAACAATTGAGAGCCCTGGATGCTCTGCTCATATGTCATCTAGCTTGGCTTTCACCTTCTCTAAGATACGGAAAGGCCACTTTGCTTTCAAACATAAAACCATACAGAGGGATTTTTTTGATGCTACTCTGAACAGGGTCATGATTATGGACATCTGATCCTATATGTCTTTCTGTACCAGCATTCCAGCTTGGAATAATGACTGAGTAATATTTATGAGTTAAGAACAAAAAAAGACAATTCTTAGTCATTTCTAAAGCTATGTGGATATTAGATATTCACTTTTTCTTTCCACAAAAGATACTATTGGTCTTATTTCAAAGTAAGCAGTAAGTACTCTTGCTAGATTATCATAATTAAAATTATGTACTCCCTTCCTCCAAAGTTTTGGCTAGAAAGACTTTCAGTCAAATTTGATCACTCATGTTTATGATGCATTCATTCTACCTAAGCCATATGCATCACAGTAACAGGAGAGAATTTAATTTCTCAGATTGAATTACTCACTATTAGTAGAGCTACTGCAAGAAATGATGTCATTTGTATGTCTGTCTTAGCAAGCTTACAAGCAGTTCAGCTAGTTTGGTGTTAACCTCCAACCTGTCACCAGTGATGTTTGTACTCTCCAACATCAGTGAAACTTGTTGCAATTGTAATTTTTCAGCAGTTGCCAGTTTGGTTTCATCTAGCTGACAGCTAAACACAATTTCTAATAATCAAATGACAAGTTAATGGTGTTTGCTGCAGACTACCACTTGTACCATCTATGGTTCAAAATCTAAAAAATCCAGAAGACTAAATGCACTCCTTTTTCCCCTGTCACGTGAAGAGGGGAGATTTCCTTGACTCTCTCTATTTAGTTTTTCTGTCAGTGTCCCAGGAAAGCTGAGACCATTGTGCTCAACCAGTCTGTCAGCATTCCATTATGAGGAGTCTTCACTGAGAATGGTTTGACAAACTTGTTCAGGTACACACACCAACAGCATAAGGGAGACTCCTAAGCAGGTCTTCCCCTTTGTTTGAGTGTGTTCCTTGATCTTTCCACATCTCCTCTTAGATTTCGTTGCTATCTCAGACAGTTTCAATAATACACTCTATTGTCATTTGCAGCTCTACACAACATTCCAAAGCAATTAACTAAATTTGTACTCAGAATTATTTGATTCTTACTGTGGCAACATAAACCTCATGGATTTTCTTCTGCATACCTGATTGGGTGAAAGCAACTTAGATTCTAACTGTGAAAATGTTGTATTTATGTGCATAATTACTTTTTCTTCCTTCTTTTTAAAATTTCCAGACTTAGGAACATTTTTCTTAGTACCTTCATTTGCTAGGATAATTCTGAAAATAAAAAAAAATAATGGAAACAACAAAGCTATTGGAAATTTATATTTGATGCAACATGAAAGAAAGACATTTTAGACAAAATTTCCCAAGAGTAAAATGTACACTGCATATCAAATAAATCAATTTATTGCCCCAAAATCTGCATGTGTATATGTGCGCACATGTGTGTTTGCGCATGCATATATTTTCAAAATAGTTGAAAAATATTTGAAGGATAGCCAAATACCTAGTAATAACTAGTAATTATTCTTTGTGTATCATTGTAGTCCTGTGTGTGATTAATTAATACGGTTTTGCTGTTTTTTCTTGGAGAAGAGCCAGTCTGTCCTTAACAAGAAATTTAGGAATGATTTCTTCCATGTGAATGCTCAACTAATTTTATTCAGAATTACAGTCAGATTTCTGATCTGTTCTGCAAAGTCTTTACTTTTTTAACTACTTTGCTTATCACAGCATAAGTCCATAAGGATTTGAGAGATTTTTACTCCTTAGAACCACACAATAATTTGGGTTCTAAAGGACCTCCAGTGGTCATCTACTCCATTTTCCAGGAGGGTCTTCCATCCTGTTTTATTTCATATTGTATGGAAATAGTCTTTTGTGATAGCTGAATAATATTCTGGAAATTTTAATATGAAGATGCTTGTAGAATATACAAATGAATGAAAAAGTATATGGTCCTAAATTTGTATTTAAAATATTTATATTTTTAACAGAAGTAATGTAATGTAAGGGGAAGAAAATGGGTTTGAATTTACTTATCTAAGTATCCTCAAGGGACCCTCTGCATGAATCAGTAGTGTATTGTGATGCATGCTCTATAACTATACACAACAAAATTATCCCTGTCCCCAGGAATTTTTAAGCTGTATAGCTTAAAAAAGACAAAGGTATACAGTGATATATAGAACTTTAATAATCAGCATAACCGATCCTTTCACACATCATCAAACTAATGATTATCGTGGTGTTTATAAAAATCCACAGCAAAGTGGTGTATGAAAAGACAATTTTTAAGACAGATGGTAGAGAAGTTTGTAAATATTCACATTGAGCTTCTGTGATGGGTTGACCTTTTCCAGCTGCCAGATGCCACTCAGTTGCTCTGTCTCTGCCCCTCCTCAACAGGACAGCGGAGAAAATAAGATGCAAAAGTTCCCGGCTTGAGGTAAGACAGGGAGCTTACTGACAACTTGAGGGCAACATATCTTAAGAACCATCAGTAGAAGACACAACTTGAGGAAAAATCACATAATTTAACCAGTAAAGAGTCTACTCTTTGGACCAGAAGAAACAAAGAACAAAAAACCTAAGCCACCTTCCTTCCACCAAGCCCCCCTTCTTCAAAGGCTCAGCTTTTCTTCATCATTCCTAACTCCTCTACTTCCTCTCCTCCAGCAGCACAGGGAGGTGGAAAACGGGGCTGAAGTCAGTCCCTAACAGCTATTCTCTCCCCCTCATTTCTCCTCACACTGTTTCCTTCTCCAGAGTGGAGTCTTCCCATGGGCTGCATCTTCCTTCAGGACATGTCCACCTGCTGTGATGTGGGGTACGTCACAGCCTGCAGAGTGGGTATCTAGAACACCTTCTCCATGGGATTTCTCCATCTTGGGGCTGCAGAGGCATCCCTGCCAGGAGCTTCCCGCCTCTCTCTCTCTCCCCTTGGGACTACAGGGCTGTTTCTCAAAGGGTTCCCCTCAGGCCTGGATGCCTGGCAGCATTTTGCCTTCTCTTACTCATCTGTGCCCTGTGGTGAGACTGTTGGAGCTGGCTGGAACCAACCGTGTCCGCCTCCACACAGGGACAGCCCCTGCTCCCCTCTCACTCTCACTATCAAAACCTTGCCACTTAAACCAAATACAGTTTTTCAAAGATGAAAGAATACAACAGCAAAGGCATGAAGATTTAAAAGAGAAAAAAATCAAAAAAAAACCCACTAATGAATAAATATAGAAACAAAAAAATCCCCAAAACAAAACCAAAAATCCAAAATCTAACCTAACTAGAGGTCGAAAATTGGCTTCCTGGAATAATTAGATTTCAAAGTCAGGTTTTTCAGACAAAAATAAAGATGGTATTTGTAGGATAGCCAAAGTAAAAATAATCAGTTTATTTGAGTGGCATGCAGAACAGCAAGACAGTGGAAGAAAACAGAGAGACGGATGACAAGTCTAAAGCTGAACAGGAAAACAGTATTTGTTGCAATGTACCAAACAGACTAGGAGAGAAAGATTGAAATTGTCAAGGAAATTGTACGCCAAATGAGATTCTGAATGAGCTCTACCTGTGTATTTGAAGAGAAAAGGTCATGGCTTAATTATTATGCAGAAAAACTTGCCAAACAGAAGCCACCGTTTGTCTCTAAGAGCCCAGAGTCTAAGAAGGGGCCCTAAGTTGATATGGGTAATTGAGAAGCAGTCTGGTGAAAATTTCATTAGTGACTGGAGGCAGAAGGACAGCTGTGTAACCCGTTAGACAGCCAGTAGAGAGGGCAAGGTGCTCCTAAAGACACGTGAAGGCAGCAGGAATCAGGGCTGGGGTAACTACGCTAACATCTAAGCTGACCTTATGAGGCAGGTATATAACAGAAGGGAGAAGAGACTAATACCAGGGAAATTCACCTAATACTCAAAAAAAGTGCTTTATGGAACCGAGTTAGCAGTGACAACACAGCAACAGGGTCATGGAAGTCATTCGAGGACAGGTTTTCAAGAACTTTGCCTCTTTATTGTATGAACAATGAGCATACAAGAACAAGAAGGAATGAGTGGCTGTCAGCATTTACTTGCTAATCAATGAAAGTTCAGACCCCGATTTAAGAGTCAAGATTTTGAAAAAACTGGTGTGTGCCCTTTTGTTCAGGATATAAAAACAAGCTGGTAAATAAACCACTACCAATCATGATTGTATTATCTTCCGTCTGAATCACTTTTTCCCTGAAGATTTTTATCTCCTTCCAGTTTTAAAGAGAGCTTAGTTGTTGACTTTCTTATCTTTTACTAGTTCTTTAGGAAAATAACATTTTGTCGTGCTTTGTTGCACTAGCACTCTTACCTCCTTAGATTTTTTGATTCTCCCTATGGCATTTATTTGAACACTGTTCCTTTTTTTTTTTTTTTTTTTGAAGGATACAATACCACTTCCAGTGACTCTTTTTGCCCTAGTGTTTACTGTAGTCTCTAACCACAATGTTTAGCTGTGCTATCTAAAATCTTCCCTGAAAGTTTGTGCCATATATTTTTTGTTTCCAGTGTGGTCCTTAAGTAACTTCCATGCTGCCTGCAAAGACTTCCACCTGCTCTCTTTTTCTTTTACCTTCTTTTCAAGAAGTTGGTTCATTTTTATGTTGGTCACCTTTCTAAATCTACTGCAGCTCTAGTGAATGTTTGCTTTTGTTGCTACAGAAAAGGGCTACAAAAAAAAAGGGCTACAAAAATGCTGAAGAGCCTAGACAAAGCCATTTTAAGCTGAGGTCACTTGGCTTGTCCAGCCAGGAGAAGAGGACACTGAGAAGAGATCTCATGGTGGTCCACAACTTACTCACATGGGGGAGCAGAAGGGCAGGCACTGATCTCTTCTCTCTAGTGGTCAGTGACAGGACTGAGGGAATGGCCTGAGGCTGTGTCAGGGGAGGCTTAGGTTAGATATTATGAAAAGGTTCTTCACCCGGACAGTACTGGGCACCAGAAAAGGTTCCCCAGGGAAGTGGTCATGGCAGAAAAGTGCCAGAGTTCAAAAAGCACTTGGACAATGCACTCAGTGTGACTCTTGGGGATGTCTAGTGCAGGTCGAAGAGGTGGCCTTAGATCATTTTTTTCTCTTACAACTCAGGACATTCTATGATTGTATAAATACTGAATGACAAAAATCACTCACTGTAACTGAATTGGCCTCAAGCATCAGCATTTAGAATCACATCCTTAGTGCTGGTGAGGACCAAATAAAAAATTACCCTGCCTCTTATGAGATCTTTTTGATCTTTCCCTCGTTTAAATAAAGTAAGTCAATACATTTCTCTTGTATGCCCTAATCTCAAAGCATCCCTGACCTCTTTTGCATATTGTTGTCATTGTTCCCTGTGTGGTCAAGGAGACAGTAATATCTCAAAATTGCTTTTTTTTAAATCATGGTCTGGATTTTCCCTTGAAGAAGATAGCATCTTTTAAGATTCAAGCGGGTTCTTAAAGACATGATTGTACGGTGATATCTGCAAACCTGTGGTTCATAAAAATTTCAATTTACCTGAACTCATTCAAGTAGTAACCTTGGTCTTAAGAGATATTTAGATATTTGCCTCAAAGGAACATAAGCAGCCTACATAATTTACAAGTCTATAGCATTTGCCTTACCCCACCGATACTACATTTGACATTCAATTCAGTTAACTTGGAAATCCATCCTCTTTAAAGATTTTTAAGTGCTCATTTTACCTATTTCAAATGAAGAGGGGTTAGTCTAGGTAGCCTAAGATATCCAGTTGATCTGGCTGACTTTCCTTGGTAAATTTCTGTTTCAAGTTAGAGGTCTTTTAGACTTCATTCTCTTGTTGTTGCTCCATTTACTCCACATTAAAAATCCTTTTTCAGTTTATTTAGTTATAGATTTTGTTTATTGTTGATCTTCATGTGACCAAGATGGTTTTGGTGTGCTTCAAAGGTATTTATATATGTACAATAAATATTTATGGCAACATACGTGACTAATGTGTGGTTGGATCTACACATCAGCCAGATTCTTTCTTGACTGCTTTGCCCACCCCTACATCATTGTGGATTTATAAGACCTTGGAAATTCTTCAGTCTTTCTAGCAAGAAGGTCAGGTCCTCAGGTACAGTGGTGATTATAATTCTCAAAGTACTGAAGGTTTAAAACTTGCTTCTTCGTCTTCTCTGTACAAGGCAGAGCATTTGATGTGCAAACTCTCATTGGCTAAGTTTATATTAAAAAGTTTGGTAGAGTTTTAGTGTGGTATCTTATATCTTTACAGAGTGGTTTTGCTTGAAAGTCAGAAAATTTAATTTGCTTGCTCAACACTTTTCAGACTAGATTAGATTCTTCTTTGATAAAGGAAGCTTTAAAGAAATTAGTGAGAATGTGAACTACCTTTTTGTCCTTACCTTCACTTTGCAAGGAAACACACTTTAAAAAATGAACCAAAAAGTATCCTGACAAAATACTGGGACATCCCTTTGACAGAAAGCCCTATATCCCCACAGTTGCAGTTAGATAATAGAATAAGATGAACTATATTTGTTTAGAACAACCATGGACTATGAAAAATAAAGCAGAATCATTTGTCTGATCTCTCTCTCCCCTGATCTGCCTCAGAAACTTTGTGATTTCTGTCCTTCTGTCATCTCAAAGGTACTGAACTGAAGCACGTTCACAAGGATTCTGTCAAGTCAGTCTAGCCAGCTAGATGAACTGAGTAATTTGTCTTGGGGAATCTTTTGCTTTGACACAAGGTGAAAACTAAGTAAATATTCTCACTGGATGAGGTGATGCCAGGAGAATCCTCATTTTTAATATTTCAGATGCCTAACATGTGCCATATGTCTATGTTCTGCCCAGTCAGACCCAAGCAGTTAAAGACCAATTCACCTGAATATTTAAATATACAAGAAAAAGTTATTAAGCCTCTAGCCAAAGCAAATCTTCAAAACCCACAAAATCCTTCTTCTAACTGCACAAACTTGACATACATAGATATTCAGTTTGAAGCACACATTACCACTGCCTCGTGACAGCAAGATCACATGGTTGTACTCCTGAGAATGTATTTTCTTCTTCTTTACCTGTGATTTTCTGTGTTACTTTCTTCTTTACAATTTTAATAATTATATTTTTTGTTGGCAGGTCCAAACAGGACGGGGAACCAGGACAGACGCTCCAGGAACTTTTTTATTATTTTATCAGTCTCACATACAGAGTTGAGACATAGGAGATGATACAAGCTCGTGTTGTCGAAGGCATTCCAGAGATTTCCAGAATACAAAGTATTCTTAAAAGCTTTTCAGCCAATAGCATACTTTTAAAAATTACAGACAACTGTCTTAACCAATCCTCATTAGCGCACGTACACCTGTTATACACAATACTTGCTTGGTTGTACCTTATATAACAATGCACAGTATTCCATTATTAAGCTTAACTTTATCTATCTTGTTAAACATATTTTTGCAACTCTAAAAGCTATCTCAGCCAAACCTAGAAACTCTAACCATTGTTTTAATGTCCTTGCCTAATGTATAATTGTATCTTCTTGAAGTTTTTCACAGGCAAAGCTAATCCTAAACTCTTCCGCTTTATTTCTTAAACTTGCTTTTATTTCTCACCCTTAAGAATCTTTCTACCTTTTCTTGTGTTTCCCACATTTTTAATACTGTAATAAGTCTGTTTTATAACATGGTATTGAAGTATTTTTACAACTTTTTATTCAGAGAGAAAATCATGCACATTTAATGTTCTTGAGACACACCACAAAGGACAGAACTGGTATTTCTGTGCCATTTGGTGGACAATAGAAAATGCTAGGATTTTTATTTCTCTCAAAATCACATAGAAACATAGAATCATAGAGTAGTTTGGGTTGAAAGGTACCTTAAGGATCAGCTAGTTCCAACCCCCACTTTTGTTGGCAGGGACATTTTCCACTAGACCAGGTTGCTCAAAGTCCAGTCCAACTGGGCCTTGAACATGTTCAGGGATGGGACATCCACAGCTTCTCTCAGCAGTCTGAGTTTACTTGAATTTTACAGAATCAGGACTGGCAAATTTGGAATGGACCAATGAGCTTGTGAAATCTTCACCGTTCAACTACTAAAAACTAAGAAAATCAAGGCTCTGAAAATAACTGATCAGCTTATT
Organism: Gymnorhina tibicen; assembly: GCA_013399875.1. NCBI lineage: Eukaryota > Metazoa > Chordata > Aves > Passeriformes > Artamidae > Gymnorhina > Gymnorhina tibicen. The sequence continues at coordinate 366,790 of VXAZ01010409.1, read as the reverse complement.
CATTATGTACTTCTAGAAACTTTGTGTCAAGTTTACTTTTACTGGACAAATTAAGTGCAATATCGATGATGACATAAAACTTTATATTCCCTTTGGCCATACTGCTTTGATGGTATTTTACTTTTATTTAAAAAAAAAGAATTTGAAAAATAGACCACATTTATTGTTGCAAGTGAGAATTCGGATTGATTCTAGATAAACTGCTACAAACCCAGTTTATCTTTATATTTTCATTGGCAACAATTTCTTGTCAACCAAAAATTTTAACCTTTTTACATTAAGAAAATACATATTTTTAGTAATTTAGTGTTTGAAAGAATTTCAGCTTTCAGAGTAACTACTAAAAGAAGAGAAAACTAAAATCTTCAGTGATAGAGACAGTCTCCAAATAAAAGAGTCTGTTTCTTAATCAAGTATTATTTCAGCTTTACAGAGCCTGCAGACTAAATCACTAATCAAATAGGCAATATTTTGCCTATTTGCATGAGAAAATATCCAGAGAAATTAAAAACCCTATTGAACTGTAGGAGCGTATGATTCCAAATTTTTTTTAGGTTCTGTCTCTAAATCTTTTCTATCTCTCCAGATTGTTTGTATTCATACTGTGCATACATTGCACTTGGAAGAGTATTGACCCCACATTTGTCTCAGTTGTTCACATTCCAGATTCAGATGTTATGATGGTGCTTGAGATTAATATGTACATTTTATGAATACAAATGTTGTTAAATGTTCTCTTACACTTTCATTTCAGCAGTTTTATGGTTACAGTTTTTATTCATAAAGTTCAACCACATTATATTTTCATATAGCAGTGTTTGTGAAATTGGGCTTTATTTTAAAGTATGAATTTATTGTAAGTTACATGGTCACACATAACTTGCTTAGAGGTTTAATATCAGTTACAAGATACCAAGTCTAATGTTAAATAGCACTACTTCACCACAATCATAGAATCATAGAATAGTTTGGGTTGGAAGGGACTTTTAAAGATCATATAGTTCCAAACACCTTGTGTCACCTTTCACCAAACATGTTTGCTTACAGTTTAATGTACCCTGGCCTTGAACGCTTCCAGGAATGGGGCAGTCTCGCCACCATCTCAGTAAAAACTAAAAGAAAGTAGGTTTAGATTAGATATTAGGAAGAAAATCTTTACACGTTTCCTCCTTGTCCTGTCAGTACTTGTGCTTGTAAAAAGTCCTTCTCCATGTTTCTTGTAGGCTCCTTTCAGGTACTGGAAGGCCACAATTAGGTCACCCCCAAAGGTCACAGCCTTTTCTCTTCCAGGTTGAACAATGTCAGTTCTCTTTGACTTTTCTCATAGGAGAAAATCTCTTGCTCCATCTCGCTGATCAACTTGTTGGCCCTCTCTGGACTCGCTCCAACAGGTTCACGTCCTTCCTGTGCTGGGGGTCCCAGAGCTGGGTGCAGCACTGCAGGTGGGGTTTCACCAGAGCAGAGCAGAGGGGCAGAATCCCCTCTCTCCCCTGCTGCCCACACTGCTTTGGATGCAGCCCAGGACGTGTTTGGCTTTCTGGGCTGTGAGTGCACATTGCTGGATCATGCAGGTCCTTCTCAGCAGGGCTGCTCTGGATCTGTTCATCCCCAGTCTGTGCTGATACCAGGGTCTACCCAACCCAGGAACAATACCTTGCACTTGGTCTTGTTAAAACTCATGAAATTCCCATGGGACCACTTCTTGAGATTGTCCAGCTCCTTCTGGGTGTCTTCCAATCCTTCAGGTGTGTCAACCACACCACTCAGCTTAGTGTCATCAGCAAATTTGCTGAGGGTACAACCACCAGTGGCTTACCCACTTTCCAGATATCACCAACTCAGGCTTTTGTTTTTTTTCTTAAATTTTCAGATTCATTCTAAACAGTGTTTCACTAATATTGTGGTTAAAGTTGCCCTGTGGACAATGGATATGTTGACTATGAGGTATGTAGACTACTAGGTATGTTTTTTTATGAATCAGGAAATTTTGCAATGAAAGGAAAGGAACAGAGAAGCTAGGAAATTGAAATAGCTGTCCTTCTGAGATTAATGCAGGAATATCTTCATTAAAAGGAAGTACCATCAGCCCTAGAGCTAAAGCACCTCAATACTCAAAGATTCAAATGTGATTCTTTTTATAGTAAAAACTCTGAAAAGAGGAATGACAGTTCTGAGCTAAAGAAATAAAAAGTCTGTGCATTTGAGTTGTGAAATAAGAGTTTTAACATGAAGATCAAACCTTGATCATGTAATGTCTGACATATAAAATGAAGCCTACAACTCTAAGTAGTACAGACAGCAGGACCAAGAAAGTTTTGGAGAAGATGTAATAGATAACATTCCCAAGTCATGAAACAGAGGAAATCTAGCATCACTGAAACCTTCGTTCTTGATCTCTGCTAGAAATAAATGGAGTAGGGTCTCTCAAAGTTTAAAGCATCTATTCATAAACATCTAATCTGGAGAAAAACACCTGCAGAAATGTACCTTGTACTTGTAGGTATGAAGAACTGGCCTTTAGAAGGTCACAAATTCTTGTGAAATACTCATGCCTGGTCATACTATAACAGGGAAGGCCTTTGCCAGTTATAAACTTTGGTAACAGAGATTTCTAGAACAGTGCAAGTCAATTAACTGTTAAACAAGTATTTTCTTTGGGTATGTTTTGAGGAGTCCTCTTAGATCAGCATTGCTGAAGAAGCTTCATAGAACTTACTTACATGTTCTGAATTAGGAATGGAATTTGTCTTTTTGTCTTTAAGGATAGATAGTAAAAGGATCACCGAAATATGCCAGAAAAGGAGTGGGAAAACTTTTGCATCCACAGCCATAAATGAAAACACTGAGGCACAACAGAGACAGCTCTGAGATGGGAAGATGATCTTCTCAAAAATGAAAGAAGTTATAGTCTAAGAAGGAACTACTGACAGAAGAAAATATTGTGCGGGATAATGAAAGTTTAAAGAGATCTTCAGTTTAGCCAGCAGGAAATCTCTTTTCACCAAAAGGGTAATTCAGTACCAAGGGAGGCTATCCAGAGAGGCTGCAGATTCTCTGTCCAGGGTGATCTTTAAGACTCAGTTAAACACAGCCATGTCTGACTTGATGCAGTGTTGGTGTAGTGCTTGTTTGAGTTGGAGAATGGAACTTAATGAACTCCAAAATTTGCTTTAAGCTTCTACTTCTGTAACTTTAGGAAAAAATAAGTAGGTGGATTACTTGAAAAGAGAGCAGGTATTAGAAACTGGAGGATTGTGATTGATAAAATATTATGTTGGGGGAGTGTGGAGTTGCAAGATTAGTAGAGTACACCAGAGATTTAATATTTGCTTTCTCATTTTTTTAAGTCTTCATCTCATGTTATATATGGCTAAAATCCTTTTTGTTCATTTTGAAAGTAGATGAAAGCAGCTTGTAAAATCCGTTTAACAAATGGACTACAAACAATAAAAACATTCAGGGAAAAAATTCTAAAGACCATAAAATATTTGACTAAGAATAAAAAATGGTAGTAGTTTGCTCCAATTTCTGCATATTCCTGTATATGCACACATACTAAGGTACTACAGAAAGCTCGGGGAAAGGAAAATATGACAGTGAGTTGTCTCTGGAGGGTTTTTCAGAACAGATCAGACAAATATCTTTTAAGTGTATCCCAGCTCATCATATAATTTTGATTTGGATAGCCTTAAAGGTTAAATAGAAGTAAGATGGTTTTTTATGAACCAAACATGAATTATTTCTAAGCATTATCACTACTACTCAGATATTTAGATTTGTAGTAGTTTTTGGTTTTTTAAATACAATTTCTCTGTCTGAATCTTCAATATACTGAAGCCTCAAAGGCTAGTAGTTTAAAGAAATTTAGCCTTTTGAAAAAAATTTCATAAAACAGTAATTAAAAATATAATGATGAAAAATAACTGACCGCTATACTAAAGTTTCTCAACATTCCCTTGAAAGCTGAGGAGAGGAGGGTACATGTGTGTGTATGTGTGTGTGTGTGTGTGTGTGACTGAGATTTCATCACTGTGTGCTTTTACTTTCTAACTGAGAAAATTGTGAACCAAACCGTAGGCAATGGTGTTTTTTGTGCTATAGACATTTTCTTAAATGTTCTGAAAATGGCACTTGTCAGTGTGATTGTTCACAATTTTCTTCTCATTTTATGCATCTAAAGAATGCTAGTCATTAAGCTCAGTTCTCGAGTGGCATACTTGAAATTGTGACTTCCACAAATTAGATGGGGATGCTGGATGTGAAATGAATAGAGTGAAAGTGTGAGAGCTATTAATTTCAATGAAGAATTTTTACAGTCCTGTGGATGACTTACCTTATTAACATCCTACTCAGACTTAAACTTTTACTAAAATATTCTTTTATATTGACGTTAGTAGTAGACAGCATTAAATGAACAGAAAACACTTTCTCCTCACTGTACCATTCATCTTACAAGTGCCTAGATTATGCTCTACTAATTACTTCTCCGCATGTTAAATGGCACTGTGACTTCAAATTACAAACCAGTGTAAAACAATACTATTCACACTACGGTATTTGGCTCTTCTGTCATTGAATCCCCATGGGAGAATTATGTTTCTGTATACATATGATGAATTATACTATTATAGAGAATTAAGACTGAGAGCTGAACATAAAAATGTATTTACACATTTAATCATGAATGAAGTATACACAAACACACTTTGTAAAAAATATGTATATTTAGTCTAGTTATGCTAAAACTGCAAGTTCCCTTTTCTTAATGACAGAATTCAGTTTGAGACCATTATTAAGTGGCATCGGAATGTGATGAAAAGAATTCAAATTTTCAAATACTTATAAATTCTATAAAACCTGTATATATCACACTCACAACTAGCATTTTCATTTTTCTTCCATTTTTCTCACTTAAAAAATGAATAGTAAATTTTTCCAATTGAGAACACCGGTTTTGATCAAGAATGGGGCTGCTTCAAAATACTTACAGTAGAGAGCAAAGAAATCAAATCCGGTTTACATCCTTGTGGAGTGATGTTTTAAGTTCAAACGCAAAGGATACATCAGGTTTAATAGCCATGACAGTAATACCTTGCCTAAACCAAAAAAAAAAAAGCAACTGCAGAGTTTGCTCTAGTTTATTTGTAGCATGTGAACAGAAGCAGCTGCCTTTTACAGAAAAACATTCCTAGGATAGACTCCCAACATGTACTGGATTTGGTGCTAAGTCTAGAAAACAAAATGTTGTAACTTTTTTTAATATTAAGCCATCAACTTATTAGTGATTTATAAGTTCTAATACCAGGTATTTAATTCAAAGTGAATCATACTTATATGAGAATATTTACTCCAAAGTGAATTATGTGATAAACCGAATGTGTAGATCTGTAGAATCTGTCTTCCTCTTTAACAAGGACTGGATACCTAGGTAAATGCTACATAACCCTGAGTAGAAATGAATTAATTTTAACCTAAATAAGATACTCAGTCTTCTGAAGAATTTTTTGTCTTAATATACTGTTTATTTAGAAACAACTTATCCAGTCCATTCTGGGAAAAATATTTCTATTAGAAGAAAGCAAATCTTTCTCAAACCTTATGAAGTTCAGCATTGTGACAGATTAGTACAAATTTGCAAAAAAAGTCGGTATTTTCAACCATGGTTTTCTTCAGCTGTGGAAACAGAACAAGACACAAAGTGGTCTTGACAAGAAAATGGTCTAAGACCATGTTGTTCACATAGAATTATAAGAACACAAGTACCCAAAACATGTATTTTTCACAACCTTCAAAATTGTAGAATGTAGAAGTAGAAGGTGCTTCTTGTAGCAGGCACATATAAACCTCATGTAAAAAAACATGAAAAGACTGAGAAAGCATCTTATGAAAGCATTCTTTTAAAAGATTTTTGTAAACTTCAGCTACTAGCCTATCATAAATTTAACAGTTACTGCCTGGTTTGCTCATTTTCTAAAACAAAAGAAAAATGCTTAGATGTTTGATGTCTGCGTTGTGGGATATGGAAAGGAGTAAATATTGTGTAAAAAATAAATGGTAAAAATTTTACATTAAACTGTAATTACTCTTCCAAATAATTATATCTACACTAAGCATATATTCTCATTGGACTCCAGTCTGCCAACACATCCATAATTTTTCAGTTCAGTTCTTTCTGTTGCTGATGTCCATAGTTTTCATATGGAATCAAGGGACAATCAGACTTTTGTGGAACAGAATTTTAAGTTTATATAAAATTAGTGGCATTTCTCAAAAATATTTGAGTTTATTATCTTACCCAGTGGAGCATTTTAAATGATTAAAGAAATATTTATCTACTGGTGGCTTAGGTCTCCTTTCTGATACATTGTGTGAAGTAGTACTTGGTGACTATATAGCAAATTAAACTAAGGTGGAAGTTAAGTTCCTGATTTAAATTTGAACTAATATTCAATAATTATATCACCATTTGCTAGTATGGTTTCCTGTGATCAGAGATCTTCCCATGATTGTAAACTAAAATTTTATTTCCATAACTGAGATTTCCCAAAAGCAGATTCAGTTACTTAAACAAACAAGGAGTACAAGATATACTACTGTAAAGGTATGCTTGCACTTTGACAAGAGAAATACCTTGACTGGCTGACAAGTACTGTCTCTGTCTGTAAACAGAGCAGGACAATAGCAATGTACTAAGGAACAGAATGACTGGTTAGAGGTGTGTGCAGCCCTGTAGGTTTGAGAGCAACCTGATAGTGATGCTACATGATCAGTAGCAGAACAGTATTTGTCCAAGGATTATGGGGTGAGCTGCTATTAGGGGGTCAACCCAGAAAACAGTTGCATCCCTGGAGTAGCATGTTTTCATCTACAGTTTTCTTGTGAAGCTTCCAGCCAGTTTCTAGTCATTGATAGTGTATAAAATTGTGGTCTCTGCATTAGAGCCTTGTATGACATTTTTCTAATTTAAATGGAGTCAAGGTTACCGTGACTGCTGTATTTCCTGCTGCTAATCTCTATAGGCAGATCACAGCTGGTGTCATCATCATGTGGTATCAGAAAAATATATTAAAAAATATATTCTTCCTATCTGATACCAGAAATTTCAATCTATTTGGATTCTGTTACCATCTGAGGCAAGCAGTTTTTCACATCTATTTCAGGATTGGTCCTGTACATTTTGTAACACAGTCTGCCACTGATTAGATAAATATTCAGCATTCTATTATATGTCTTTATTTAGATCATCCACACAATTTCTTAAACTTCCAACTTTGATGCAGAAACATAAATACTGCCTTTGTTCTTTTTGAGTCTGTCCTGGTTCTGGCCAGGACAGGATTAATTTTTGCAGTAGCCAGGAGGTGTGTGGACCCTGAGGACCCTGAGGCTATTCTCTATCATCTCACATCATGTGCAGGGGTCAGGGGAAAAGGGTCCCTCCAGTCATGTGGCGTGGCAGAGCAGCTGGGTATTCATGATTTCCATGTGGTGAACACTCGCATGTGAATCATTCGCTTCTTGTACACGTTGTTATTAACATTGTAGCTGTTGCTGTTTGTCTCTAATTTCATGGTTGTTTCTAGTAATTTTTTCTTATCTCAGCCCATGATCTTCACCTTTTTTTTCCTCCAATTCTTCTCTCCAGCCTGGGGCAAGAAGGGGTGACGGGAGTGATTGAGTGGCAAGAGGTTTGGAGGGTTTCACTAAATTGTAGACTACCACTCCTAAACTATGACAGCATCCTATATGAAGAGCACCCTACCATTCCTAATTCCTCTGCTTGAGTGTGCATGTCTTCTTCCATAACTTAATTATTGTTATTTATTTCAGGCATGAGAAACCTAGTTCTATCATTGAGTTAAAAACCATTCCTTCCTAACAGATACTTTTTAATCCACTGTGGTCGGGTGAATCCAACCCGGTTTCTGATGAATCCAAGTTCTTACTGCTTGCACTGTCTGAGCCAGACACTAAGATTCTTCATCTTCTTAGGAACATTTCACTGACATAGGTGTGCTTACCCTCATCTCTCTTCTGAGTTATCTGAATCTGCTTTCAGATTCTTTCCCTTGCTCTTCTCTGTCAGCAGCATCCGTGTAAACTGTGATTGCTGGCTTTTCTCCAGACTTTTCTAGGGTGGATCCAGACTTCCTAAGAGACCAGACTCTTCTATATTCAACAGGCAAATCACTATACAGTATTCTCTGGGAGGAGAGTTGAAATAGCATCTTCTGCCACTGAAGTACCACTTTAGAGCTTGGGTTTCTGATTCCAAAGGTATTTGCTCATTGCAAGAGGTTAAATGGCCTTCTTTTAATCAGGAAAGAAACAATGATGTCTCCCCTTTCTTTCAGTTTGGTGTCCTCCCAGAAAACAAGACTCCTGTCTAGACTTTGATTCTGCTATGTGATGTTCCTAAAGATCTCTATGAAGCTCTGCTGCCTTTAGCACAAGGGATTATTTTCTTTTTGAGAATAGTGTGCTCAAGCGTGTTCTTAAATTTTGAGTGAAACTCCTCAGTTTGGCTACTCAAGAGCTAAAATGTTCTCTGATGCTATAAGTGGTCTGTGTTATGCTTAGATGTATACTATCTTTTCAGAAAAAGTGCTAGCAATAAAATTCACCCCTACTTTATTTTGCCGAAGCATTTTCTCCCTTTCTTCTTTCAGAGCAGAGAAACCAGAAGGGTTTTGAAGTTGTTTTTGTGTCTGGATGACTTTGCATACCAGAATACAGTGAATCAAGATCTACAAGCTAGATATCATTTAGCTGTAGCACCAAATGTACGCTAATACACAATATTATATATACACACGAACTATTTTCTAATTGAAACTAGAAATCTAGTTATATAGATGGCTTGTGCACTTTCATTTGTAGTATATTCATTTTTACTGATTTTTATATATATATGTATATATATATATATAGGATGCATTGGTCAAATGATCTTTTGTTTGTGTACATCAGATATGGCTTGCAAATAATACTTGAAATTAAAGTGGGTTTTTTTACTATCTACAAGTCCAGTTAGTTTTGTTTGAGTTGCAAATATTGCTTTTCAATTTTTCGTAATTGACACCACTATTAACTTTCTTCAGCATAAATTTTCTTTTATGCCAATAAGTTAGAACTATGGATTGAAAATTGAATCTCTTGATTTTTAACTATGACATCTGCTGTTATTTTAACTCATAGTTTGGTAAATCTTCATGCATGTATTGCCATAAGACATAAATGAATTCTTAGATTTTCTCATAGGCCAAATGAAATTCCCAGAAAGGCAAGAGATTTTTCCCTTTCTGTCTCATCTCTCCATGCTTTGTTTTTGATTTGTTGAAGGTCCTAAATGTTATCTATCATTATCCAATGGATATATTTAGTTCCAGCTTGTTCACAGCAGTCAGTAGAGCACTCATAATATTGTAGCATCTCACTCACCCTGGAGAGGAATGATGGGTTGCCTGGCAGCAATTCTCATTCAAGATGATATCCGACCCATCCAAACCTCCTTGTCAAGGTCAGTTCTCAATAAATAACAAAGGGTAGAATCAGTCAGCAGAAAAATACTTTCCTGCACAGGATTCAAATCACCACTAAAGTCGTTTTGTGTTAAATCATATAAATGTTAACATAAACATGTAATTAAAATGTATTGAGGAGAATTTGCAGGAGGCAAACAACTGACAAACTATACCTATTATGATGAGTTCACTTTTTATCATGATTTATTAGCTCCCAAAAGAAAACTGTCTTGCAACTACAGAAAACAATTTCTGTGTACAGTAGAAAGACTCTAACAAGATGAACACATTAAAACACCAATCTGGCTATTGCTTCGCAACAAAATTTATTTGGAGTAACATAAATGTATTTGTAGATGCTAGACTCCCTTACAATGATTTAGTGAAGCCTTATGCTGACAAGTAATAAAAAGACAGATAAATCTGGTATCCTGCTCTACTGTGAAATTTCTGATGAAAGAAGAAATAAAAGGAACTTAGAAAAGATATATTGTTCTTTTCATATGAAAATATGCTTAGGAAGTAACCACTGAATATTTCCTCTGACTAGCAAAGTAGTCTCCGTTAAAATTTGACAGTATATATGGATGCAAGAGTATGCCTGGCTAACGCTTTATACTCCAACATTGGAAATAACTTCACTAGATGTTACTGTTATTCCTTAATTTCCATCACTGTGTTCACAAAGCTGATTCGTCTTGCCATCACTGAACTCTACTTTAAGAATCAACCAAACTGCTGGTTTTCCTGGCAGTATCTCTACTGTATATTCTAATCAAGTCTGGAATGTCCCCCAGGAGTCAAACTGAAACTTTTTTCCTAAATGCCATATAGATTTCTGCATTATAAAGCTCATGAATCAAACCAAAATATCAGCTATCAATCTCAATTTACTGGCTGAGAGGTGATGAGGAACAAATGAAATTCCTCTTGACTGTAAGTGATTGTATCAGGCTACTGCTTCCCTTCCAGTACAAAATCAAACCGAGTATTGACAAAACACAGTATAGGGTGAACTCATTTGAGTTTGTGATGAAAAAGGAGTAGCAGTACATACACCACTAGCTAGAGATGACAGAGACAGATGCAAAATGTAACCACTCCATTGCAATGCAAAGTCCAATAGGCAGTAATTTTTCTTTTATTGGTAATATTAATAGAAAAAGCTCTGCTTTTCTGCAGGACCTGAATATTTTAGCTGTATAAAATTTTTTTTTGTTTTGAGCTACACCTGAACTTGAACAAGATTAACTCAGAAAGGTACAGCTAGTTATCCAAAAATAAATACAGATTAAGAGGATTTTTGGGCCCCAGGTTTAGTTAATACTCAAAGATATTCCCCACAGAGATAAAGCAATTGGATAAACACCAGTGCACAAGAAATGAAGCGATAACCTCCAAAAAAATTTTCACTAAATTTCATTTTTCTTTTTGCTATTTCAGCTTCACAGGTGTGAATACATGGCTGACTTGTACTTAAGGTCCAAGCTCACTTCTAAATAAAGATGAAACTCATTGATTATTTAATTTTTTATCCATTCAGGAGGAGAAAGACAGCTTGTCATGAAAAATAAAAAGAGTTGCCATTCTTTCTTTGACAGTGGAAAAAAGGCCTACAATCTTTATTTTATTATAATTTTAATCAAGATAGCAGCTGCTCACTATTGAAGTCAAACGAGAGGAAACCTACATAAAAAATTAACCATTGGTCAAGCCTGGTAGCATATACTCTTAGCTTTTTTACTTTTTGTAGCATAATTGTGATTGTATCCTTTTTAAATTTCTTGCCATTTTACCCATTAAAACTAAACTGAGTGCATCTGGGGGTGGTGTTTTGTGCTGGGGTGTTTTCATAGGTTTTTTTTTTTTGCTTGGGGGTTTTCTGAGTTTCTTTATTTTGTTAGTTTTGTTTTGCTATCAATAGCCATTATTCAGAGCAATTTGTTTCTGATAGAGGTAAGCAATGCATAACCACAATATAGTCAGAACACTGTTTTTACTAGTATCATGAGAAATTTACAGGTTAATTTTAATTAAAGACACTTTTGCTTGTGAAGAAAAATTCAAGGCTCATTTTAGACAGGCTTTTTTTTTCAAATGATAGGAGGCACCAGCTGATTGTTCACCTGATGGCATTTCACATTTCTGGCACGTTGTCCTACCTATGGCTAGTTTTTCAGATTTTTCTAAAGAAACACAATCATCTTGATTTTGCCTGAATATTACAAGTTTATGTAAGCACCTGAAAAGAAATGTGAATTCTTTATGGTCTTTGTAACCTAAGAATCTCTTGGCTTGATTCATCTCTCAGTGGCTCAAGTTTGGCCATTTAGCCTGAGGGAGTATAACAGACAGATTATTCCATAGCTTAGTTGCTAATGATTATATGCCATGATCTATCATCTTAGGCTACTTTCTGTTCTTTGACATTGGTGTTATCTAGTTATCACTGGACACTTCTTTACTGATATACAAAAATTATGCAATATCAGTATTCATCTTCTATCAGTAACTTGTCTGCAACTGACAGAAACTGAAGGTCAGCTTTTAAAGTAAGTTAAGAATTTGATACTGCTCAAGGAAAGGAACCTAGAATGCCTTGACAGAACCTTTTTGAACAGAATATGTGTTTAGAGACATCACCGTTCAGGTTAGAAAACACTTTCTAAAATTAGTAAGGCATCTAGGTTCTAAGAAACTCCACCACCACATGTAAGTTTTCACCTAGATGCATATATAAACAACCACTAAGGAAATCACAACAGAAGTTTCGTGATCTCTTATGGGAGCAAATAGAATGCAGCACAATAAAAATAGTGAAATGTCAGTTCTCTGAATTTGCAATTATGAGAACACAGAATTTAATGTCACACATTATGAAATGTACATAAAGATACTTCCTTGGTTTATGGAAAACAACTAAGTTCCGTTAATTTGAATTAGAATGCCAAATTACAGAAGAAGACAGCGAACTAGAAAGGAGGGATTTCTGTCCCTCCCAGAGGAGGCTGGATTTGTTTTATGTTTTATTTAAATAAAGGAAAAAGAAAGCTGGAAGCTTACCTTTATCTTTAGCAGCAGAAGGAGGTTTTGGAATAAGGACAAAAATGTTGGGAATTATGGAAATGATAATAACATACATATACTTCTAAAGAAAAATAGCTTCTCATCTCTTAACAAAGCCAGAAGTATCTGTTCACAATACACTCACATACACATACCCCTTGTTTTTATACCTTGAATCAATCTTTCAGGTAATTGTTCATAAATGTGCAAGTGACTACAGTCTATGTTCAAACATATAATATATTTCAAACACTGAAAGTTTTGTGGTTTTGTTCTAATTGTTTTGCAGTTCTTGAATCATTTGATGTGGAAAATGCAGTGGAGATTTCCTGTCTGAGTTTGCTGCTGTTGTAGCTCAATTGCTTTTTAAAAATTAGCTTTGCTATCCTGTGTAACATAACCCTTTTTTTTCTGGAAATACCTCTTCTTAAAGATAAACAGAAAGTATTCCTCTGTTGAGGAAGAGTTCTTGAGGTTATCAGGAGTCTATTAATTATTGTTCCTTTTCCAATTTAATCTTCTCTGAAAGTTTTTTGAAGAGATAGCGCTTTCTTATTTACAGCCATTAATTTTACATAAAACATGTAATTCTTCTCTGGAGACGATACTTGTTGGAAGAAGGGTATTTTTCCTGGATAATTTTTCAACAAAAGTTGTATACTGTGACTATATTATGCATAATTACTTCATAGATTACATGAGTCTACTGTCAACCCTTCTAATACTGTGCTAATAGCATAAGAATGCTTTATTTTGCCTGAAATTTCTGGTGGATGTGGAGAACACAGTTTTTCTTTAATTACTTCTGAGTTGAATACTTCTATCATACATATGTATATATATATGCATATTTATTTATCTATATATATATTTACATATGCACATATATTTAGTATCTGAAAATATCTGTGCCTCAGTTCCTTCTCAGTTTTCTCATTGTGATAGTTGAAGATATAAATCTGTAGGTCAGGACTTACTTTAAAGTATACTAACATGGTGACCACCTAAAACTCTCATCAATGTTGTGGCCTAACCCCATGGGCAGCTAAGGCCAACACAGCTGCTCAAAATCTAAAACCCAGCATCATACAAGGTTACTATAAGGAAAATTAACAACATCACAATCAGACACAGTAAAAGCTGATTTTGATGTTCTTACAACATAGGACCAAAGCTGTCAAAGAAGTTAGCTAGAGCACCTGCTCCAGAGGTACACAGTGTTGTGAAAAAGATGTTGGGACAGCTTCAAATGCACCAAAATTTAATACAGCAGTCTGCAGTTGATGGCAAACAACCATTCTAATGGTGACAGATGCTTTGGGGCATAAAGAAAAAAATAACAGAGAGAAAGAGGAGAGAGAGGGAGAGGGAGAGGAAAGGGAAAACTCTTCCTAGTGGACAGTTACTAAAAGAAAGCACAGGAATTCCTGGACAGACAGCCTCCCTGTGTGTTTCCTCTGATGCAGCAGGATGTTTTTCCTTGTAATACTTCATCTTTAACAACTACACAGTTTCCATCAGGAACTGCTCAACCACGCAGTTGATTGTTCCTGCTTGTGATGCCTCAGTTGCTGACTACATCAGGGCAGGTACTGCACACTGCCGGGCTGCTGACCTTTCTGGATGCATATTATTGTCCCCACCAGCATAACCATGGGTTATCTTGGGCACCAGGAAGAACAATCGTAAAGAACGGTCATTCTTCCAGTAATGACAACTGCTTCCCAAAAGTAACTTAAGTAGCCATACCACAGAGCTTGTGGGAGCAAGGCCATGGGAATACCAGCAGCAAAACAATAGCATGAGGAAAATATGGGGAAAATTGTCTCACAGCAGATCGCATGAAGAGGTACCAAGCTTGCAGGCTGTAGAGTGGGAAAATTGAATGTCCTTAGCAATATAAAAAGGGTAAGACACCTAAGGAACTGTGAAACACCGGGCCGGTACCACCTGAAGTATGAAACTCTCCTTCTTAGGTGGAAGGGAGGGTGAGAAAGAAATGAGATGCTGATCTACAGTGTAAAATAATGGCCCTTTCTTTTGAGATGTTTTCCCCTACCTAGTAGGAAAATATGGGATTGTTTAGAAGCACTGTATGCTTTAAACACAAAATAATAGAATTATAAATGCCTACCTAGTTTGTACAAAGACTGAGGATCATTTTGTAGAACAAAATATTAAATACTTGTTTTGAAATGTGGAGACATTTTTACAGAGATTTTGACATCAAATTGCATCTGCTTAGAGTGCTGCAGGCAATTATGATTCATTCAGCTAATACTGTCTTTCTTCTTTGAGGACAGTATCTTCCATAATCTACCAAGCACAAGGTAAAATAATGTATTAGAGTAATCTACATAGTTAAAAGGAGAAAATAGGATGCAAACTATATGAGCTAATGACGACTGGAAAAAATGCAGTTTATATTTACTGTTCATATTTAATTTTATACAATAAATATTGCATTTTGATAAATGAAAAAGACTTTTTCTTATTGTAACACAAGTAATACATTTTCTGTTGAAAATTCATAGCAGAAATTTTTTCCTGTCCAATGTATGGATAAGATTAATCCTATAAAACATTATGAATCTAACATTTTTGCTTAGAAAATATATTCTAGGCTTTACATATAGTGTTACACGTACCTCAAGAGATCTTCTGGAATAAGGAATTCTTAGTTCATTTTAGTTTCTTGATTAATTAAAATATTACCATCTCTAGTTGGTACCAATGAGGTTTATTTACAGAGAAGTCATGTTAGTTGCTTTTACTTAAAATGTCAAACTGCAAAATCCTTAGCATGATTGGCAGCTCTTCTGAAGATATGTGCATAACATCCTCAGGTCACCATCTCTCAGTCATCAAAAATGGAAATTTTATGACTAAGTAAAAGAAGATCCTTACTTCACAAAACTGGTCCTCTTTGAAATACACTGAATATACATGACATAGGGGAATCTTTGGTTTTACACCATAAGCCAAAAACAACACCCAGACATTAGAGACAATCCTGTGTTCAAGTGGCAGCTAGGAGACCACTCAGAAGGTTGTCACAATGTGAGTTGGAAAAAAAATATTAGCAAAGTTCCTTTACAATATGAGGAGTCAAAGTTCAAATAAAAGGTTACACTGAGTATGGTTTTGAGGCATGTACCTTCATATGGAAAGAGGAAAAAGAGTAGGACTCTAGTGAGTTTCAGCAGTCAGTGCCTAAGGACACTTGCTATGCTCATACTGGTTTTCCAAGGATTTAACTCCTAGTTCTAACAGGTAATGTTCTCTTCCATGTCCTTCATAATGGTGACAAAAGGTTCTTGCTACCTTGTCTTCTGTGATCCCACATGAAGCAGAAGCAGCCTGGATATGAGGACAGGGACATTCCTTTTACAACTCCTTTAGAAAGTTGTCAGCTGCCACAGACAGCAAAGCACATCATGGTAGAGATTGCGGATACATTCCAAGACTTGCACACTCACAGGGTAGCTTAGGCTTGGAAGGGATCTCAGGAGGTCATGCTGTCTTAGTTCTTGCTCAAAACAAAGCCAGTTATGAGGTCAGGCCTAGTTGCTCACAGATTTATTCAGTCATGTCTTTAAACCTTCTGAAGACTGCACCACTGCTCTGTGCATCCAGTTTGAGTGTTTACCTGTCGTCATGGCAACGACAAACAAGTCTCTCACCATTTCAGATATGAAAGTAAATTGAAAGCAGTGCCATGAGTTTATGCCAAAAACACTGACAGGCTCTAAATTTGCTACTGAGCCATAACAAAATACATTATTATTTTACTAGACTACTCCTAAGAACATTTCACTTTTTCATGTTCATGCTTCCTTGAAGAAAATAAAAAATAAGGAAAAAAAGAAAACACCCCAAAACCCCCAAAGAAAACCCAAAACTTCTGTATAAATTAATTCACCATATTCACTGAAAGATGCATGCACTCTTCTTATTTTTCAGTTTGAAAAGTTAACAGTTTTTTCTGGCTTTCTAATTTTCCGAAAATAGACAATTACAGAGAGCTACAGCCACCCCGTTTGAATTTCATGTCATGTGTTTTGCCTTTCAAGCTATATTCTTAGCGGCACTCAGAAATACTCAACTGATAATAATTTTTGGCTACTAGAATATTGCAGCTAGGAAAAAAATCATCATTTGCAGCATGTTTTATAGGTGGTACTGGCTTGCAGCTCTGTCTTGTAGGTATCATAATCTAATCATGGCTAAACCACAAGAAATTGACTTCTGTAATTTAAGGAAATAATGACAAAAGTGAATTTTTAATCTAAAAATTTTATCTGTCTGTACTTCCTTTTTCCCAAGAAACCTTGTTACCTTAGGTAATGTATTTAATCCCTAATTCACATTAATAAATTTGCACTGCAGATTTAGAAAAGTTGTATAGGCCAAACTACATGATTCGATTGGTTATCACCTTTAGATGGATGCAAGGAGTCAATGATACAGCATAGATTTGATATCCTATTACTACTAGTAAGGTTTGCTTCATTTGCTTCATTCTCTTTTGCATCCTTGTCCTATAACTTTTCTTGTCCTTGATAGATGTAGGTGTCTACAGACAAAATATGTTCATTGCCCAATATACTCCTGCTTTGATCAAGGGAAAGTTCTTTATATGTTTTATAGTTCATTCTTACCCTCCTCTGCTGTACAGGCTGCCATATTAAAATGATACAGTAAGGGCAATATCTGTTTGGGTATACCATGTAATACATCAGCTTAGTAACTCCTTTGCCATCAAATATTGCTTATCTAGGACCATAAAGATAGATATTTTCTTTTCATCTGCGAGTCTATGACCTCCCCACCAATTATCCCAGGCTCAAGATCAGCCAGGCAGGAAGAGGAATAGCATGAGACAATGGCTCAGTGCTAAAGAGAAGCCTAAACATTTCCCAAAAAAACAACGAGCTTCATCTTTATCAGGCAGGGGGTCAGTATAATCAGCAAAGGATGAATGGTTACTTACTGCAGGATAACCAGGGTTTCAGAAGCATCCAAAGCTTTTCTGTTGCTCCAAAACCTTAGCACTGTTTAACATCTGTCACAAGAAAGCTAATGACCACAGGGAGTGTGTCACAGGTCCCATCTCTGAGACAGCAGTGTACGTATCGTATCTCACATTCTGTATATAGATTGGAAGAGATGCAAATTCACTTGTGGGGTTTTTTGCTGCTATTATTCACTCATGTCAGTATTAAAAATAGGAAAAAAGGAGACAAAGTTTCAATGATTCGAGAGACAAGATGTACAAGGTTAATAAATTACAGAGATTCAAAACCTAAATAAAATTTTACATGTAATATAGATAGATTGAATGTTGCATGAAGAAGACAAAACATGAATTATAGGGTTCACTTAAGTCACTGAAAATCAGAGTATAAATAAAATTTTATTGTATTAGTGAAAATTATAAAGCAAATCTGTGTTATGATTTTGGTACTCATGCCCATAAAATCTTGTGCAGGTCTAGTGATGGCAAACACAAATGGTAAATCAGTGACAATGAGGTTTACACTGAATATATTTCAGATTTAACTTTCTTGCACTTCTGCTACATAGATATAGAAAGCAGGAAAAGTCACTCTTATGGAAGTTATTTTTCAGTCTGCTCTTGTAATATAAATAAATAAATAATTGTAATGTAAATAAAGTTGTAGATAGTACCCTTTTTATAAATAACTTAGAAAAAGCTAGGAGCTTACTGGTGAACAGGAACCTTTTTTTTCTGAGATTGGGTGGGGGTTATTTCAGGGTGTTTCTTGGTATTGGTCTTGGGTTTGTGAAGTTTGTTTGGAACATGGGACTCTTCAACTGCATCTTCTGTATCTATGTAAATGAGGCTATGCTTTCTGGGTTGCCTTTTGCCTGTAGTTGTACATACCTTACTGTTGTAGTTTTGGCTGCAGTAGAGTTAATTTTCTTCATAGAATCATAGAATGGCTTTGGTTGAAAGGGACCTTAAAGATCATCTAGTTCCAATCCCTTTGCCGTGGGCAGGGACACCTTTCACTAGACCAGGTTGTTCAAAGCCCCATCCAACTTTCCAGGGAACATTGCTAGGGATGGGACATCTGCAGCTTTTCTGGGCAACCTGGTCCAGTGCCTCACAGTCTGCAAAAATGTTTTAATAATAGCTGTCATGCATTTCTTTCCCTGTTTTATAGAAAGTTTCAAAAGACTTCAAAATTTTCACATTATAGACTCATATGTCTTTTGTTTTAGTGTTTTGACTTTCGCTTTAAATCTATTACTATATGTTCATGGTAGCTGTTTGTCTGAACTCTAAGTATTTTAAAACTCTCACATTCTATTGTCTTCCCACTATAAAATGGGTAGTTAACACATGATAGATGCGGAAAAGAAAGGCAAAAGTGAGTAAGTTGCTAGCTTCTTTAGTGTAATCTTTCCTTTTCTTTAGGAAAATGTCTTGCTACTGTTAAGATTAAATGAGGGCATATTTGGACAAAGAAATGATATTTTTGCTTGCAGGCTGAAAGTATAAGAATGACATTGCATCTTTAAGCAGGGCTTAGTAAATTCTGACCCTAAATGATTATTTTTCACTGATTTGGCTGTTTCCTGACCACCATGGAGCACGCAGTGGTCAGTGCAGGGATGCTATGAGATTTAAAGCAGCTCCTCGCTTTCCCACAGCAAAAATGAAGTTGCATGTGTACAGATGGGTCATATTAAGGATTGTGATGATCTGTTCCCTTTAGCACTCACTGGTTCAAGTTTAAAGTTTGGGGATAGTCATAACTGAGTTTGTTACTGAGAAAATGAAAATATTACCACATACCAAGGACTTGATCCAAGGTCTTGACGCACATTTGATGTCTTCCAGTTTCCTCAAATAAGCTTTTGATTGCACTCAAAGTGCTCTGGTTGGAATTTTCAAGCTAGCTAAAACAAAAGACTAGGTAATCCATGTAATACTGTGTTTGTAAGGAGATGGGAGATAAATTTAGTTATCTTCCCTTCCCACCTTATGCATAGACTAAATATTGGAATATTGGGATTTTGAAATACTTGGTCCATAAATGATGGAGAACATGCTGGAACTGAGAATGGAAGGTGGAAGTAAATGGACGACTGGGAGGAGGAATCCTGTATCCGAAAACCGTGTTTGTATGACTTAAAATGATTAGTCACATGAAGAGCAATTAATAGAATTACTCTTAAATCATTAAGAGTTATATAAATCTCTCTTTAGGGGAAAGGAGATGCTGAAATTTAGATCAAAATTTAACTGCAGCTTCATTATTTAAAAAAGGGCAAAAAGCTCATTTTGCTGCATAATTGGAGCTACTAAACCACTGTAGATGGGACTATGTGTATCCATTAATATAAAATAACCTATGCCCTATAAAAATCAGAAAGGCCTGATCCTTGGGTGTAGGTCAAGCAAATTAGTTATATTAAAGATGTTTAATCTGGTAATTTTGAGTTTGAACAGAATATTATTACTTGTTTAATTCACCTTCATGTTTAAAGTGAAAACAACTGCAACGAATGAAATATTGCTTAAAAAATTCAGGGCAGCAGCATATGCCTCAAGAGATAAGAGTTTCACTGTTAGTTTAATTAAGACAAAAAGCACAAGCTTCAAGTGTTATTTACAGGTTCTTGACATATTCACTAATGAATCATAGGATGCTGTAAAGGTTATTCTGCCTATTACAAAAGAAGTGCACAATAATTGTTTCTTAAACAACTTATTTTCTTCACACTTTTAGTCTGTTCATAGTAGATCAATGTGCTTGAAATTGGAAACAAAGATTCTTTTTTTTCACTGTATCAGCAAGCTGGCAAGGTAGCTCCATATGTGAGATAGAGTACAGTGGGACATTGTTATGTACATTGAGGTACATTAAGGAGTTGAGCATACTACCAGCACAGTTTTCACTACACTGTATTTTCCAGGACACTTAATTTGTGGTTAGGAATAGCAGAAAGGTTTGCTGCCATTTTCAGCATACCAGATAACAAAGGATTTTCAATATAACATACATTCTTTTCTTTAGTACAATCTTTATTCTTTCTGCATGCATAGTTATCAGATTGTTAATTTTTGTTTCTATTTATTTTAAATTCTTTCTAACAGAGACACAGACACTGTTTCTTGAGTAATTAATTACCTGTTGCATTAGACAATCTCTCAGCTAAAACAAATTAACAAATAACTCTTCTTTTCCAAATAAGTGACTGTCCTGGGTTACAATGTATTCTATTACCATGAGCTGTTGAGACCAGGTGTAGCAATGCTCCTTGCCTCCTCCCTCGGGACTATCTCCTGTTAATGGGCCCAACAATGCCTTGCTGTATGACTCAGAGGTAACCCGAACCTGGGCTATCTCCTGTTAATGGGCCCATCAGTGCCTTGCCCTATGACTGACCATCCCATTGTGAGATGCTCCGCCCAGGGGGGAAGGAACCAAGCATTCCCACCTGGATACAATCTGGGGCCTGGAACAGCAGAGGCAGACTTACCTACTGGGATCCCAGAGGACAAGATCTACACCACTGGATTTTCCGAGGAAGACCAGACCCTCCTACAACACTGCTGGACCTTCAGAGGAAGACCAGACCCTTCAACAGAACCATCACTCCAGGAGGACTGCAGTCACCATCTAATTGGACTGTTACCAACCCCCCGATTATCAGGGGGTCAGGTTTGTGCTCTGACCTTGTAGGTGGGTTGTTTTTTTTGCGCTACTGCATTTATTTTATTTTTCCTATTAAATTGTATTTCTGACTTGGACTCTCTCACTAGTTTGTTTTCAAACTAGTACAGTGACTTTAGAGTTGATGGAGATGATAGTGCATCCTAACTCAGATATAAGGAGTGCTAGACAACATGGAGCAGCATCCATATTAGTGTTATGCCAGATTTTTAAGTAATAGCTCTAAGTACAGCATGTCTTACATACTAATGTGTTGCTCATCTTCCTCTGTCTTCTAAAGAACAGCCATCAGCTTACTTCAGCTCTGGCTAACTACAGAAAGACAGATTGTGAAATGCAGTATTTATAATTCTTGGGCTTGAGTACTATCTAGATAAGAGAGCCATCTTTGGGGAGTTACTGATCTGTCCCTGTGAGAAAAGAACCTATGTGCACCAGAAGATCAAAGAATCTATATTTTTATTGTTTGAAACATTTATGCTATTTCTTCTTTATAAAATGGAAGAGCTAATTTTATAATAAATCCATGTAAAAATAATGTTTTTATTATTCATAAAAAAAATTTTGAAAGTGAAATCTTGCCTCTCTTCACATCACCAGGATTTGAAGGTTAAGATTTTGTCTGAAAAAACCCTGACTTCCCATACTTGGCAATGAAGGAGGTAATAGCAATATTGTAGCTATAACAGCTAATCTGAACTATACACACTCAGAGTAAAGGAAGAAAACCTAACAAGCCAAACCTTCTTCAAGGGTGACTGTGAGTAGCAAATTAGATACAGCTTGTGGTAAAGCATGGCTGGAAGAAGGCCATGACTTGCCTTGTTGGGGAGTTAGATACATTTCCATGTCTGCTTGAGTTTCCCTGCATTTTGTGCACAGATCTAGATTTATCAGAGCAGTCATCAAGGGTACAGAAAATAAACTGGAGGGAATTACATTTTCCCCAACAGCAGTTGGTTTCCCTCTAATGAGATTTTCTGAGGACCTTAAATGGGCCCATTTAATTTCTGGTTATGTTCGAAAAGCTGTTTTGGAGGAGATTGTCTTTAACACAGACACTGATTCTGATGCATTTGTGCCAGCTTATGCCTTGAAAGATTGAGTTATAACATGGATGGATTTTGTCCTCTCCATCTGTCACACAGCCTCTTCCATCAGCTGTAAACTCGTCCACTTTAGGAACTTTACCACATCTCTGAGTCCCTTTCTTCCTTTCAGTGGAAACAGGACAGTGAAGAACTTCCACAAGCCAGAAAGAGAAACAAGAGGAGAAAATAAAACCAAACCAAAATGAAAAAAACACTCATTTGATTTCTCTGTTATTCAGATCTCACTGTCAGTGTGATCACATCTGAGATACTTGACTTGATTACTAAATTTTGCTCCTAACTGAAATAAAGTACAAAACTCAATTTTTTTAAGATTTAAGAGCAAAATCAATGACTATCTAAATTGAAAATGGAGGGGGGAAGGGGGAAAGGGCGTGTTTGAAACAAAAAACAAACCCAAGGTTTTTCTCGTACATCTTACTCTTTCACACAGACGTATTTTTTTACATTTTTGCATAGTCCTGTTGATGGTTTCCACATCTTTCCTCTCTTCTTTTGACAAAGAATTAGAAGCAAATGCACTCTTGAGTCCCACAGTAAACAGACAGAAAAGCAAAATAAGCCACATGGAGAATGTGTAACTTCTTTGCCATACAACATATTTTAATATCTTCTTGGTGCTTTTCGTGACCATGGAAAAAATAGATGTGAAACACCAGTTTGAATACTCAACAGAAAGCTTTCTGAATAGAAAGCTGTAACTCTTATGGTAGATTTGGAGATTTCTATACCCATTCACATTAAACAGGGAATCCTCCACCAGGATTTAAAATGAAAACTTAAGTGGAGCAATTACTGTTTTCTCGGCCCCAAAAGAGCAAATAAGCTTACTTTGTGAGCTAATATAAAGTCTGAAATTTAAATACCTTGTCAGATGGGTGAAACATGCTTTGAATTGTTCCAAAGTGTTCTTATTACAGGTATTTAAACTGATGTCTAGGAAAAAACCTTAAATCTCAATAATAGAGTTCTCAGAATGGTAAGGGAGATGTAGTATACTAAAAGTTTTCTTATTATGTTGGTAGTTAAAACAAGCCTTGGAAATGTAGATCTAATCAGGTGAATCTTTATTTGAAGAACGGATAATCTTTATTTATCTGCCCTTTTGCGCTTCTAATACTAACAGATCTTTCTCATAATTGAAAACTAAGAAAGAATTCCGCTATCAAGAGAGAACAATAGAAAAATTTGAATAATTCTGACAGTATAATCATAGAAATCTACCAGGAAAGCCTTTGCTTTTTAAATCAATTTTTTGGGGACTAATTTTAAGAAGTGACATTGCATTTCTTCTGGAAGAAGTCTTCTCCATATTTCAGAGTCCAAATAAAGACAGAGAAACAATATAGAAAAAATGCAGTAAAGAAGATAGCTGAATCAATGTAATTATTGAATATTGTTATAGAGGTTCACATATAAATGAGCATCCTATTTTTACTCCCAATCTTAAAAATCTCTTAGCACGGTACAGTACAGTACAAAAACCAGGAAAATACAACAGCCTCTAGCTGTCAATATTTTTTTATTGAATAGTGAAATCTATAGATCTCACCTACATGGAAGGAATATCAGAAGACTCAGAAGAAAGAGAACCAGAAGTTCAAACTCTCATGGTTTCCTGTCAAATGACACTTATTATTCTCTGTTGTAGCAAGTAACAGTTCCTCTCTGCCTTAGGGTTAATATAACCCATTATTCTGTAAAAGTTGATTTTATTTTGCAAAAATACTGGTTGGAGGGACCCTACATGATGCCAACGATGCCAAAGGCTGACAGATCTTGATTTTACCTTAAGGTGCAAACAGGCCCAGATATCCAGTAGGGTGAGAGCTACGGGGCTCATATTAAAAAAGCCATTTTTTTAAATTTTATATGGCATGAATACTTTTTTCACAATAACTATTCACTGTAACATGGACCATCAAGGTAATACCCTTTAAAAATAAATGATACTGCAATATGAGGTACAGCCTTAGACAGTTGGTACTGGATAATTTCAATAGTTTTAGAGAAACAGAGGGGAATGTTTTTAAATTGAAGTGCTGCTACAGAGAAAACTGTTGTTCCGAGAAATCTTTTGTATTTTATTGGAATTTCCTTTGGTGGCGACCACACTGCCATGCCCTCATAAGATGCGGTTGAATTTGGTGAGAATATACAATCTTGCTTTTCTTCTGGAGACTTCAAAATTGTATGAAACTTTTTAGCCATTGTTGTCTTTTCTGCACTTCTGTTCCCTATCAGGGAAATTCATACTCTTCAACACCAGCCACCTGCAAAAGGCAAGTATGCTGATGGTGGGCAAGAAGTTGGAAAGGAATGTAGTCACAATAGTTGACCCAAACTGACCAAAGGGTTAGTCCATACCCTATGAGATCATGTTCAGCAATAAAAGCTCAGGGAAAGGAGGAAGAGGGGAAATCCTTATTAAGGTGTTTGTCTTCCAAAACAAATACTACTCATAGTGATGCTCTACTTTCCAGAAAGTGGCTGGACATTGTGCACTGATGGGAAGGAGAGAATGAATTGTATCTCCTGATCTATTGTAGGAGGTGGAGTAGGATAACTACATAGCTAAGTTGTGAATGCAGTGTACAGCAGAAGGGCCTTGCATTCTGAAGACTTCCAAGAGTTTTTGGAAAACATTCAGCATATCATGAGGCAAAGGTACCTGCCAGCTCCACCAATGGCAACCATTTAGACCTATCAGCCTGAGGCTTCACACAAGACATCTAGGTTCTCACAATTCTGAAGGCAGCACAGTACATTAAAAAGCATGGTGGCATTTATTATGGACTCCCACTAGGCCATGAAGAAAAAAAAGAAAAAAAATCAATTAGTTTGTAACCTTAATTTGTCCAGGTGCATGGAAACTTTGTAGATGCCATACCTAATGTTCTATCTTGGATTGCAGTTTTGCAAAGATCTGAAGTCCGAGAGCACATTTTACCAAAGCTTGTGATATATCCTTTTCCTGTTTCAAATACTGTCATGACACTAAAAGAGATCTGTCCTTTTGACTTTGAAAATGGAACTTATATTTAGAACTAATATTCCTATTACACTTGACTGAAATTCTGCCACTCAGTGGCATGGGAATGGAATTAAGACTTGTAGTTCATACGTATGCCTAATTTCATTCAGAGGTATGATTCAGTTTCCTTTAAACTGGAAATAAGAATAAATTAAACAAAATTACATGCATTCTGGTCCTAAATGACTATTTCTATTTAAGGTTTTGTCATTGTTTAAGTCATCTAGAAGCTAAACTAGGTAATTTTTTTTCAGTGTCTTTACCTAGGTAAGACTTAAATAATTGTTTTTGGCAAGCATGTCATCATATGATGAAACTCATTGTGATTAGGATGGATGTAAGCATTTATCTTCTGCTGACAGCTTCAGACAGAAGGAAGATAAGTGACGCTATTGTAATTGTAAAGTGACCTTTCTGCTTTAAGGATATTTACAGCCATCCTCTTAGTTCTGAACAGTATGTTTTCCATCATGAAAACTAGGTTTTTGCTAGTCTATTGTTAGCTTTTATACTTAGAGTATTCTCTCTTGAAATGTTTGTAGATTTCTCTGGTTTCCTCAAGATAACATTTACTATGTACCTGACAAAATGTCAGCAAATAGTAGTACATGTTTTCTTAAAAGGACTCTTGCTTTTTTCATGTTGGTATCAAGCCATAATTTTGCTGAACAAAAAAATAAAAAGCTCTTTCTTTTTCAGTTTTAAGAAACATTCTTTTCGTGTATATCCCTTTGGGATTCACCTGGTTAGAATGCAGAAGAGTAGACCAACTGCAAAGATTTGTGTGTCAAATAAGAAGGCATAAAATTAACTTTTGAATACCAGAAAATGAAGCTGTATTTGCAACCTAGTTTTCAAAAAATGCTTAAAATTCAGGTAGCTATAAGGTGGAAACATTTATTTAGTGATTTTTAAAATAAAGCTAATGTTACTGCAAGTAAGATAACAGGGAACTGGTTCATTTTGACAGTGACAAAGTGACAAAAAGGGCTAGAGGGTAAGGAGTAGACTTGAATTTGATTTGGCAACCAGTTAGGTAACTAATAAAACCCTATTACATTTTAATTGTTGAAGTACACATGAATAAATTGGGGTTTCTGCCTGCTACTCACACTTAGGATTGGATCTCTGGCAAGGCGCTGGCACTGGGCATAGTTACGGCCTAACCTTCCATCTTCGTGGTCAATACTACTGAATACATGTGACGATTATCCTGATTTATAGAAGTTGTACACTATCCAAAATTTACCATCCTTCTTCTCTCAGGGAAAGGAGGAATTCTGACTTAACAGTTTGACTTAAGTCATAAACTAGATGTTAAGGAACTCCTTCTTTGACAATGTCACCCTGTGGTTGTCAAGTTGATTCACTGCTCCCCAGAAACAGAGCTCAGCAAATAATTCACAGGGCTTCTCCCTCAGCTTTCACAATAAATGTGACTAGTCTGCTAGCATTTCCCAGAATTAGTACATTATTTGTGTGTTTGACAACTATCTTTTAGTTGTCACTAAATAGTCACTGTTATTTGAACTGTTCATGTAGGTTTTCGTGATCACGGCTTGTGAATAAACACACATTCCATGCATGAGAAGAAATGCTATAGTCAATGGGGTGATGATTTGCCCACTAATTTTGCCTTAGTTGTATTATTAGAGCACCACTACTTGAACACTACTATTCTAATTTATCAATGTATAATTATCATTTCACATTAGGCCATTTCAATCCCTTCTAGAGAGATTCCTTCCTATTCTTTTGTGAGTAAAGTGAATATAACAGCAAAGGTTTTCAAAGGCAAAGGTACCTCACTCAAAATCCATTAAACTTCAGATAAGGAACTTAGAGGCAAGGCAAGCTCTTCTACATTTGTACTCTGACTTTTATCTTTAGATACTGTGCAATTGATGGGATTCATGCTAGAATCTAATTTTAAAAAATAGTTTTAAGAAAGCACTCCAAAATGCATCTTCAGGAAAATATTCCTGAAGTTACTCCAACAGTTTCTGGCCTTCCAAGTCAGCTACAGATGTGGAAAAATAATTGCCTCTTTAGAACAATATATTATGCAAAATGGCTTATATTCTGCAGTTTATGATTAAGACAACATCCTATGTGCAATAATGGCCCTCACAGTAAAACTCAATGAAAAAACTCTTTCTTTATTTCTTCATAAGATATCCTTATTCAGGTCTGATATGCCATAGAACAATGGTTGTTTACAACAATCTCCCTTTTATAAATCCCAGCAATGGGACATTTATTTCCTTAATAATAGGTAATAATTAATCGATCCTTTGCATTAGATGTGTAGTCTTTATTTTTATACATGTCGACTTCGAAATTATTTATTTCTTCAATAATTTTATTACTCTTCACATACTTTCAGTATGCTTGATGTGCTCTGTTCTTAAAAAACCATCAGTAATATTTGACAGTAGGCGGCTGAAGAGATGAAGAGGGCAAGGTTACTGTTTTTATTAATATAATAATATTGTGTGCCAACAATCATGGGCCTAAGGCTTGGTAAGGACCCAGTGCCAATACAGCCTCTACCCAAAAGCATCATTCTGTTCCTGTAGAAGAAACCTCTCAGAACGACTGAAAGACCCCAGATTGTGTGAATCATACATTGCCAGCTGCTGTTACTTAATTTGCCTTAAGAAGGAGCTGTCTTCTGTCGGTTAAAGTGCTTGCCAGGGAAAGAAAGGAGCAGACATAAAGAAAAATTAATTCTTTTACTTTCATATCCCTAAAGGGGTCTCCGTAATTGGAATTCTGACTGAAAATCTCCAACTGTGGAGAGTCACATAGGTGCTTACAGATCACTTTTATAGCGATGTTCAGGTTTTGATCCATGTTATTCATTTTTTTATTATTTGAATCATCTACACAGACTTTGTTTGCTGATATCGGAGGCAAGCAGACAAAAAAATATAGCTAGATATAAAATCTTTATGAACAGCACAGATCATACAGAGAAAACTTCATTAAATAATATATTACTTATATGGAAATATTGATGATCAGTCCAATTTTTTTTTCTTTGAAATATAGAAAAGGAAAACAAAAAGGATTAATTTGACCTTGCACTGCCAATATACACCTCTGACTATTGCCTGTAGTTAAAAGTGAAGTAGTTCATGCATAGTATTATAAAAGAATATGGCACATGCTGTGATGTTTATGTTTGTTACATGCATTTGTTCTAAGAGCTTGCCATTACTTACGGTAATTTCTCTATTCTTATGGCCTTTAAAAGTGAGTGAGGAATGAAAAGAGAAGTATATAAGTTGCATTAAAGTCTTATCCAACTTCTTTTTGATCTATATTTTTGAGCTGTCAGTGTCAAAAGCTATGTTATAATGTATAACAGCAATGTTAAATTATCCATGCAGAAAACATAAAAAAAATTTGAGTCTAAAGGTGAACTTCAAAGTAGTTACTTATTCTAGAGAGCAGTCTCTATAAAATGCTTCTTTTCCCCCGATGCCAGTAATTTTAACAATAAAAGTGAAAGGATAACAAACTTGTCTTTAAAGGTGACAATGCAGTGATTGAAATGAGTGATGTTCCTACACATATAAAGCAGCTAGAGCCTTTCCTCTGTTTTTAGTGGTACACAAATCAATCAGTCTTGCAGGGCCAGATACAGAATTCTTTTTTCATGATTAGATGCTTTATACATAAACAGAATCCTGTAAAAATGAAAGACATTTGACTTTTTAGCGCAGCCGCAACTGCTGTCTCGCCTGTTCTATTTAAATGGTGAAGTCAAAATTTGTCATTCCTTGTTATTAAAAAGTCTCCTTCAAGAATATAAAAATGAAAACAATACATTAGCTTTTAAATTATTCTCTGGAGACTCCAATTTACAATTTTGGGAGGAGTTCAACAAAACACTTCTAAAGATTTCTTTTTTTCTTGGAGAGGAATCAGATTTGGTGATATCCATGCATTCTACAAGATCTCTACGGGTTTTTCTGATGCAGTGAAATAGCTGCTAATAGCATTCTACATTAATAAATTGAATCTATAAGGAAATAGTCCAGATTTTTCCCTCTCAGCAGTCATCTTTGCAAAATGATATTGTTAAAATGGAAACTGTGCTTTATTGATGAAATTTCTTCTGGTGTATTTTTTTTTAAATTACATTAAAAGAAAAATTCAGATGATTTTCAGTCCCAGCAGCAGAATGAGATTTTATGGTCCATTCACCACAAGAACTGTTTCCCTGTAGGTTTTAATTCCAGGAACAGTTATTCAGTTTTGATCGTCAAGTTGATAAGAAAAAGAGGGAAAGAATTTCACTGATCTTTCTGTATAGGTAGGTAACCTGTCATTTAAAAAATAAATTTTAGAAATGTAACCAGATAACTATGTCCCACAAAGGACACATAAACCATACCCACTGAAGCTTATTAGAGAAATAGCTGCTGGAACTAAAAGCATCTATATTCAGAATTATAAAGACATTTATGTACAGACAGAAGAAAAAGGAGGAAATTTCAGAGATGGAATCTGAAAAGTAAACCCTTTTGGGACAGGAAAGCTAGAGGTTAGCTCAAACCAATTTTCAGATGGAAGCAGTCCTTGAATTTTTCACATACCTTGCTCTGGAGTTTCATTCTCTTTTTTCAGGTGCAAATGACAAGGTAACAGCCATTAAGACTTTTATACTTGTGAACTATGATGAAGCAACAGATTCTTCTGCTTATCTTGCATGACTTTTATTACAGCCTGATTACACTGACTTTGCAAAGCATTGCTCAGAATCTTGAAGCAAGTATTAAACAATTGTCTAGAGTTTTCTCCTGATTTTCTACTTTTTTTGGCTTATCAGTCCACTTCATGTTCTTTACTTTCCAGTGATACTGTCCAGAGCCTGTCCAGCAGTCTCAGTGGGTTAAAGATGCAGGAGTTAGTGCTGTACAGACCTATAGTTTGGCTCTCGATATTTACTATATGTTCCCATAGCCCCTGGTGTAAGGCATATTTTTTTCTTCCAGTGCATACACTTTCTTAAGTATTAGATCCAGTCCGATTATCTCCTTTACTGTTGTTCTAGCTGATAAAATGTACCAGTGATACTAAAATAATACTCACATTTCTGCTTCAGCCAATCTTCTTTTTTCAGTGACTTGTTCACTTAGAGATTTTACATCTTTGCAACGGGGACTAGCTGTAACTCTGAGCATTTACTTATATGGTGCTGTAAGAGAACAAAAGGTCAAAGAGGAGAAAGAGAAAAAATTCACAAGATAGAAAGGCAGAAAAACTAGCTTTAAGGGGTTGTGGAGCCCCTGTCCATGTAAAGATGTGTTTCCCTTACACTGAAGGGCAATTTCTTTCCTAAATTCTTTCATTTTACTTTTGTGTCTTTATTCTGACCCAAACTTTCATCTCTATTTTCCAAAAAGTCCATTGCTTAATCTTCTCATTTCTCCATTAATCTTTTGGCTCCAGCAACATTCAGTACTGCCAGGAATTTAAACCTTTTCTTGTGTTGGCTATGATTCTTAGCTCTGTTGACAGGTCTAAAATATAGCCTCTTGCAGTCTATATAAAGATGAGAAGTGTAATAATGTTTGAACAGCAATGTGATCTGGAGTTTGAGCTCCGTGAATTCAGATTTTAACACAACACTTCTCTTTTTCCCGTGTAAAGACAAATGAGCAGAGCAGTCGTTATGCAAGACTGGGCATCTTCAGCTCAAGAATATATCTGATATATCTGTTCTTAAATCAAAAGCCATGCGTATGCACATGAGGGGGTGAGAGCATGATCTCAATTTGAATTTATACTAAAACCTGGATTGTGTCTCAAAAACTCAAAGGAGAAACACAGTAGCAAGGTTCCTTAAGGAATAATGGTAGGCATGTTTCTAAGAATTTTTAAGAAAGGGCAGAGTGGTGTGAGGCTGCAATTCTGCCTTTGTTTCCTTGTGCCTGTCCAGTTATTCCAAAACAGATAAGATTACACAATCTAAGCACTGTCTAAGCAAACTGGGTTAAATATCCAGGAAGAATTAAGAGGTCAGGTTGTTCCCCATATTTGACACTTGCAGCTGGTTTGTGGTCACTAAAAAAAAAGCCAAAAAGCAAACAAACAAACAACCCCGTAAGAAACCCCAAAAAAACCCAAAGTCACCACCGAGTACTGCACTCTTAAATGTTTACAGGATCTAGGTTTGGAAAATTTGGTACCCTTGAAATGCGGATGTTAGTACTAGAGCATAATGCCTGGTGCATGTAGCAAGTAATTACCTACTTGTCTACTGGTGAATTCAAGCATACACAGAAATGCTTTTGGACATAAATTTGGCCTGCGCTAACTACTGGCTTACCAAGGAGATCCCGAGCACATTTTGACAATTAAAAGGTTATTGCAGGATAAAATCACAGAATCATTCTTGTTGGAAGGTGTCACAGAGACAGATTATTCATTTTGCATAATTTAAACCAAGAGCAGGTCTGAAATAGTTTATTAGTTTGCTAATGACATGTAATTAACCAGCAATCAATGAGGTGTACATGCAGGTTGAATATTGCTCCTACTGCAGATAAAGCTAAAATGGTAATAAATCCATACAAAATTCTAAATATGTCTCTATAACTGATCCCAAGCAGTTCTAATCACAAACATACACACAGTGGTACAAACACACCCCGCCCTCTAACAGCACTTGTGTGTTACAAGTACCCCCTGCCCCTGCCCTACTTGTACCCTCATCCTTCAAGATGTGGGTGCTCTCACCTTGTGGGACCCCTTGGTGCTCCCTGCATCTCGTGACCTGACACCCATGATCTCACATGCGTCCTGCGAGGTGTGGGTCTCTGCTTGCAGTAATCCTTGCTGTTCTCCCTGATCAGAGAAAATCAGTTTATGGCATCTGACCAGACTGCTCTGTCTGGCCACGGAAGAAGTGTGATGCCAGTGCAATGATTTCTAGCAGTGTCAAAACAGGTTTTTCCTATGACTGTGTCTACTCCAAGGTGTCTACTCACATGTTACAACTTGTCATGCTCCTTTCATACTTTTTCCTCTATTGACTCCTGCTTCATTTCAAAATCTCCCTGTGTAGTTCCTTGGTTATTCATTTCCAGATGATGTCTGTCTTTCCCTTTTACATGATTGTTTGGGAACTAGGAGTTGTCTTTTGATTTAGTGCAATTTGTTGTGGGCAAATGTTCTCTAGTTTGGCACACTCAGCCCAACAAATGCATTAAATAGTTTCATGTTCTTACCCACAGGAGATGCTGTTATCCAGCCCATTTTCCAAGGGTGGACTATGAAAATACCTCACAAAAGCGGTCTTGTGAAGTCATCTAGTCCAACCTCATGCTCAAAACAGGTTCAGCATACAACTCTGATCAGAGTGGTTAGGTTTTTTGTCCAGCTGGGTTTTGGAAGCCTCCAGAGCTGGGGATTGTAAAATATCTTGGGGCAACTGGCTCCAGTTCCTAATTATACTGAGCATATTTTTTGCTTATTCTAATTGGAAGAGGCAGGGTGGGGGCAGGCTGTTTCTTAAAAAGAGGAAGGTGTGATAACAGCAGATAATGGCAGAACATGGCAGGCATGCTGTACTAGACAATTGTACTTCCAAACAGTCACTAAAGCCTGCAGAATATGTTCGGTGTCAGGATCTACGTCAGCTAGCTTTCAATCTGATCAAGGCTGATTTGTATTTTGGAACAGGAAATTATAATCTCATAGAAAAGACTGTTCCATGCTGGTGACATCAGTGACAGAGGCTGTTCCTGAATAGGCTTAATTTACTATTGCAAGTATAGTCCACGTGCCTTCTCTTTCCTACTTCTTGCTGCAACCACATTGTGCAGTAGCTCAAGACATTTCCTCAAACATTCCCTTTAATTGTTTGTCATTGGAGACAGACTAAATTCTGACCTACATGTATGGCAAACCTTTAGGATCCAGTGGAAAATTACATTGAAATATAAAATTATGAACTTTTTTGGAAATAAGTACAATATATACTAACCATATCCTGGGCTGCATCACAAGAAGTGGGGCCAGCAGGTCGAGGGACACGGTTCTTTCACTCCACTTTCAGGAGACCCCACCTGGAATGCTGCATCCATCTCTGGACCACTCAACATAAGAAAGATGTGAACCTGCTGGAGCAAATCCAGATTAGAGCCACCAACATGATCAGAGGCCTGAAGCACCTCTCCTGTGAAGACAGGCTGAGAGAATTGGGGTTGTTTATCCTGGAGAAAAGTCCAGTGAGACTTACAAGAGAGCTTTAGAGGGACTTTTTACAAGGGTATGTAGTGACAGGACAAGGGGGAATGGTTTTAAACTGAAAGAGAGTAGGTTTAGATTAGATATTAGGAAGAAATTCTTTACTGTGAAAGTTCTGAGACACTGGAACCGGTTGCCCAGAGAAGTTGTGGATGCCTCATCCCTGGAAGTGTTCCAGGCCAGGATAGATAGGGCTTTGAGCAAACTGGTCTAATGGAAGGTCTCCCTGCCCAAAGCAGGGGGGCTGGAACTGGATGATCTTTAAGATCCTTTCCAACTCAAATCACTCTATGATTCTGTGATAATTCTTTCTACAGTGTAAATAATACAGCAATGAGACTGCTTATTTCCTAAAAATACTTTGTTTATGCATTATTAGTAACTGAGTTCAGCAAAGAGAAAATACAGTTTTCTTTCAAAGAACGACAGTTCTATAAAGTCTGGTGATCAAAAATTCCTGAGGGGAGTTTTTATTCCCTTTGTGTGGAAAAATGAGAAAAAGCCTAAGACATACATCACCCACTCACACCTCCTCTAGGGATATTTGGAGAGGCATTCTAGCAATCAGAGCTGATGAGCAGTAGATTTTTCACTTCACAGAAGAACCTGAAGTTTTACATTTTATTATGCTTTGAAATGAAAACTAGAAGTGCAGCCATATTTTCCATCTGAAAATTTTCAGGCAGCTCTAATATGAATGCATATGAATTTAGACACTGGGAGGGGAATGGATGCCCAGAAAGGCTCAGTGAAGGAAACATCTCTTACTTAAGAGCTCATGTTTGGCAGCAAGGCTTCTATTTAAAAGGACTAAATACTCATTACTGCTCTGCCATGAGGCATGTGTTGTGGCACATTGTACATATGATAATAAACAGTGCTGACTGAGACCACTTTTCTCAGAGACATGACAAAGAGGGCACAACATGAGATTATAAATAAAATAAAATTTAAAAAAAACCACCCCCAACTAATCAATTTACTGTGAATTTCACAGAGGTGGCCTTACAGCAAAAATGAGGAGCTTCAATACAGGACCAGAGGTAAGCAATCTCTGGTCAGGCTTTCTATGTCCCTCATGCATCTTTAAAGTGTGTTTTATGGTCATTCCTCATGGCAGAACCAGAGAATCTGGAACGCTCCTGTTCAGGCTGCATCTCACTAGGTGCCCGTAAGAATCTTAATCAACGCTGGAGCCTTGCTTGCTTAATTGCCCTTATTTCGTACAGTATCTCCTGTGCTAACTAGAATTACTGATTTGGCAAAGACCTGGGTAAAAGAAGAAACTGTGATTTCTAGTAACCATGTCTGCTACTCAGAAAAGATTTTGCTATTGCTCAGAAGGCTTGACTATATTAAGATGAAATATGCTAGTACACGTGCCTTTGTGTAGAGGGAATAGTCTAGATGCATGTAATGTCTTGTTATTTTATGTTAGTGGAAACTTAGTAAGAATGGGACATTAATAAGGCATAGCTGACACATTATAAGACAGCACCAAGAAATTTTAGTTATTGTTGTCATTTCCAGAGAAGACCTGCTCATGCCTGCAATCTTCTCTCCAGAACTTTCTGCCATGTATTAAAATCCCTTACCTACTTCAGCTGGAGCGTATGACCTTTTCTGTCAAGGTCTTTGTTATATAAATATAAGGCCAACCTTTTGCAGACAGTTTGGTAAATTAGGTAATGCAATGTATGGACTGTTTAAGGAGGGATAAATGTACTTTCATTTCTTTGAGGACTAATAGAAGGAACTAGTGCCTGAAACATTAAAAAAGAGGGTGCTGAAAAAAAAATTAATTTTATGCCATCCTCCACATTATGTTTATGAGTATCATTGTGCACATGTTAATCCACAGCAGGTGATGC
Organism: Gymnorhina tibicen; assembly: GCA_013399875.1. Taxonomy (NCBI): domain Eukaryota; kingdom Metazoa; phylum Chordata; class Aves; order Passeriformes; family Artamidae; genus Gymnorhina; species Gymnorhina tibicen. The sequence goes on along the minus strand of VXAZ01010409.1, from coordinate 331,207 downwards.
CTCTTGCAGACCGGTGAGCCTCGTCATCGAAGGTCAAATAGAAACTTAAAGCTGGAAAGGGTCAAGCTAGTGAATGAGAAGGAAAAGCTTGCTGAGACCATAATCCCTTCACTCATGTCAAAACAGATTTGAGCTATTGTTCAGCCTGTGGAACCTCTATTACCTTTAGAAGTCATTCTCTTTGAAATCATTCAGGAGCCTGTGGATAGGAAACTTGAAATGAGCACAGTTTAAAGGAATTCACCTTTGTCACTTCAAGGAGAGAACAGCCTGTGCCCTACAGGGATGGACATAAAACACAGGCACAGTGAAAGTCCACTGGTTTATGAGTGTTGGTGTTAGAATGATTACAATCATATAGTTTTGAATGATTTTCTAATTGTTATAATTTAAGGTATAAACAAAGGGAATTACATTAATCTTGGTCGGAGGGGTACAGTTAATTCAGATATTGACGGAAGCAGTACTCGTAAATAAAATATAAGCTATCGAGCATAGCTATGATGCACAGCTGAAAAGTTCTGCTAAGACAAGAAACTCGGAAGAAAATTTGAATCCTTTTCAGGGTGAGTAAAGACTACATAATGTATTTTTCAAAAGCCGAAAGGTTGTAAACTATCCTTATAGTCTGAATAGAACTCAAAATTTATGTGGAAGTAAGAAGGTGTGCACCTGGGGAAATAGATACTAAGGCAGACCATGCATGAGCTCATGACTTCTGGGAAGCTAAATAGTAACTTTGTAAATAGAGATAAAGAAGAAGAGTATGGGGCATGGGAGTTTGGAGACCAAGCCATCTTCTTTAAACTGAGGACCAGTAAGACCTAAGCAAGTTTTTCATATTCTCTGAAATCTGTTGATAAAATTATCAGCACTTAGTCAATATAAATTACCAACAAGCAACATATTGAAAGGAAAAACTGATGATGCAATTTGATAGAACACACAAAACAACTAGGTATATTGGTGATACAATAAAGGGGTATATGGGATCTTTAAAAGAATCCAAAGTAATGGTTTGTTTAAGTTTACAGAAAATTAGGCACATATGCTGGGTCTCAGACCAGAGCCATAATTCTCAGCTGCCTGATTTAAACAAGCTTCTCTGCAGAAGAAGAGTGCGTAAGTGGTTTTATTCTTTAGTGGGAAGGATCCTAGGAGACTTGATCTGATAAAGAAACAGAAAAGAACAGGGAAGATTATTGCTTTTGTTCTTAAGTCTGATGAATTGCCACTATTTTCAGCTTGTTAGTGGAAGAAACAAAAGAGGAGGGAAAAAAGGGAATTTATCAAGAGATTTTGACTGTAACACTGACTGTTTGGCTAGAAATTCTTTTCCACAGTCTCTCTTCATCTTCTCCTTCCCAAGAGACCCTACAACACCTCACAGAAAGAACAAGGCTAAAATCTAATTCCAATGCCAAAATGATCTTAAAAGAAATTTATTAGATCTGGACAACCACAGAAACTCCTAAAGTCTGAAAGAGCTTCAAATAGGATTTTCAGGTTGCAAAAAAGATTGTAGAAAATAATACAAAAACAACCAGAAAAACCAAAAATAGAGGAAGGATACACTAGCAAAAAAAGGAAAAAAGCGGTAAGTGGCTTGGACATCAAATTTATTTAAAAATCAAACTTATTTTTTTTCAATATTAGTAAGCATAAATGGTCTATCTGGAAGCCTAAGTCAACTCAGAGTCTCCCAACAGACTGTTGGAAATTAAGCTGGAAAGGTTTTGTTGTCTTAATGGTAATAATTACAAGTAAGGACATCTTTGAGAGTACAACTGTGTAAAAGATGGGATTCTCTGCTTCTGGTGAGCAGGAGAGATTTAAACCACCTCTTTGAAAATTTACATTTTCAGTATACCAGCAGTAAACCAAGGTTCATCTTCCTCATCATTTCACAGGTATTACCACATTATTCCATGCATCTATTACCATAATTTCAACATCTTTTTTTAGAGACTAATCAGGCTACGTGCCAACATGTACAGATCAATTTTGATAGATTTGGACTTAATTGTAGAAGCCACTTATAAGCCACTGAAGTCTGCAGAGGGTCTTGTTCAACATAGGAACTAATCTGTCAGCTTTTACAAGGGATCCTTGGAAATTGCTATTGTCAAAGGCAAACTTCAGTGTAGGGAAAATTGACATGGACCTCAACACAAATGCCTTCTTCTACCTTGACCCTGCAAGGCTGACATTGGGGATGTGTCATGTAAGTCAGCACTGTCACTCGTGCTTCACACAATGCTGTCTTTAGAATCTAATATTGCAAAAAATGGCTTCCTTTGTGTAGGAAATATTTCCTATTAAAAAAAGATGTATGTTTAAATTTGACCTTCATTGAATCAGCACAGACTTAATGGAGGGGCTAATAGAATTGGATACACGTGGCATAAACCCACGTTAGGATGTCTGATCGTAACATATTCCTGGTGCTGAGTTACATTATGATAGCTGGTCTACCTTATGGAATTAAAGAATGAAGAAGAATTAGAAAAAACTCCCAAGTGCTGCATGGAAGAAATAAATAAAATGCCCTAGTTTTTATCATGGTAACTTCCATAAACTATATTGATTACAGAAGTTGAGAAAGAAAGAGAGAGGCAGAAGAAGAGAGAAATTGATACATTACCTGAAATAAAACCATCTCAGTTGTTCCACTTGGTGTGGACATACTGGTAATATCTTTCAGTGTGCTGCAAAATCTAAAGACAAGAAGGATCAAAGCTACTTTTTGAAACTTCAAATTCCAAAGGGCACCTTAGCCGTGTGACTGAGTTCAGATTAAACTGGATAGCTGCTTACCAGATCTAAAAGAATTTAACTTCTACCAGTAGCAGTCACAACTTTCACAAAATGATTTGAGACTCAGCTTGAGAAAACCAACAGTCTTAAGTCCTGACAAATAAATGCCCACAGTATACCAATAAAAACACCTGATACTTGCTGACACACATATATTCCAAGAATCAGATAAAGAATTCATTTTCAAATTCGATTAATGCAACTGAGCTGTACATCGTATGGGATGAAATGATTCCTAATATTTAACCAGTCTACCACTGTTAGGGAGGTGTAAGTTTCGGCAGGTATAAAAAAAAGTTAGTTCTTGTTATGATATGGATTGAGAACTACCAGGAATTCTAATACCTCCCAAAGAAGCTGCAATGGATCAACTGAAGATGCTTTTTTTATTCTAATGAAAAAAGTGAAATTGCTGTAATCAGATACCTTAGTTTGGTGAAGAAAGGCAACCAGCAATATCAACCACTTGATTTGTAAAAAGATCAGTTTTTTAAAGTAAGGAAAGGAGCAACGCAGAGTTTGGTTATGGGAACAGGTATTATCAAGGGAACAAAACCATAGCAAGGGACTGAATTTGAAGAGAGAACTCAGATAATGGTAAAAATATTAAGGAAAATGGATCATGCCTTCTTCTACCATGCAGAAAGACCCTACGCTGTAACAGACAGATGGCTCTCTTCTAACTGGTGCATATGCCCACTTGAGAAATACAACACAGTTGGAGAAGTAGACCCCTTGGTGTCAGAAAGTCAAAACAAAATATTCTCTAGAATGAACAAAGGTTTGACTTTCCTAGTGAAACAATCTCAGTCCTACATTGAGTTATAAAACCTTTACGGGCTTTTTGTGTAAATCAGTTGCAGCACAGTCCATGGTAAATTGGTGGCATTACTGGTTAGTAGTTAGAACTCATCAAAACTGTACTATTTTTTCTATGAAATGGTAAAGATTTACATAAAGGAGTAGTGAGATTTTGCACCAGACCCCAAAAAAGTAGAACATCTTTCTTGTGGCAACAAGGGAAGATTCTGATCTTACATGTCAGATTATTTCTTTCAGTATATGTAATGAATTTAGGTATATGCTTGGAACTGTTAAAGATACTAGCACTCTGTTAACACCATAAATAATCATGTTACAGACTTTAGTGGCTATACTCCAGCTGAGCTGAAAAACAGTCCTGGATTCCCTTGGTTTTACCCATTAAAAGCTTTGTTTCTGTCTCCCAGTGCTGCACTTAATGCAGAACAGAAGCTAAAGCCACAACAGAATCAAACTTCATTTATCTTGAAAAAGAAGAAGATTGTGTGGTACTTTTATACCGCATAATGCAATGTATAGTGAGCCACAAATTCATAAGTATCTACAGAGTGGTGCTGTTTATGAAAGAATAAATCTATAATCTTGTTTTCTTACAGTGTACTCCTTGATCAAAGACATTTAAGGTCTACAGTATTTTCATTAAGGGCATGGAGTTAATACATGGTTATATCACCATAAGACAGCATTTCTTGCCATTTTACTTATTGTTGTTAAATCTGAAACCCATTTGCTTTGATAAGAAAGATCACAAGAGAATGTTTGACAAATCAACACTGTCCAGACACCAGCTATTCTACTACATATATTTTCCTCTGTACCTCATGATGATAGACTGTCATCCATTAGATGAAGTATAGAGAACAATAAGAGACTTATTTTTTATTTATCTGACAAAGATATATTGCTCTGATAGCATCACTTTTATTCTAGAAGCATATTATCTCAGCCTGGAAGACTGACAGTATGCTTCTAGTTTCATTCATCAGGCCAAAGATTTTTCATGGCCTTGGCTTCTGTCTTCTTGTGAAAGACAATTGTATATCTAATAGGAAAACAGAAGTGCAACTTAATTGTTTCAATAAACTCCCACAAGAGTAAGAAAGACTTAACATCAGTGTTTTAAGCACATTCTTTTTGAGAGTGGAGGCAAAGGGAGGAAGTCTCTAAAGCTCAATAGTAGTAAGTGCACATCTCTTTTTAACTCATAGTAACAAAAATCACACAAGTTAGAGGGGCCTTGAGTATGTGCTACCCTGAGTTCTGTTACAAGAGTGGAGACCAGAAAAATCTGTTATAAAAGAAATAAAAATGTTCTGCAGAGAGAAAAGACCCATGCTGCATTCTGTGATGGCTGAAATTATCTGATGGCTGCGGCCTTTTGTGCATTGAGCATGTGTGGGTAGGAAAGCACAGAAAAATACCTGAAATTCACATTTACACATTTCTACCCCTCTACCATGCTGGTAGACATGTTTTTTCCCTGTGTGCTTAGAAAGATGTTGACATCAAAATACAACTTCAGTGAGAAAAACTGTTTTCAAACACTGAACCACAACTTGCAGGCATTTTGGGTAATTAAAGCAAACTTAGTCCACCAGAAGTTCACACAAGCTGGCTACAGAAGCACCACAATGTTACAAAAGGAAGTAAACAAAAGCAGCAGTCCAAAAGCATTTCTGCACCTGTTTCTTTAGGAAAACTGAACAATATCATGGTGCTCTCAAAGCCTGGAGCCAATCTAATAAAAGATTCAAGTGATGTGTGCTGCAGATTCATTGCTGTTACCATTCATGGACATTTTTAACTTATTGCTGAAGCTGAAAAATTAGCTTTTCAAGCATATTAAAGTTACAGATGTATTCAAGCTGTTACACGCAAACATAAGTCTCTTTTCAATTTTCAGTGGCATCTTCTTCATCATTAAAAAAAAAAAGGAAATCAAAATGCCTCCTATGTTGTTTGCACAATATCTGTGACATCATACTGGAGATTTTGCTCCTGATGCTGTTTGGAAAGAAGCTTACAAAAGTCTTCAATTTTATCCAGAGTGCATTTTTACAGTCAAGTCAGGTTTGTATTCTTAGCTTAATTTTTTACCATTCACAAACAACCTAAACCACAAAACAGTGGGCAAATATTTAACCTTAAGGCTATACCAAGATTATGCGTAAGGCAGGAGGACTCTTTCTTTCCCAATTTATGGTAAAGATTGGAAGAAAGTACAGGGATATTTTATTACATATTGCCCCGGTTGTGTTATATCAGATGATAAGAAGACAGCTTGATAACAGGGAAGATCCTTGGTTTCCACCTGCCCATTCCATTCCACCTATCTGAAACCTCATGTAATAACAAAAATGTTAGAAATGGCTGCAATAGGTGTAACAGCAAGTCCTTCACTAAGCTACTAGGAATGTGTGGACCCTTAATAGCACTTGCAGCAGATTTTTAATTGCTTCATCAGAGTTCTACTTTTTCTGCCTGATTCAGTGACAAGTCAGTAGCCATAAATTTTGTTCTGTTCCAGAGCAACAGCTGAAATACATTCAGTTATTTCAAACAAGATTCGTGATGTTGCAAGATTGCCTGATCTGGAAGTCAGGAAAATGAAATGAGAGGAGACAGGGCAGAGAAACAAGGTAGGAAAGAAAACATAGTTAGTCTGAAAACTTTTAAAGTATCTCAAAGTGAACACAGAGCAAATTTGTGATGTTTCTGAGAGAAGATAATGGCCAGTTCCCAGTTTCGACATGACTGAAATTGTTTGAACAAGGAACACTGTGAGTCAGTCACTGCCCAGCCTGCTGTGCCCAGCTGGTCACTTAGGTAAGCTAAAAAAATTTCAGACAGAATTCCGTTCTTGACTTCTTTTATGTAACTTTTCACTCACTTCTGCCCACACAGTGTGCTATTCAAACAGCAATGTAAAATACAGCTGCATGATTCATATACAGACTATTCCCAATTAACATGGAAATATGAGGGGTCCCTGTAACAGATCTTAGCAATTTTAAGTATTTGCATAAATAGTAAAGACTTTGAATTGGATTCTGCTTCACCACCATGCATATTTTCCCATGGAGGTATAGCGTACCCCTATTCCACATCCCTGCCTGCCTTTCCATGTGGCTTCCCCTTCCCCCATCTCTAGTCCAAACCACTCCCTCAGGTTCTCCCTATTGGCTCTGTTATCCTAACTCCGCCCTTGTGCCACCCCCCTGTTCCCCAAGATAGGGACTGTGAATCCCGGAAGCTCGCTCTCTGCCTTGGAGTTCAGCCAGCCACCAGCTTCTCTCTCTCTGGGCTCTAGCCATGTGCCAGCCCTCTGCCTATGGGGGCTGGCACGTGTGCTGGTCCCAGGCCTTGGAGAGTTAGCATGGAATAAAGACCTGATGCTGTCTCCATGGCAGAGAGCCTTCTCGCCTCCTTTACCGCCACCGCGTTGTTGCTGCTGCGTGCTATACCATCGCAGAGAAACGCAGCAGCAACATGGAGGCAGTAGAGAAGACATACATAGGACATATACACTAAAAAATAAAAAGAAAGCAGAGAAACTAGCTTTGTGCCAGGCCTGTCTTCACCTAAAGACCTTGTTAGACAGGCAATGTCAGGCAAGGCATAATACAGCAGTTCTAGCACAAGCATTCAGAAATCATTCTGGCTGCCCCACACATCAAGTCATAACATCAGCTAAAATATGTAAAAAAATATTTCAATATCATAATATTGGATTCAAAATCTTTCTTCATTTTGAACCTTCAGAATTCATATACTTTCATAACTCTTTTGTGACCCTGAAAATTGCCTGGCTTTTAGTTTAGAACAATTCATCATTAAAAAGTAAAATTATGTCATGGGTCGTAATGTGTAAGTTCACAGTCTAAATGTTTTACAGATCACAAGAGAATTTGAAGGTGATGACCCAAAGAGAGAATATAACGTCAGCTTATTCTCGTTCTTCTTTGTGAATAGTTGTCACTCAGTATTACTCATTTATGTTTTTCCAAGTTTGTTCAGGTTAAAGAGCAAAAACAGTATAAAAGGATTCATCTTACACTTGAATACAGATTGTAATAAAATGTTCCAAATGTTGACTGCCACACAAAATCCATCTTCTTTTGTCAGATTTTCTCTGAGGAGTTGAGGAGTAACTGCTCTTGTTCTCCTTTTTGCTCTGATGCCTTCACAGGGTCAAGGGTTAAGATTGTAATCATAGGGTAAGAACAAGGTAGAGAGAAACAAACTTCTTCTTGTATGTGCATATGGAAGCCCCCTGAGGGAATGCAAGCTATGTCAAGTTTGGACCTCCCTGAACTACACAACAACATACTCCTTTCTTTCACTATTTGACAGCATAGTTCTTTCCTTCACTGTGCACCTACAAAAATCAATTAATGTCTCACTCCTCTAGAGACAGTACGAGAGCAGGAGGAATAATACACAAAGTCAGTTGTTACGATAACCTGAAACTTCTTCACATGTAAAAGTTGCTAAGCAAAGGAAATCCTAGTGTTTCTTTTTTATTCAGCTACTGAGGTGTAAATACATTAAATTTCACAGAAGTATATAGCATCTGTCTAACTTCAGACAAAGTATTACCAAAAGGTATACAGATTATAACCTATCTTCAAAGGAAACTTCATACGGCTGTTTCTGTCAGGACTTCATACTTGACTGTAAGAACTGTGAGACCAGTGTCATAAATCAATGTTCCTGAATGTAATATCTTTCTCATAGTAAATATACAGTCTAAAGTGTACTTTCATGAGCTGTGTGAGAAGACTTGTTCATACTCTTTAACAGCAGTGAAAGCCATGGATACTGTTCAAATCCTGTTATGGGGAGCTATTTTTAATTTTAGTGATATTGTATGTGCAAAATACAAAGAAAAACTTTATAGATGTAAACCAAGTGGTTTTGGTGATTTGTTAGTCTTTTTTTTTCCCTGCATCTCTGTGCATGAGATGTTTCAAAACACCAGCTTGGTCTTATTCCTTTAGAGGACGATCCCTTTCTTTAGTCTAGGGAAATTAATTTTTCCTTTTCAATTCTTAGGTAATTTTGCTGCTTTTTTATTTCCCCTTGCCTCGACTTTCTTATTCTTCTGTTCTTGATTTCTTTTTCTTCTGTGTCTCCTGTATCAAAATTTAAAATTAATTTTATTTAAAATTATTGATATCTATGATCAATTATTTACTTTACTCTAGGCTTCATTTTTGTTTTTAATATTTATTTTATTGTGGGATGATTTTGCTTGTCTCAGGTAATTTCTGCCCCGAACAACGATAATGCGAAGTCTTTTTACAACTTTCTATTTGTATCCAAAAGTCAGAGAACACAGTTGAAAATTTTCTCTGAAAACTTATTTTTTACTAATATTTCTTTTTTAAACCTTCGCTGTGGTATGGCAACGTACTGTTTTCCTAGTTTTGTTTTTCTTAAAAATGTACCTTAACATTTTAGAACTAGCAAGGGCAAGCAAGAAGCCAGGCAAGAAGGGTATTAATAGAAAAGTTATATGGAAGCAAAGAATGGGGCATGAATGTTACATTTACTGTGAGAAAAACTGTTATGTTTTAGAAACAAATTATGGTTCTGTGATCCTTTATCATTGCCATAGACTAAACACTTCTTCTATTTTTTTTTAATTGTTTCAAAATAATTTGCTGAGGTGGAACTTCAGAAAAAATAATCAGTAGTGTCAGGTAATTCACAGTTCAGTGATTAAGGTTGCCTCCCTTTCCCTTTCTGTTTGCTTTTGGATTTGTGGTTTCTTTGTAAGTGAGCACAAAGGAAGAGTTATTTTTCAGTTTTGAGCTTTCCCTTGTTTTTTAGATTTCATACTCAGACGTCTTTCTTCCAGATGGGAGTTAGAAAGAAAAAGAATTTAAAAAGTAAAAGAGGGAAAGAAAAGCACAAAAACAAACCTTTCTTTTCATCTTTTTCATCTGAACTAATACAAATTCAGTGTGTTTGAGTATGGAACAAAACTTTAAAAATATTGAACAGTGATTTTTTGAACAAAGAATGATATTTTCATAAATAATTGGCTTCTTCATTGAGATACAGAATTCACCTTTATTATGGAAATTTTTGGATTAAAAAAATTGTAACGTTTTAACTGTTCACATTAAGTTTTATTTATAACAAAAGTCAATATAAGAAAAAAATGTTGTAAGTGGTATTATTTTCTATATTAGTTCAGCTATTTCACAGGCCCAGGAAACAAAGAAAGATATTTTCATGGAATCATAAAGTTTTGGCTGTTTATTTTCACTGCTGGTCTTGCACAATACTTACTGACAGAAACTGGTAGTATCTGATCTACAAAGAGCTAAATATACATTGACTGTATTCTAACTTTTCCTGTGCTATAAGTGTTACATGCTGAATTACATAATCTAAAAATATTCAAACGGTTTCTCAAAGTAATAATAGATTTCAAACACCCTAGAAATATTTTTATTTTAAAGGTAGGAAAGTAGCTATGTAAGTTTTAAAGCATTAGGTTTCCTTTTTATTTCAGCTCTATTTGGTTGAGACACTTGGCACTATGCACTGCAAGTAGTTACCAGCACCACAAAGATACAATCAGGCTGTAAGATGTTTGATGACTGCACTTAATGTTGATCGACCAAAAATATATTAAGTGTCATTTTAAGCAGGCTATTTGGAGGTAATGGGCCAAATAGTACATTGTTGCTCTAGATAAGATTATCGCATGATGTGAAAAATTAATTTTTGAATCCCTTAATAAATCAGTGGAAGATTTGACTACAAACTACCATTTCCTTGTAGTTCATCCCACACCCATCCCATTAACCTGACTGCAATTATACAGGAAATTTTTTTTTTTAAAGGGTGTTATCGAAGCTCTGAACATGTAAAAACTTACACTGCAAACTTATAAAATTGTTTAATTCAACTACCTTTTATGATACTGTTAATATTTGAATGATGCTACTGAGTAATTTTTCCAGCATTTCTGTTGAAGCATCATACTGGTGACTATTAAGATAATCTTCCCAGTTCAAGTAACCAGAATACAGATAAACATTTGAGAGTCAACAGATTTTTTTTGCAGTAATCTTACAGTGACTACATAAAGAAAAGCAAGTGTCTATTAATAATATTAATATTAATGAATGTTTTCAAAAGGTAGTATTGTCATCAGCTATGTGGAAATTTGAGTTTGCATTGCAGTTTTAAAAGTACTTTTGGATAACAATCTGATGCTAAAATGACAGAGTTTATGGAGAGAAAAGTTTTAAAGGACTTTTCAACATCTCTGTTTGCATCCGACCTATACTTACCCTCTTTTCCGCCTCTTTTCTGTTGCTTTCACTTTTTACTTTTTAATCTTAACCAAGAAAGTGAATTATATGCTCAGTTGGCTCAAATCACTATAGTCATTACAACAGAAACATTCAACACCAGGGAACAAATAGTATTTCATTACAATCAGGATTTGTCAATACTGCAAACATGAACTGTATAGAATTTGATTAAAGTGCTGCTGTGTCCTGACCTGGTTGTGAGGTGATTCTAATTTGCAGTGTAGACAGTTGGCTGTCTTTTATCATTTTCCCTTTATAACCTTCTCCACTCCTTTAATGATAATAGGATCTGATTCTTTCCATTTTATTTTGGTGAGGAGGTTGGAGGTGAGCACCATGGAGAGCTGCTGAATTACTGTCACATGCCCGAAAAGTCAGCAAGAACATAGTACAGCAAATTTCATTTTCAACATTCCATTTTAATTCATAATATTACACTATATGGCCAGATAGCTTGTTTAATATTAATTTTATTCTCTTCTTATAAAAGTTTCTTACCCTGTTTGATCCATGTGCTAGGAAATTCAGTTGCTTCAGTTGTTTCTCAGGGATTTCTGTGAAGTCCTTTACAGATTTGCTTATCTCTATGCTTTCATTTTCATCATCTTAAGGTAGTCCTTTTCTAAATAACATTTTGCCTTGCTTATTTATAGGAAAAAATAAACAGAAAAACAGAGACAAAGAAAACATGGAAGTGTTTTATGTCTCAGACAACAAAAAAATGTGCCATCTATGAATTAAAAACAAACAAACAAACTACCAAAAAAAACCCCAAAACAAAAACACAACCAATAACCAACCAAAAAACAGCAACAACAATAACAACAATAACAACAATAACAACAACAAACCCTAAAAAAACCTTTCAAAGCAGGGTCGGTTCCTGGTGCAATGTGAGTACAGATACCTATAAAGGTAGGGAGTAGTTAAAGTAAATCACTGTCTCTGGTTAGCTCAGTAGTTATGGGGACTCAGTCCACAAACCTTAAGCACACCTGCTGTTGCATCAGTTTACATAACAACATATGCATGACCACCTAGAAAACGTGAGAATTGTATGGAGCATCTTGTTAACACTTTACTTTGAGCATTCACCGTTCAGAATGAAAGTCCGTTCTGAGCGGTGTCCGTCAGGGGTCAGTAGAGGGACCAGTCACCGGTTACGCAGACTAGGATTGAGTACATCCTCAACAAGTTTGCAGGGGATGCCAAGCTGGGTGCTGAACCTGATATGCCTGAAGGAAGGATACATGAGAACCTCATGAAGTCCGACAAGTCCAAGCGCAAGGCCCTGAACCTGGGACCGGATAATCCCCAACACTGATACAGTCTGAAGGATTAAGGGATTCCAAGCAGCCCTTTGGAAAATGGCTTGAGGGTGCTGGTAGATGAGAAACTGGACATGAGCCAACACTGTGCGCTCACAGCCCAGAAAGCCAACTGTATCCTGAGCTGCATAAACAGAAACATGGCCAGCAGGTCAAGGGAGGTGGTTCTGCCCCTCTGCTTCACTGTTGTGAGACCCCACCCGGAGTGGTGCATCCAGCTCTGAGGTCCCTGGAGCAAGAAAGACATAGACCTTTAGAACAAGTCCAGAAGAGGGCTGTAAAAATGATCAGAGGGCTAGAATATTTTGCCTGCTTGGGAAAACTGAGAGAGTTGGGGTTTTTTGACCTGGAAAAGAGAAGGCTTTGGGGAGACCTTATAGTACCTGTCAGTATCTAAAGGAAGCTTATAAGAAAGGCAGAGAAAGACTTTTGACCAAGGCTGATGGGACAAACAAACAAACAAAGAGAAAGAAGGCAGATTTATATCAGATTTTAATCTGAAAAAGAGTAGTTTTAGATAAAAGAGAAGGAAGAAATGTGACGATGGTGAGTCACTGGAAGAGGTTGCCCAGAGAAGTTGTGGACACTGGAAGTATTCAAAGTAGGGTTGGAGGAGCTTTAAGCAATCTGGTCTAGTGGAAACTGTCCCTGCCAATCCAAACCATTCCGTAATTCTATGAAAGAACTGAAAATGCAGAAGAGGCAAATTCTAGAGCAATTCTGGGAATAAATGACTAAACACTAAATCAAATCAAGAGTAAAGCTGCTGAGAATAAAGATGGAAAAACATTGTCAAAACTTGTAAGCTTTTGTAAAAGATATACTTTTAGGTCTTACCTGAATTAAAACTAAAGGGTCTTACCTGAATTAAAACTAAACACACAATGAGAGTCAGCTTAAGCAAAAGTTTATTTAGATGTAGTCCCATGAAACTGGAAGTTTAACTGTATTAAATGAAGATTCTTGATCATACAGTGACTTTTTTTTCACTGACAGTATTGAAAACAATTCTCAGTCCTATTAAAAAAAATCCCCGTATTGGGCACGTATGTGGATTCATACGCACATGGGTGTATGCATATCTGAATATAATGCAAGACAGAAAGGCAAAGGGCAAATGAAATTCAAAATGTGTTTTCTGCAAATCTAAAATTCTTCATCTTAGCTGTTTTTACTTGCAACCAAAGCAATCCGTAATCTGTTCCTTCTAGAGATTTCAAACCTGCTTTCGTATGTCTGTAACTAAAACAAATCCATATTTCAAAACAGAAAGAGATAAAAGAAAGTAGTATTGGGAGAACTTTGAAAAAATATGACATTAAAAAAATACAAAGTTTTGTAATTAGTTGAATGTTATAAAATGATATTAACATATAGCATGATTTTCTTATTTCCATAAAGGAATTGGAATGTGTCAAAGCATAGGAACATGTAAGAATTACTATTTTAATCTAGAAATTGTGAAATTTTTGGGTTTATGCTGTTATGGTTTAACCTCAGCCAGCAACTAAGCCACACAGAGCTGTTTGCTCACTGTCCCCTTGTGCAATGGAGAAGAGAATCAGAAAAATAAAAACAAACTCATGGACTGAGATAAAGACAGTTTAATAGGGAAAGTAAAAGCCGTGCATACAACAAAGCAGAACAAGGAATTCATTCACCACTTCCCATGGGCAGGCAGGTGTTCAGCCATCCCCAGGAAAGCAGGGGTCCATCACTTGTAACAGTGACTTGAGAAGACAAATGCCATTACCGCAAATGTCATGTTCCCCTTCCTTCTTCTCGCCCCAAGTTTATATACTGAGTATGACACCACATGGAATTTCCCTTTGGTCAGATGAGGTCAGCTGTCCCAGCTTTGCCCCCTTCCAACTATTTCTGCACCCCCAGTACCATTGCTGGTGTGGTGAGGTGAGGAGCAGAAAAGGCCTTGTCTCTGTGTAAGTGCCACTCAGCAATAACAAAAAAATCTCTGAATTATCAATGCCATTTTAAGCACAAATCCAGAGCATAGCCCATACCAGCTATTGTGAAGAAATTTAACTCTACCCCAGCCAAAACCAGCACATATGATAGGAATGTACATGCTGCATTCTTTATCCCATCAAGTTCAAGAAGGTGAAAAATATATTGTGTTATAAAGGATGTACTTTGGAAGCAAGTACAGTTTTCAAATTCAATTGGAAGCCTCAGGTAAATAGGTTGTCATGTTTATCCTTGTTTTTGCTACAAATATAAACTGAGTTCTTAATACAAGGAAAAAATAAAGGCAATGCAAGCCTATTAACTGTCATGAGAACTCCTTCCATACATAAAAGAGGGACTTTAAGACCCTTTTGTGATCTTTGGAAACACATTTGAATTCTGTGGATAAAATCCTGGCCTCGTTCATTGAGGTCAAATTACTGTTGAGTTTAGGATTTCTTTTTCAGAGACCAACTTCATCTGCATGCTGGAGATAAAACTAATTCTACACATTATTAATTTATTCAGTTTATGAAAGCTGGTAGTAACTGTTCACACCAGGTGTAGCATGCAGTTGCAAAAATTAACATTGCTAATTATGTGTCAGAGTCCTGAGTTTTCTCCCGCTTCCCCTCTGGGGTTTGACTGTGCTCAAGGCCAGCTCTGATCTGGTGCAGCTGTGGAAATGAGGCCTGGAGTGCTGAGAAAACAGCCTGGATGGAAAAGGCTGTGAAAAGCCTTTTTAGCATCCTGCTCCTCTTTGCACAAGAAATGTTTTTAGGCCAAGATGCTTACCCTTGTCTTTGACAGAGCTATATTACAGCCTTGTCTGTGCCTGTGGTCACCTGTATATCTTGCTGTTCCTGACCTGTGGAGTTGACTTTCCAGCTTGGTCTTGGAGCTGCTTTCTGGCTATAAGTTAACCTGGTGATCTGAACATTCTGCTGAACCAAATCACTGGAGCTGCTCTTTTCCCTTGAGTACCGTGGGACTGTGTCCTTTATCTTTGAGGGTACTGCCCGTCCTGCTCTGCTGCTTCTCAACAATTGGCTTTCCGTCTCTCCTGGACTATCTGGTTCCTGCTGCCCTCCAACTCTGCATGCAAAAGGGTCTCAGCACATACCATGGACTGCTCATCCTCACCTATGAAAATAAGCACATGTTCATCATGTGTGGTCATAAATGAAAGTCTGTTGTGGGGAATCTAGTGACAACACACTGGGATACTTTTTCTAAAATAATACCTACCAGATTGTTATAAAATCTGAAGAAAGGAGGAAAAAACTTATTGAGTGGATGGTGAAACCCTAATACTGGTATCTTAGTGTGTTTTGTTTTGAGTGCTCTGAAAGATAGAAGCTTAAACTAACCCTTAAATTCAGGGAGACTTGATCGTAGTGAACACCTGTGACTCAACCTCGCTCATTTTTAGAAAGTGTTATTAGTTTCATAGCTACAGCACGCAAGAGGTACATCCACTTAACTTCAGTAAGCTAAACTGTTATTTAAGATACCTTGCTTACCCACAATGCACCAAGTAAGTTTGTGATTGTAAGGAATCTATACTTTGTGTAATTTGTTTAGTCAATACAATGGAGAGAAAGACTACAAGAGCTAAAGACAATTTAACACTCTGAAATATTACACAAATTATCTATCAAGATGTTGTTTTCTATGCACGGAGATGGAAACATAAGGAATTGCCCAGATGGATCAGAACAGAAAGGACAAAGAGAAACCACTTTGCTAATGCTTTCTATGAATTTTCAGAAACTTCTTCACACAGACTCCATTCGCTTGGAATTCTACAATTTTGTGATTCAAACAAGAGTTGCAGTGTCAGTGTAATGTAAGATATATCCATGATATTACGAGGACCAGACCTTGTAACATCCATCCAAGGTTTTCTGTTATATTGTTTTGTTTGGGGACCATACAGCTGGAAGCCTATTTTCCGGAAATACCCAATAGAGATACAATTCTGTAGTGACTGATCTGGGAAGAGATGGACTTTAAAAAGTAATGAAATTCAGGAGTAATATAGCACACAGGTGGAACCCAAATTGTTACCAGAAGAGAGTAAGGTAGTTGAAAACAAATTCACACATTCATCATGTAGTTCACATTAGCAAATGATACTTTTATTCCTCATAATAACAAAGTGCTTTGTATATGAACTGGAACTCAGACATTTCCCTGTGAAATTTCACCAGGACAAAGGAAGACCAAGACATCAAAATTTTTCATTACAGATTGATCACCAATTTATATCTCTGCTTCATTTCTGGTGTCCAAGTGTACTGCAGCCCAAAGAAGGAATGCTTTGAAGATCCTCCTGTTAGCAATACCAGCAAGTTAGCATTAAAGTGTATTACTCTTTTCTCCGGTGATAGGAATGTCACCAGATCAAACCAGATTATGATAATGAAATTGAAATTCTGCATATGTCTCAAAGTAGTGACTACAACAGGAAATAGAGCCGACATTCATGCTTGCTAGCTCTTCTGTGGGCATGCTTGGTGTGGCATAACTTGATCTCAATTACAATCCATTATTTGTACTTCATATTTCCTAGAAAGTTTACATCAGAGTGGAGTTCAACCACTAAAACATTACAGATATTAAACCAATTTTTTTATTACAATCCTTACCAGTTAAACTGCATGAAGAATAATGTCGTACATCTCTTAAGGTAGAGTCTTTGTATTGTCTCTTACTCCATCACTGCCCTGAAGATGCATCAGCAGCCCCCAGTCACAAGCTTCCTGCAGAATATGTCAAAGAATCTATTTAGTAAACCCATTATCTCACTGCAAAGGCACAGGATTTTAATGGCATAATTAAAGGGCTCCATGTGTAGTCAAAGTACCTTGAATTTGTGTCTCACTTAATAAATGGTCAAAGCACAAGAAACTAAAGGTGCTTTTATTTAACAGAAAAAATACAGTGTAGTGATAATTTAAACAGAAAGCCTGAGTGAAATTCCTTTTTTTGTTTGCCTGCTTTTAATTACCAAATTGTTTTACAGGTTTTGACAGGAATCATTGCATGTGAAAATTGCCAGAATGTTAACATTCACTAGATTTCAGCTGAGTTATTTATGCTCTAATATCACACATACAACTGATTTAAGGTATTTTGCGTTTAGCTACCATGACTTTTTCTTCTGACCCCACCAGCCATAATCATTCTAGATACTGAGTGTCTTCTGAAGATCCAGGATTTCCTTGGTTATTTTGGGTTTAGATCTCAGATTTTCTGGGAGAACACCACATTTTACAAGGATCAGTTCTGTGTGGATTTTTTATAGTTACACGCACTAACCAACCCCATCTCTTACCTGAATTATAGAAGTATGAAATATTTCTTTCTTGCTTTGCAGCCAAAACTATCAATTCTATTTTTTCTTTGTAACCTGGAAATTATTTTGTCTCTGTATATCACTTTCCCAAGTATTACAACGGATCATATAAAATGGGAGTGTTTATGGAGAGAAACCCTGTTCTTATTAGCAGCCAGAGCAGCTGCAATGACTGAATTTCTTACAGGAAGCAATCTTTCAGAGTTTTGGTTTTGTGCTATTTGCAGCAGGTCGGACTGGAAATTATGAGCTGTTGAACAAAGTGATTTTTTTGTTATTATTTTTCGTTCTTCAATTCCATTTATCCAAGTCATGTTACAACATCAATTCTACAATAGATGGCTGTGCCACCTTCAAGGGTTTCGCTCTGCTGCACTGTCAGTCAAACTTATAAACCTTTTTCACTGAAACTGTCATCTCACGGCTGAAATGCAAGAGATGATAGTTCCATATTACAAAGGAGAATGTGTCTTTTCTTTTAATTTCACTGAAAAGAGTAGGACTTATTAAAATCCTAGTGTTTTCTACACTTTACAGAACTCTAACTTCCATGCCTCATACTTAGCTTAGCTGATGATTTCTCTATTGACAATTCATACAGACATGCTGGGTGGATGATGAGGGATTTTTCTGAGCTGAACAAGTAATGAGGAAATATTCTGGCAAAAAGTCAACTGCTTCATAATCCATTAGAGAAGATAGAAAAATGTTTCTGTCAGCTTCACATGCTGTGCAATACATATCATGCAGGTTTCGACATTATTATTTCTCATTCAGAAATTTGAAAATTGAGGTACAGAGCACACCCTTCCCATTCCCCAGTTATTCAAAATTTAATTCAGTAAAATTATTTAAATGGCACATCATATTGGGGAAAAAATATTTTCCAATTAAGTAATTGTCAGAGTGTCATGAAGTTCTATCCACAGACATTGTTTTTATTAGATGAATTTCCAGAATAATACTGTAAGTATCATCCAAACTATTTGAAAGTTAAAAGAATGTTCTTACATGAAAAAGACTATATGACAACTTTAATATAAATAAGCAAATTGGAAGCCATGCAGAGGAATGCATACACCATAAGAACAGAGAAATTCTTGTTATAAGGTTTCCAAATCCACATTAGAATGAGGTCAAATTTTGTCATTAAGTTTGTTCTGTATGTATAGCAGTAAGCTTCATTCTCGTAGGTAATATGTCAAACTAGATGTGTCATGCTAATAAAAAGGACCAATACTTGTATAAAAGAACCATGTTGATACGCATATTACATTAAAACAGTAATCCACCACATCCATACCACAGCAAAACATCCATACCACAAATACTCTCACAGGAGGGAGTAACTTCTCAAACTGCAAATATTACTAGTGCTGAAGTCATAGATGACTCCTGTTGCAGCAATTAAATCTTAGCCAGCAGATGAGGATTTTTGTGTAGTAGTATACAGATCTTCTCCCCTTCTATCAGGTTTTGTGGTTTCTAACCTGAAGACATGAAGTAGATCTCAACCAGAGATCACATCTAAATATATTTGTAAAAGATAAGCTTGCATAATAAACTTAATATAAAATATACGTAGACCTTATTTGAATCACTGAACCAAAATTATTTTTCTTGGAAAGTATAACTACTAAAAGCTACCAACAAAGATTAAACCCTATTATGAATCCCATACATGTATGTATAAAATTGGTAACCAAACATGAAAAGAGCCATCTGGCCCTTTTCATTTTTCACTTTTCATTCATGACAGAACTTTGTGT
The DNA here is from genome assembly GCA_013399875.1 of Gymnorhina tibicen. NCBI lineage: Eukaryota > Metazoa > Chordata > Aves > Passeriformes > Artamidae > Gymnorhina > Gymnorhina tibicen. Next base: position 311,808 of record VXAZ01010409.1, on the reverse strand, counting down.
CATACATGCTATGCCATATTAAAAAATGTCCTTTTTACAAGAGTGTGTGCCCAGATTGTTTTGTTAAGATACCCTGTTCATTATTGATGGGATATCTAGAACATTCTTTGTATTTCAGAAAGAAGTTGTTTTGCTGGAAATGAAATACATGACTTTAAGAGTTCTACAAATACTCTAAAATTTCATAAAGTTTAAGTCTGCCACAACAAATTTCTATAAAAGGTTGGATTTTTTGATGTGCACTGAAATTTTTATTATAAATTGAGTGGTGGGTACATGAAAAGGAATATAACACTCTACAGTTCTTTCCAATGCCTGACAAAAAATTAAAGTGATAGATAACATACATGGATAATGCAGAAAATAAATCTTTGAAGATCTGCAGTACTGTAGTTGTTTTTGTAATTTTGCTGGGGTTTTTTTGCTAACATTCATGCCATGAAGAGAAGGTCCATGGAGAATAAGAATACTCTTATTCAAGGTCTCAAAACTGTAGTCCAGAAACAGTATTTCATAAATGGGTTTTCCATTAACCTTTGCAAAAAACACTTACCATGACTTTTAAGATCCGGGACTTCATGCAAACTGACTTCATGTGCCCATGAACATGGTTCAGTGGAGATGCATGTCATCAGTGGCTATTATTTTCTGCCCTGGTAGAAGTTTGAAATTAGAATATTTCTCAACCAGAGCAAGTAATTCTCTATTCTGTCAAGAATCTTCTCTAAAAAGTGTAAGAACCAAGGTCATATCTACAGTGGTTGCCTCTCCTCCTGCCTTCTTCAGTATAAGGGAGGTAGACGTTATATCTGTGTACTTTTGCAAAATATCAGTATTTACTAACAGATGAATACACTGCTAGTGGGAAAATAGTACTGGCTGACTCTAAAGGTGGTATAATTTTTATTTTTTCTGCAGATTTTTTTTGTTTCTACATTTTTTACTAGAACACAATGGTACCTTTTTAATCTCCAGTCAAGGCATTTGTCAGTTCAAGGAAGAAGAAGATTACGTGTGATTTTCTTGGTTTAGATAGAGAGATAAGCCAGGACTTAGTTTGGTGTGAGAAAGAGAAGAGGAGGTGTTATTAGGATATGACCCCAAGACCCATGTCAAACTAGTACTTAACCTGTGCAGCTGGTCAGATGAGGTGAAGTATCCAGGCAAACAAAGTGGGTTCATGTGGCCCGCAAGCTATAGAGGGAGAACCGTGTACATAAATATCTTACAGCAGATAATGATAGCAGGAAAAGGAAAAAGAGAATACAGGGTGGGAGTACTAAGGCTAGACTACATCCGGACTGTCCAATCACAGAGCTCTTAGCAAGTAACATGGACCTCATTTATGCTCACTTACTGCTTCTTACCAACAAAACAAATGCTGGTGGCAAGTGTGTGGCTAGAACCAGCCACAGACATACTGGAACTAAATAAGCAAAATGTATGGGAGGGGACAAGGAAAGAAGAGAAGTCAGTGTCCAAATAACAGAAATCACAGCACCTCAGCTACAGTTTGTAAAGTAGAATTTTAAAGTAACCAGTTCTCTGGAAAGTGATAATCTGAAGTGCTTTAAAATACATAGTTGCAAACCTTTCTTCAGGAAGAATTGAATGGAATAGCAAGGCTACTGGAGCTGTCCACAAAATCTTGCTAATTGAATTAGTTTAGCCAAATTTAAGTAAAATGCTTTTGTTTTGGTTTAGGATTGATTTGCTTGGTAGTACTTCCTATGGTGTTGATCTTTTTGCCTGAGATTCCCTCAAGCTGTAGTTATTTCATTTGAAAACAGTGAGAAAGCCACATTCTCTTGTCACTAGTAAAATTATCAAGAATTGAGTCATATATGTCCATTTTCCCCTGTACTTGACACTGGTGAGGCCTCAGCTTGAGTACTGTGTCCAGTTCTGGGCCCCTCAAATCAGGAAGGATGTTGAGATGACTGAATGCATGCAGAAAAGGGCAACAGTGCTGATGAAGGGTCTGCAACACAAGCCCTATGAAGAATGGCTGAGGGAGCTGGGCTTGTTTAGCCTGGAAAAAAGGAGGCTCAGTGGAGACCTTACTGCTCTCTATACCTGCCTGAAAGGTGGTTGTAGTCAGGTGGGGGTCAGCCTCTTCTCTAAGGCAACCCCTGACAGAACAAGAGAACACAGTCTTAAGCTGCGCAGGGTAAGTTTAGGCTGGACATTAGGAAAAAATTCTGCACTGAAAGAGTGACTGGGCACTGGAATGGACTGCCCAGGGAGATGGTGGAGTCACCATCCCTAGAGGTGTTTTGAAAAAACTGGACGTAGCGCTCAGTGACATGGTTTAATTGATAAAGTGGTGTTAAGAAATAGGTTGACTTGATGATCTCAAAGGTGTTTTCCAACCTAGTTAATTCTGTGATTCTGTGATCCTGATACCATCACTTTAATGTTACAATGTTCTGTCATTTTGAAGATCAGTGGAAGAGTCTGAAAAGAAAGAGGAAGTGGCTGTTGATGTGGGAAGATGAGTGGAAGGAGAAATAAAGGATCAGACAGTCTGACAGAAGAAACTGGTTAAAGTAGAGGAACAGCACTGGAAATACCTTTTCAGTCTTCAAGATTTGTGAAAGGGAAAGAAGATCTGTTAGAATCATTGTTATGGAAGACGAGGAATGAAACTGCATGCAAAGACTCAAAGTTGAAGAAATAAATTGTGGGAAAGGCAGAGACATAGAAATGATTCTAAGAAGCCAGGTTGAAGAAAGCTATAGAAGAGTTAAAACACAATAAATATTGTCAGAAAAAGAACAATGTCTTAGAAGAAGAAGCAAAGAAACATGGCTAGCATCATTCAGGGTGTTTTGTGTTGTTTGTTCTCAGCTGTGAGTTTCTGAAATACTGCCTCAGAGAGCAGGTACAGGGACACTCCTTGGAACTGAGTTTCTTCATTGGGAGTAAAAGCTTTAAGGTCTTCATCAGGGAAAGAAGAGAAGGAGGATCCTCCTCAGAGGAGCATCAAGTACCTTCGGAGATGACTGGAGAGCCAATCTGGAACATGCTGAGTTTGTTACAGTTTGGAAAGTTGCCTAAACTACACCTGGAAGCAAAGGCATAATGGTCAGGATATTAGCTGTAAGCTCTTCTTTATTTCAGTTCAGTCTGATCTAATTTGAACTTTTCCTATTTAAAAAGTTAATTACTTTCCTATAATAAAACCTGATTTTTCTGAGTTTAACCTTTCTAGTCTTCATTGGGGGCTCGCTACAGGGTATCTACATCAAAGCTTTGGTGACTCAGGTTACAGTGTCTTTTTAAAAGACACTGAATTTACAGGAGTGAGAGGCAAATATCTGTGGAAAGAGATGAGATAGGTTGGAATAGAAAAGAGAAAATAGAAAATATGTTTTTTGCTGAGCTATGATCTCACCTGGATACTTTGCTTTAGATTGTACATTGAATTTAAATAGCATGGATCCTTATACACAGTGACTTTGATTAAGTCCTCAGGTGGATTATTCTGGATTTAAAATATTTTAACCTGTTCTCACCTGTTACTATGCTGAATTGATGGGAACACAGTTTTCTTTTTGTAGGATCTATTAAATGTCATTGTTTAAGACAAAGCTCTTCACTCTGTACATTGGTGTTTGATCCCCTGGGTCATCGGTCAGCAGTGTGCATTACTGACACAGCAGTAGGTAGTTATATATCACAGTGCCATCCCGGCTTTTTACCTCTCGTTATTCTCAGGGTTATTGTTGTAAAACTTCAGATAATTCTTTATGTGGTGGTTTGCTTTTAAAAAATGATGGCTATTAGAACAGAGGAACATTTATCCCAACATGTTTCCTCTGTTCATGTATTTGTTATATCCAGTGTAGCACAGGGTAAAATGATGTTTTTCTAACTATGGATTTATGAGCAAAATACTTACAGTATTTATGGAAAGCAGGAGCATAAATTTCTTTGTGAACTGATGGCATTATATTTCCCAGAAAGTATGAGCATTGCATGTCTTTGATGCTTTGCTTAGCTAGAATCCTCCCAGCCATTTCTTCAAATCGCTACAATGCAAGCCATTAAGGTACCATTAAATGCACAGAAATTTCTGAAGAACTTTCACATAGTTACTGTTGCTAGGTAAATCACTCCCTTGACATCCATGTATTTAGATATGTTTCTTTCTTTGTCTTAGATCTGACACAGTGACTTGAATCTGGGTGTGGGGGTAAGGAGAGATGTATGCAGCCAAAGCAACTGCTGAACCGTGGGAATAAAAGAAATAAAGTTAATATCTTTTAGGTATTTAAAGTATGTTTTAATTATATCTGGACAGAACTAATACACTGGATGGATATTTATCAAGCACAAGGTAAAGAATTGCAGTTATAGCTAGAAAGATATTCAAGTATCAGCCAGTTTTTACACTACCCAATTGTTGGTAAATTACATTCCCCAGACTGAACCTGTCTTTAGGATTTTCACTCCTATTGTACTTCTGTCAGTACTTACGTACGTTTTATGCACCTAAGTTCCTGCACATCTGTATTTAGGTCAGTTTTGGATGATGTAAACAATTCAACAAATTACTTGCCCATATCCTAAACAAGAAAGCTTCAGCTTCGAAACTGAGACATGACCATTGATTTCTGACTTTTAGGATTTGTCAGATTAATGCATAAGTTAGGCTAAAAAACGAAAAAAAGAGCCAAAATTGTTTTAAAAAAATCTATGGGTGGTGAACATGTGAAAAGAAAACTTTTTCGTAAAAGGAATACTAGACTGAGTTGAGCTTTGATATTCTGCAAGTGTTCTAGACATTATCATCAGAGCCTTGGAACTGAACAGGCTTGCAGTAGCAGAGTGGTTCTAATACTGGCCTTTTGCAAAATGATAAAATCTACCATTTGTGAATGTTCAATATACTGTCAGTGGTACTGATGGTGTTTCTTATGGATGTTACCATTCACTGGATGCAAGATGTGTCTCACAGCTTTTCTAGAAATTTCTTAACCAACCATTTTCAAAAAGTACATGAAAACCTTAGGATTTGTCTCTTAGTAACACAATTGTTATGTAAATAGTAGTGGAAAATTATGTTCTGGAACAGATAAAATAAAGTTCTAGAACAGCTTATCATTTAAATTTAATTTTATGAATGCATGAAAAGGCAGCTCATGTTATGTAGATCTTCTTTCCTCAAAGTCTTTCTAGTTTTTACCTTTAACCATTTGATCAACTTCTTCCTATTCTGTAAGCCAAAAATATTTAATTTAGAATCCAGAAAACATGTTGAGAAACTTGGGAAGTTTGATTTGCATAGCTGTGTTACTAGTAAATAATATTCTTTAGTCACCGAGTCACAGACCAATAAATCCCTGCAGTGGAAGAAGGCTCAGAGGAGATTGGCAAGAAGGCCCAGGAAGCTCGGGCAGTACTGCAGGGTGTGACTGACCATGGCTGTTGCACAGCAGCTGTCTGTATCCCCACACAGTGGGGACCGGTGGAAGGCCTTTGTTCTAGATAAACAGTTGTCAGCAGTTCAGTGGATCAACCTGTGGTATAAATGTTTCTCCCCTGAGTTCCTCAGAAGACCATGAATGTCTCCCTATGTTAGCCAGACCAGGATGAGGAACGTGAACATGTGGCTCAGCCCAACTCACAGGGTGAAAGCTAAACAATTAACAAAGATATTTCAAAGACAGGAAAGAGCATGAGCTGTTTTCAACCCATGTTCTCCTTCCCAGCAACTGTGGACACCCAGAACAGTGACTGTGAGTGTGTCGGAGCCTGATAATTGGGACCTCATTGGTGTTGTGATTGAACCATGTACTTCAATTGGGGTTTTTTTTGTAAGCGTAACCTTCATTTATGTTATGTTTTTCAGTATATTTTGTATCACTCCGCTAAACTAGAAACTCCATTTGACATCAGCTATCTCCACACAAGTAAATGTGATGTTAACATTGCCTATTCCACTCCGAAAATGTCAAAAAGAACCTGGCCAGGATGAGACTCTGACACACTGATTTTCCTATTAAGCATTTGGTCTCTCTCTCTTAATGTTCTATTTGCAAAAATTTAAATTAGTTATATCAGTAAAATAGCAATTAGTCATATCATAACTATTTTTATGCACACACGCATATATGTTCTATATAGTTAAATATGTGAATTAAAAATGTTAATTAAAAAACATCTATACTTTAGTATTTTTCTTCGTGATTTCTCAAGATGACTTTTTTAGGGAGTGAAAGCACTACTGTCAGAATTATTTTTTCTGCTTTCTCATTTGTCTTTGCAAGCTTCCCATTTACAACACAAAAATTAAGTAACTTTTCAATATTCAATGTCACCTGGATCATTATTTTTCCTTCTTCAGGTTTAATTTCTCGGATAGAGTAATATCTCAGTTTGGGGGATATCAGTTTTTCTTCAAGCCTTACTGATTAAAGACATTATACCCTTCCCAATCTGAATCTTTTAATTCAGAGGATTTATCCATTGCCAAAAAAAAAAAAAAGTTAAATTAAACTCAAGTTAAGAAAAAGCAACTGAGTAACTTAAATTCCCATTAATTTAAAAGTAGCTTGAAATGTGTTACTAAGTTACATGGGACATAAAAATATTTATTGATATTTAAAAATAACTAGAAGGGAAGAAGATTTATCACATTAACCCTTCAGCATTTTCTGAAACACATAGTTTATTACAAATAAGAAAACATTCTTCTGGATAAAAATAGAAAAGAAAAAAAAAGATATTTGTTCTTATGGTACCATCTAAGGCTTGTACCCAGTCTCTATTAAGTCACGCTAATTAGATTCTAACCCAATTTTCTTACGTATGTCTATGTAATAAGTGATAGAGTGAACATTGGCATCAAATTCTGTTAAAGTCTCACGAGTTCTTACTAAAACTTGCTTTTCACCAATACATTTGATGGTGATTCTTTAAAGTAGACCAAACCACTCCTTCATGATAGTGATTTAAGGCAATTTAAGAACAGTATATTTCTCTTGGGTGTGGCAACCCTGTAAACCAACAAATATTACAACTTATTCCAACAAGCAATAAGAAGGTAATCTTGACCCCGGGGGCTAAGAAGGATCTTCAAGAGAGAGGTCTCCAGAATTTGAAAATCCTGTGTTATTATTTATACAGGAGGTTGATAATCTTTACAACAGAATTTAGTTTAGAAGGCAGGACCCCTGAGTATTTAATTTCTCTGTTGAATATTTTCAAGTACAGTTTATGTACAGGCTAGACAAAGAAATACGGTGGTATCATACAAGTTACCCACTTAGTATTTGTGACTACTTAACAGACTTCATTAGGAGCACAAAGAATTTCTTCATATTGTAGCAAGCACAGTTCAGTTTACACAAGAACTAGAAAAGGCAATAGAATGGATTAGAAAATAAAATCATGTTTGCAGAGAGTGAGAATTCTCCATCATTCAAGACCTTTGAGAAGAGGTTTTATAGGGGTATCTGTAGGTACAGCTGACCCTACTTTAGAGTAAGGAAATTAAATACAAGGCCTCATTTACACTTACACAACAAACAGCTCTCACGAACTGTAATACAGATTTTCCAACAGACCAGAAGCAAAATGAAAACCTAAAAGCTGGATTAATTTGAATGACATGTGCCAAGTGACAAGTAAGAGCATTTGGCTTTTAAAAGGTGGCATTAGATCTTCATAATGCTTTCATCTCATATCATTTTGCACATTATTAAATTCAGAACAAACGAATTTCTTCTGAACTGGCCTGTAGCAAGGATAGCAAAATAAACTATATTCAAGTTTACTGAATACCCTGAGCGTTTTTAAAAAATTATTATTGTTATAGAACCTTCCAACATGCACTGTCCCCGGAAACAAAAATATCTGCCTTACAGACATGAAATAAATCAACTCTGCTTGCATATTGATATTTACATTAAGGGATCATATTTAACATTTGTTTCTGCTGTAGAAGTCCTCATCATAGGTTGTTTGCAGCAATGGTAGACATAAAAAAGATGTTTTTTCCTTTACTTTAAACCATGTTATAAACAATATGTTATAAAAACAGAAATCATAAAGAAACAAAGAAATTCATGAATGCTCCAAGAATGAGCAACCACGAGACACCAGTTGTGTACGTCTGTGGAGAATTTCTACAGTAAAACTGAGTTTTCAGAAGGCTTTTCACTGGGGTTTCCAAATTGGTTGCGCATTTATTTATGAGCTTAGGAAGAGCTTGCCACAAACCCAGGAACAAAATAGCAGCAAAAGCAAGGTAACTTCTTAGAAAGAAAACTGTTAAATTGGCAGTAAAGTTTCTGCAGTACTGAAGTGGAAGGAAGAATCAACATCCCAGTAGTGTGCAAGAAATACTGGGTAGATTATGCTGTGAGAAGAAAAACCGTTAAGTTTGACACATTTGACAATACCAGTCCTTATGATTTCCATTTGAACAGGATAATTTTTATTGCATGTAAAAAGGAATTTCTAGAGATCAGAAAAAGAAGATGGCAGCACAGAAATAATGAAAATGTTCTCCACAAAATCATTTTGGGAATAAAGACTCAAGTTTGAATTCTAAACTCATTTTAATGGAAGGAATGTATTCTATCAGAAGTCTCATTCTCAGGGCGCACAGTTTCACTGTAGCATTTTCACTTACCTTGGACTTTAAATCCATTTCAGAAAGCTATATTTTGGAATGTTGGTTTTTTCCTGTGAGATATTATGCCTATGATTATTTCTGTAGTCTGCTTTTGTGTAAGATCTATCTTGCACATTTTCTTCTTCTTCTTTCAGTTTATACCTCTCAGAAAATTTCTCAGAGTTTTTCAGTCTGTAGGATCTCAATCTTCATTGTGTTCTGAGCAACATGAAACTTGACTACAGAAAGGAATAGCAATTCTTACTCTGTAAAACAACTCTGTCATTAACCATGCAGAAAGATAAAAATATAAATTTGTGGAATGTTTTATTTTCTTAACATCCCAACATTTCTTGAATTCTTCTTTTCCCTTCAGCTCCACATTTTCTCAGATGCCGAATGTGTACTTGACTGCCTAGTGAAAAGGGTCCATGCTTTTTTGTGGGTTTGGAGTTTTTCAGGGGAAAGGGGTAATTCCATGGACAGTGGACTAAAATCACCTGTTTCTTTCACCGTTTACTTACCTATTTTTACATTTTCGAAGAACTGTAGAGCTCAATTGATAACTATCCTCACTTCTGATGGAAAAGCTATTATCTGTTATTCCAGCCTTACAGAATCAAAAAGAAATGGTGACTAATTAGTAAGATTTACTCTACTGAAAGTTTATGTGTCTTTCTGTGCCTAATTGCAAGAGCTGTGACTATGATTCTCTTCTAGAGACCCATTTTAGTTAAAATAAACTTAACCTAGGATGAATGAAAGAACTCTTGTTTACCTCAGTTGCTTTTGTCAACTGACTGAGCTAATTAAATAAAATCTACCATACTACCATATAGGTGCCCTTAACCCTCTGACTAAAATGCCAACACAGGCAGCAGATAATCTACATGTATCTGGAAATAAAGACCATAGTCATTTACACTATCTGGGAAAGTTTGATTTTGGATTGGGAATATAGTTTTTCATTAAAGGGAATGAAAACAGCATTTTTGGCTGCAGTTTCTGAGGATATTTGTTCAGTTTTCTCCAGCCTCATATTTGACATGTTTGTGATCCTGTTTCAGGCTAATTTGTTTTTCTTAGATGTCACGGGTTGCAGGTTTGTTTTGGTTTTTTGTTTTTTCAAATTTTTCCCATCAAGATTACATCCATCCCTTAATCTGCACCTATACTTTTCTTTTAAGAAGTCCTCTTTAAAGAATGTCATAAGTCAAAATTTTCCCCACTTGTGCCGCAGCTAAATCTGGACAGAATATGTGCATTTTTTCTTATAAAGTCAGCTAAGTTCCTTGGAAGATTTTTTAATGGTCTTTTCATTGCTCACTAGTTTTTTTACTATTCTTTTGTGGGATTTGTCTGATTAAAACCATTTCAAGATCACTTAGAAAGCACTTAGAAACCTTGGTAAACTTATCCTCAGGGTCTGTGGTGCTCTGAGTTAAGAATTAGCAATAAGCAGTCATCCTTTGAACATTTAGTAATAATAATAATGAGAAATGTTACCTTTCCACTAGCTGTTTGGGTTTGTGTCTGGTTGCCTTGCAATGTACAAAATGCATAATCCAGACTCCTCTTGGGAAAGCTGAGGAATTCCTAAGACAGAGTATTAAAATAGTACAGGACATATCACATGACCTTCCCTACCTTGAGAAATAAAAAATAGGCCACAGTGAAGTCCTTGAAATTTATCAGATATTGCTTTTTCACATGCCAAGTTCGAGTGAGCTGGGTGCTCTTCAAGGATGTTTGAAAATGGCAGAACTGTGAACGGATTTCAGTGCCATACCAGCCCATATTCTAGTCACTGCTTGCTTTGATTAAAGCTATGGGAGTTCTGAGTGAAGAAGGATTGTAGGGTCAAGCCTGCAGTTTTAACAAAACATTGAAGAGAAAAGAATGAAAGCACTTAAAGTCACAAACACTTCTTGAAAGCTCTGCCATCACTGAGCTCTTGAACAAAAAACATTCTCAACCAGCTCTCGGGCTTTTTGTAAGCAAGTATGAACTGGGAAAGGCCAAAGACTGTTCTTGATTTGTACTTCCAGGTGGAGTCTGGCCAAAGTCGGGCCAGAGTCTTTCCTTTAGCAATGTGCTAGACTTAGCATCATTTAGATTGGGAAAGAGCTTTAAGATCATGAAGTCCAACTATTACCTCAGCACTGCCAAATCTGCCACTAAACCACGTACCCAGGTGTCACATCTGCACTTCTTTTAAATACCTCCAGGGATAGTGACTCCACCACTTCCTTGGGTGGTTTGCTCCGATGCTCAGTGATCTTTAAGTCAAGAATTTTTTCATGACATCTAAACTAAACCTTCCCTGGCAAAACTGGAATTCATTTCCTCTTGTCGTGTCACTTGTTACCTAGGCGAAGAGGCCGACCCCCACCTGGCTGTAATCTCCTTTCAGGTAGTTATAGAGAGTGATAAGGTCCCTCTTCAGCCTCCTTTTCTTCAGACTAAACAACCCCAGCTCCCTCAGCTGCTCCTCATCAGACTTGTGCTCCAGATCCTTTCCCAGTTTCATTGCTCTTCTCTGGACTTACCTCAGCATCTCATTGTTCTTGTGATGAGGGACCAAAACTGAACACAAGATTCAAAGTGTGGCCTCACCACTGCCCTGGTCCTGCTGGACACACTATTTCTGATGGAAGCCAGGATTCTGTTGGCCTTCTTGGACACCTGGGCATACTGCTGGTTAATCAGCTGTCTGTCTAACCTGGGGATGGAGCAGCTGAGTCATTAATTACCTCATGCTTATCTTTCAAAATGATCAGTTAATGATCAAAGAAGAAAACCTATGTAAGTTTTCTGAAGTCTACAATTTAAGTTAAACCTGGCTAATTATGAATTAAATCCAGGCAAAATTCCTGAAATTATTTTGCTTTCCTGACTCTTGGTAGCTAATAGGAGTATGAAGATTGCAGTGCTAACCTGGAGGAGCATAGATGATTTGTAGTTTGCACAGACCTATTTTTGAGTAGGAAACTGAAACTGCATCAGGCTACTGCATTGTACTCCTCAAAAGACCAGAGCAATTCACAGACACAAGTTTTGTTTTGAGAAGGAAAAAAATACAATCTGAAGGCTCGGATAAAATAGGTGCCGCTACTATGTACATCCCTGTCACAGCTGGAGAAACTCAGCTTCCAGCAAACAGATAAAGTTTTGTCAGTTTTAATAATGTTCATGCTATTGAAGCTATGCCCTCTGAAATGTTTTACTGTGCTGTGGATCAGTTATACTGAACACAGTAGTTTCTGTCTATCTAAATTAATCCACCTCCCTTAGCATTTAAAGCAGAATATTTTAAGCATGCTCATAAAAGTACAGGTTTGTTATTGAGGCAGTTATTGCTGTCTCATAAATTTTCTCTTAACTGGCTGTACTTTCTGAAATGTATTCTCTGCAATGTTCCTGTTACTGCCACACTATAATTTTGGTTTTAAGTTGATGCATATTTTAAAAATTGCACTATTATGTCTCATGATATTGACAAAACTTATTCCCCCTGCATTCTGCCATGCCTGCCGTAATGCAAAGCCAGGAGTGGGCACAGATCACTCAGTTCAGTTTTGTTCATTCAGTGAAAGACCATTAAATAGATTCTCTGTGAAGAGCAGATTCCATACGTCATGCACAAAGGCTGAATTTCTTATCAGGATTTTTAGGGACACTGAACATCTTTCCTGGCTATATCCTGATCTACACATCCAAAGGAGTTATGTGAGGTATTTCTAGGGTAGACAGTTTTTCTAATTATATATTTCATTTGATTGAAGTCAAAGTCTCAGTGACTTGGCTTTTTCATGAACTTTTGTGCTTCAAGAGCTTCATAGAATATTCTATTAACTTTTAAAATTGTTTTGGTTTCTGTGTTTCTGTGATTTTCAAGATAGGCTTATTTAAAGTTTTAGCAATGGGGAAGAAAACCATTAAAGCCAAAGTACTAAATGTAAATGAACTTAAAAAGAAAAAACGTACACTTCTTGTACTAGAAGAAATTATCTTTAAAATTTTAAGATTTCATAAGGATTCAGTAAGCTTCCAGCACTGAAAAAAAAATAAAATCCTGAATTTGGCATTTCAGGACTTTGTGTTCTCTCATCTTTTTGTGATAGTAGAAAACTTTAAAAATTAGTAACACCGTTTCAAATATTCATAGGGCAAAATATTTTGGAGTTGATTTATTATATAAGTTTTCAAGTTATAATAGAGGAACTTGTATTGATGCTTTTAATATTAGGACTGAATTACTGCCTGATGAGAAACCCTTCCTCTAATGGAAACCTCAGTGGAGCTTCAATAGCAAGCTTTTCTTTACTTCATATGGAACTAGTTGTGACAAAGATCTTTCCATAAAGGGTGATGTAATCTGACTGCAGTATTTTGTCCTTCGATCATAACCCTTTGGTAAATATTTGGATATTTCCACAATTTTCCTACAGAGCTGTATTCCATAAAAGATAGAGATTCAATGCTGTGAATTTTTAGGAATATTTTTCTACTCTCTCCTCAAAGTTTTAATATTTTGGCAAACACGGCTTTGACAGTTATGAGAATTGCATCTATTGAAGATGTGTACCACTGATTACAAAACAATTACTCCAATAATTTGTTGGAGTAACAACCCCAACAATATGTAAAATCCATGGATTTAAATAGGTAACTGTTTATATTGGCTTCCTTTGGCCTAATCAGTGCATGTACTTGGAATGCTTGCTAGTCTGTCACTCAAACAAATTGTTGAAAAGTATGAGAAACTCCTAGTACATAGTAAGGTCTACGTCAAGGTTAAGAATTGCTAACATGTTTCTTGTTATTTTCTCTCACTGTACAGTTAGAGATTCCTTGGTTTCCATACTGTTAGAAGTGCTAAATGTGTGCTAATCTTTCTGTCAAAGAAACTACTATAGCCTACCTGATGCCACCCCAGCCATATTCCCCAGCTACCAATTACAAAAAAAGACAAATGTCAGAGAACTTAAAGTTTAAAAAAAAAAAACCTAAAAAAACCCCAAAACCTAAACCAACAACAATAAAACCCCAAACTCATTATTTGAAAGGGATTTTTCACTGTTGTGTTCTTTTGATCAGCAAAATAGCTGAAACATTATGAGAGGTCTGGAAGATTTAAGTTTTACAAATATTCTCATCTTTTTTTAAAGTTAAATAATAAAACTTTGCTAGGCATAGTAATAAATGAACACTTCACAAAATAAAAATATTCTTACGAAGTTTAGAAAGCAAACAATTCCTGAGCTGTACTATTATATCTGTTGGTAGGTCAGTTCTACTTGTTTTAAATTATTTAGACGTGCTGGGCCTTTGCACAGGAAGCTGCCATTGAAAATTACTGTTCCTACACTTGTTGCTAAGTGTAGTAAAACTTCTCTGGCTAACTCTGGCAGGCTAATTAATCAAACACAGCTTTTGACTCATTTGATAGATACTTAAAGAATTATCGGTATTAAGTTACATAATCTATGAACCATTCTCTACTTAATCCTAATCTTTTTACATTTTATATATTTAAGGAAATATGAAAGCATTCAATCAATATGGATTTATGTTCAGCTTAGTAAGTGTCCATATTCTAGACAACAGGGATAAACTAATTCTTTCTTTTAGGAGTTTATTGTTTTACACTAACATCCTATAAAAACATGCATGTATCTTTACCTTGTAAAAAAGACCTTTATAGAAAGACCTTTAAAATAATCCCATTGAGATCAAGAATGGTAGGGAGCCTAAAAGGTCAAGAACTACTCAGCTATAAACAATTTTTCTTTACACTTTAAACCAATTATATTAGTTAACTGTGTGTTTGCTCTTTCTTACTGTTCTCAAGCATATAAGCGTATTTTTTAGCTCAGTACCTCTTGCTAATCAAAATGTAAATTTATGCATAGCAATTTCTTATCACATACACTGGACATGAACTTCAGAGTTTTATACAGTTTTTTGTTCAGAGATTTTAAGCATATTAGTTTCTATGTATTTATCATATACAATTCATCTCACAAATGTGAACTCTTGTGACAATAAACTAGCCCTTTACTTCTTTTAAAGTAGCAAATGGATTTTCTGGGAAAGCTACTATTGCCCTAATTTTGTCAGAATCCCATAAATAGGGATTCACACTAAGGCATTATTCCAAAATTCATCAGGCAGTCATTCAGATTTGTGCAATAATGATTGTTTGAGCATGCCTTATCCTGTAATAGTTGACAAGAGTGAAAAATGGTCCACATAGGTGGAGGTGAGAGAGGAAGTCTGAGAAGGAATAGTATTCCTGGGTCTTATTGTGTTTGTTGGTGGCTGCTAAAAGACTGTATTGCAGGAGAGAAAGCATCTTTATTTTTAATGATAGTGAAAGTACAGTCAAAACAAGCATAGCAATCAGCTTTTACATTTTCTGTCAAATGAAAAAATAGGAGGAGTGTAAAAAGTATACAGAATCTTGATTGATTTTCAAATTTGTGAGCATTTTGGGACAATACATATCATGTCAGGCAAAAATCTGTTCATTAGACTAGGTCCATAAATAGAGACGAGCAGGAAGTTGAAAAGATAACTACTCAAACCCTCTTCTTCCCTGGCTTTAAATTCCCTAGAAAATCAAGAACGTGCTTGTATCGTACATCATGATCTAGATGAAAGATCCTGAGGCAAACACCAAAAGGTCATCTCTGGGGCTGGAAGCAGTACAGCTTCATCAGCTTGGACTGAACTGATTTAACTGTTTTACTTATGGACCTGACCTCCTTTCTATATGCAACCCTGCACTCTGTAAGTAAATAGGGATCTGTTTTATGATACCGGACTGCACTGCAGAAACATGAAGCATTATCAGAAAACTTTCTTTAGAGGTGCTATGCATTTGTATAACTGGACACATTCATAACCTGCCTTGGTAACAACAAGCAGCTGTCACTTCACCTCTGCCAAGTACTTCACCTGCTGAGCTGCGCTCCCTCTTATGTCCAGCCCCATGGTATTTTACTTGAGCACTTCCTGTGAAGTTATGCAACACTAACAAAGAACTCATCACTTCTGGTCTGAGCAGCTTAAGCATCTCTGAGATCTGCCTTAAGAAACATACAGTGTTCTGTGCACTAGAAAGGATTATGCACTATCTGCCCAATTTTTTGTCCCTCCACCTAAGTTTGAATGTGTTCAGCCCCAACATGGGTAGAAGTCCAGGCAGTTTTGTTTATATTTCTATTTCTCTATAACCAACTGTTACGCTGAAATCTTCATTGCCACTCAACTCAGACTTTCACATTGGTGTCATGTCATTTCAGATGATTTTCTTGACAGCTTAAGTGAAATTTCCTTTTAGTAAGTCTGCAACTTTGTGTTGTTTGATCTAATTGAGACACAGAAGTACATGAAGTTGCTTTTATTTGAATTATCTCCTGAATCAGTTCCAGTTATCTCAATTTACCACTTCAGCCTGCATCTTTTTCTTTCCTTGTCCATCTTTCTCCTGCTGCAGGCCTGGAAATGCAGCCCATCTGTTATTTGCTATTATAACGTAATTTGCAATTGTTCCTAAACCTTGTTGATTTGTTGGTTGGTTTGTTTCTCCTTGATGCCAGCATTTAACATGTAACACTTGGGGCCATGAAAGAGGTGGAATTCAGTCGTTGCTACTTGCAGTGTTTAATGTTTGAATGTTTCAACTAATCTAACAGGGAAAGTACCCACTCTAATTTGTGTGCTTAATTACAGTATAAAAATTGAATTTTAATTGCCATAACAAGAAACAACATTTTTATTTTAAGATCATGAGGTAACATCAACTAAAATCCCAAGTAATACTGTACACATTGCCCCACCCCAGTCTTAAGGCAGGCCTAACAACATTAACTATTGGGCTATTTTCAGGCTAGAAATATAATGAATTCTCTCAGGAATTCTTAGACATCAATTAACATTTAAGGGTTGCATCATTTCCCTGTGCAGCTTAATCACTGCGTACACACACATACATACATCATCTCCCTTGATTTACAGAGTTTTGACTCTGCCCAGTTCATTTTTATGTTGTCTGGGAAATTTAGGGGAGGGTAGTTATCATCTCTAACCCCAACCTAAATAAGATCTCAGTCGGTTCAATCAGCAGGCAAAGACATTAAGATAATCTACCTTAAATCAGATTTTGTTACTTCTCTTCTGTTCTCAAATTACTGCTAAATTATTGTGGCAGGGAACTAACTTAAATAATAGTATAAAAAGTATGTATTGATTCAGAAAAGAAAGTTGATCATGAAACCAGGTGACTAGATTCAGTCTGGGATGTCCCCAAATACATTTTCTTGGTTGAAGGACAAATCATGTTCTTTTATTGTGTCTATTAGGCAAGTTGCAAATCTCTTGGTACAGTATTTCAGGATTTATTTTGTTGTAAATAACTGATAACATAATTTAACAGAGGAGTAAGAAGTTAAATTATTTACTCACTTCCTAAATAATGTTACATTTGCCCCAAACAAAAGCATTTTGTAAAATTTACTCTTTCCCATATGCATCATGAATTACTAAATTTTGTTATTGTGATAAAAATCAGCACATTTAATTCATTGATAAGAGGGTATACAATGCAACAGTCAATAATTTAGTACTGTTTAAGATAAAATGACATTGTTTCTGTTTCAGTTACTTCATTATCTTACATATTCCAATGTTAACCACATTGAATATATTGTCTTGAGTTTCAGCTTTAGTATTCACAGATACAAGAGCTACTAATATAACAGAAGCACACAGAGTAATATTTTCATATTTATTTTCTAATACTATGGTGAAACAAAAACTTCATTTATAACTGAATAAGATGCTCAAAGTCCAGATGCCTTGTGCTTCAGTTTGCTACCCACCTGTTCTTTGTCATTGTATGACATTTATATGAGATGTATTTATGTAATCTGGATAGGATTATACTGGAGCAATTTATTCATATCCATGTATATGTGAGTGTCTTCAGTCTATGTTTTCTCTTGTCATTATTTGATTACTTCATGGTCTTACTTCAGGTCATTTTTCTCAAGCTTTTCAACCAGCGATGTTTAAGGGTAGTTAGGTTCTTAAGTACTGTGGAAAATCTGTCAAATACTCATGTAAGAGATATTACATACAGTCTTTCTGAGTCTGGGATTTTTCAGCATTGATTTCTGTGGAGAAAGGTGAGCAGTCTGGGTCAGATTTACTAGATATATTTAAACACA
Organism: Gymnorhina tibicen; assembly: GCA_013399875.1. Lineage (NCBI taxonomy): Eukaryota > Metazoa > Chordata > Aves > Passeriformes > Artamidae > Gymnorhina > Gymnorhina tibicen. The sequence continues at coordinate 293,946 of VXAZ01010409.1, read as the reverse complement.
AGACTTCAAGGAAAGACGTTGTGTTGGCTAAAGACACAGAAATTCTGTACCCCACCCTTCTATGATACTCAGGATCACAGGGAAATTTACGAGATTTTCTGCTCTTCCTTTTAGAAAAGCAGCTGTAAAAGTTTGATTCTCTTTTGCTATTTAATGGCTATGCAAGACTTGTGATCATACAAGCACTGTACATTTTCAGGAAAGAAAAGAATATTTTGGTTTTATAGTCTGCCTTTTAGGGTTGGAAATGGTGAGCTGTCCCTTACTGACATCTGCCTTTGATTATCACTCATCTTAATGCACAGACAACCTGTTGGAATTGTGCATTAATAGTACAGCATGTAAAAAGAGGTGTCACCAGGGTTTTCACAGATAATAAGCTTTTAAAAAATAAATCTGATTTCTAATATAAAACTGAAAAGATATTAATGACCTTGCTCCTAACCTAGAATAAAGCGAGACATTCATTTGCTGCAAATTGGTATAGCTTCTTTGACTGTTTGGCACCAACCTGATCTACACATAAAAAGAGTCTAACCCAGTGATGGTAAATGTATTTCCTGCACCATTTTAGCTGTTTGTTCTTGTTTCATCCCTAATCCTGAGTTTGGATGACATGAATAAGAAATTCAGAAATATGTACACATGACTTGGAGATTTGTTTACCTCGGCTTGCAGATTGCCTTCTCTCCCATGGGGGAATTATAGCTCCCATTGAATTTTAGCTCCCACTAAAGTCTTTGAAAATCAGAGCAAGATATCTTTCAGAATTTAGCTTGCAAGTTAATGTGAGGGTTGGTTGCTAGCAAAGAAATAATAACATAGCTAATTCTCAAAACATGCATTCTGCATTAGTTCAAATACATCATTGTCTACCCACATACCAAGAAATTTTCAATAGCCTCTTGCTCACCATATATCCAGGCAGAAGTCTGAAGGCTGTGTATTTTTGTGTAATGGGCAAACACCAAGAATCTTCCTCCATGCGGGGAGGATCTGTGTGCCTGTACTATAAAGGAAGTGTAATTTAATATAGTAACAATCTTACTCTTCATTTGTTACCACGGAAAGAGCTGATTCACATTCTTTTAAACCTTTCCCTGTATTTACAAGGCGTCCTACAATGCAACTGACTAACACAACTGTGAGCACTTGTAAGGGCAGTGGCCTAGCCAGCAATTGGTGAGCCACATGAGGAGTGGCTGAGGTCACTTGGTTTTTCAGCTTGAAGAAGAGGAGTCTGAGGGGAGAGAGACCTCATTGCAGTTACAATTTTCTTGTGAGGGGAAAGGTAGGGGCAGGCACTGATCTCTTCTCTGTGGTGACCAGGGACAGGACCCAGGGGATGGCCTGAAGTTGTGTCAGGGAAGGTTTAGGTTGGATATTAGAAAAAGCTTCCTCATCCAGAAGCATTTGGGCAATACTCTTGGGCACATGGTATGATTCTTGGAGTGTTCTGTGCAGGCCCAGGAGTTGGACTTGATGATTCTTGTGGGTCCCTTCAAACTCAGCATATTCTGTGATTCTATGATGACCTAGAACCTCTATGATGGTTGTGGTCTCCAGACTGAAGACTTTCCTGCTTGGTGAAATTCACTTAATTCTAAATTGTAAAGTGTAATAGTGAAAGAGATGAAACATGGGTAAACTGAGCCAGCAATGCAGCTGTTGTTTCATTCCTTTGAGTCAAGGTATTTTACTAAAATACTTGTTGGAACGAAATTAGGGTGCAGGAGGAGACTAAATTAAATTGGATCATTTTGAGCATTAAAGGTTGTCAATTAATTTGAAAATTAATAATACATATTGTCATGCTATTAATTAGAAAGATTGAGAAAGTTTTTACATCTCCAGAATGTCTGGCAATTTGCATTTATAGGTCATAGAATATCATTTGTCATGCTTATTGGATGCCAAAACAGATTTTAGCAAGAATACTGATTTTGTGTTTTGACATTTGTTTTGGAAGAGGGAAAGGGAAGAGGTCACTTGTTTGATGTTATTTATTTGCAGCCACCCAAACAGACTGATAGAACTTGGCTCTGTTGCACAGTAACTTTCACTGCTGTCTATGTGTGACAAGACCCAGAGTTGACCTTAGTTTTAGATGGGTCTGAGTAGACTTTTATATTTAGACCAAAGCCTGTAAAATCAATTTGTATTTCAACGTGAGCTAAAACCCCTAAAGTTCTGCAAATAGATTAACCAGAATGAATTGGAAAATGAATAAGGCCAGTTCTTCTCTTTCAAGCTTGCTCTTAGTCAAGAACATCTACAATTTTTTGGGGTGGTTTTTTTTTTTGGATTGCAGCAAACTCTTTAAAATCTTCTTTAAGTCTCCAGATAAAGTTTCTTTTTCTTTCCAGCACCCCTATAATTGGGATTTGTTTCTGCTGCCTGCTTCTCTCAACCATCCCTGTTGCCCACCAGATGCAGAGCTTGATAAACACTCAATCCTGGGCTCTCCTACCCTGCGCCTGGGGAAGTATATTTTATCCTTTGTGTGAACATGCTCTTTTGCAATAGTAGGCACAGTCTCCCAGGGTGATCTGCACATTTCCCACCCTTTTAGCTAACACTTTGTTGCTGCCTCTGATTACCCCTTGATTTTAGTGTACTTTAAGAACTTGCATTCTCTTGATAATAAAATATTTTTGTAGTTGGCAGATCCCACTGACCAAAAATTAGATTCTTAAAGCAACCTTTGGCTTTCAAAATAAGACATAGCATTGTTTAAGGCTTATTTTCTTGTCAGTGTCAGTAAATATTAATCATAATTTTTAGTTCCCTACATAAATTGTATGCCTTGACATTAGTTTTCATGTAATCATTGGATTAAAATTCCAATTTCAATAAAATAAAAGTAAAACCAATAAAGTATCTTTCTCAATCTATAAAGAAATAACAGAATAGCTTTTGGACAAGTACATTTTTAGTACTCAGACAACTCCCATTCTAGCTTTCATTATGTATTTGTGAATGGTTTTTTTCTCAAATGGGCAACCAGAACTCTTAAATATAATTTTGTTATCATAATCCTTGGAAAGCTCTGGAAAGACAGTATAATACTTGGTGCTTAGGAAAGATATGACTGTGTTCTGTAACCAAAGCAAAAGACTATTTCACCCATGAAGTAGAAGCACACTCTAAGTTAAGCAAATAGATTTAGACATAAGCACACTGTTGTGGTTTAGGAATGGTATTCCCCAGTTTAGTGCTCCCACCAAAAATATCCAAACCATGAGTCACTTTTTCAGTACCCCATCCCTCCATCCCTCTTCCTTGCAGCAGCATGGAAAGGACAATTGGAGGCACAAGAGGTAAAAATTACTGGTTGAGATAATAACCTATTTCTGGAAACAGCAATAAAATATGATAAGGAAGAGCAACAGCAACAATATTAATCACAGAATGTACATGGGAGGTGAGCAATTCACACGAGAGCTCACCAAGCATAAACCCCCAACCACACCTGACTGCATCACCATGCTACATGACCTGGAAGGGCCCCCTTCCTCTGTACCCACAAAATGAAGTGAGGTGGTAGAGAATAACATCTGGGTCTTGGCCATGCCCCTTCTGGCTACTGCAAAAATTAACCCTGTCCTGGCTGGAACCAGGACATACACCAAGATAATGTAGCCCATAGTGGTACACTCACCAAAGCCTAAACACTGATCTCTGGAAGGATTTGCTCATTGTTTTGCCAATGGCAAAAACTCCATGATAGAGGAGTGGGAATTATAAGGTCTAGTCCTAGACCCATACTTCCTGTGTTCCTTAACTTCACTTACCTGATGTGATAATCTGTGATCTCCAGATAGAAACAGAGCAAACAAAAAAGCTTATAATGTCATAAAGTAGTATGTAAAGCAGTGTCATCTTGTTGGATAGTTTTGCTACATTTAAATAGCTAATCTGTATACATGTGTACTAACTATAACTTTGTGAAGCATGTTGCTATCTTTGCATAGTTATGCTTAATTAGGTTTTCCAGTGAAATACTCCATCAGAAGCAGGTTAGTGTCACCAAATATAAAAAAAACCTCACACTGTTGGAGACAGGAAGGTATTTTTATGACTGCTTTGTATTGGGTTCTGTGGAACATATGGCTCTTAAATAAGGCAGGAAAAGTCACAGAAGGTGGATTAACAGCTTGTACACCTACTTGTTTTTACAAAGAAATCAATGTAAATTTCAATTAATTTATTTTTAGGCAGGCAGATGAGGAAATATTAAGTTAAAAATCAGTAGGGAAGCCATTAATACACAATGGTAAAAATTGATTCAGTTTTCTGTGTAATAACTCATCAAACAGGATTTTGGAGTTAACAGCTGAACACTTGGTACTGATTTTGATCAGGCAATTTTGAGAACAGTTATTCCTTTCTTATTCTAAATCAGTTTTTGAAAGATTTCATAAGCCTGAAAAGCCATTCTTTGTCTAGTGAAACACATCAATCTTCTACATACTGTTAAGTTTTCTTATAGTCTTACCCTGCAACAAAAATGAAGACAGCTTGCACCTGCAGATGTGAATGTGGACACTTCATTAGATAAACTAATGGCCCCATTTTCCAAGCACATTTCATTACAATTAAAATACACTTCCAACAGACTGTGGGTTAAATTAGTCATGAGCTGGTATTAGACACAGAGTAGGTTAAAACACAATACATTTTATATCAGAAGCTAATTTCTAGTTCCCCAGTGGTTTTTTGTCCCTCTTTAAAGTGCAAACCTTCACTCATAATGACATAGCTCCTAGCTGTTCGCTGTTATACAGAAACTTAGCTCTTTCAGTTTGTTAGATGCACCTAATCCTGTAGATAGTGCTTAACCTTGACCTGTGAATGAACATCCAGTGGGTGTCAGTGTCACAGTGATTCACTCAGCCAAGAAGCATTCTTGCTGAAACTGTGGTCCTCCCACATCCTCCACTTCCTTCTGTGGAAAGGGAGGAAGGAGAAAGGTCTCACCTTCATATGGACATACCCAGGAATCCAAGCCCTCTAGGGTACTTAAAAACAGAGGTATGCTCTCTGAAGTTGGTTTATGAAACTAAAATCATCCCCCAGAGTGTCCTCTGCAGCTCTGTCCTCACAAGAAAATCTCCTTCTGCGGCATAATTTTATATGTACAGAACCTGCAAAACTTTGTTATGCCATGCCAAAAACTTTGATGTGGCTATTGTACATCTCTTACCTGACACTTCCAATAAAGAAATTACCATTTAGGACTGTTTTTAGTACATCAATCAAATAAACCTGTGCTTTCAGAATAGTGGGCATTATTATTTATAACTTGCCATGGGGATTGTATCCATAGGTAGCTGTCAGAATCTCATTTTCTTGGCCATTGTACAGACCTACCATAAGAGACAACCCCTCCTAGAATGAGTGAGTACAGAATGTGAAAACACAGCATGGGTTGGCAAAAATGAGGCAGCAGCAAAAGGAAGCAAATTGCTGTGCCATTACTGAAGGCTCAACTTACTCTGCTTAGATGTTGTCAGTCTGCAGCATACTGTGTGCTTGCTGTGTGCTACTACGCAGAGAGATTTGTAAGTACAAATATCACTCCTGTTCTTAATGGGCACAGGATTTTGAAGAGGATTAAACCTTTAGTTTTAGTGTAAGCGTAACAGGAAGAAAAGTTCACTTCTGTAGGGCAGGCGGAGTATTTTTTGTTTGCTTCTATTTGGAATTTTTTGTGATTTGAAATAGTAAAAATCCTACATTAGATTCAAATATGGCTCTTTAAAGTCTTTAAAGAGGTCTAAATTTATCTAAGAAATAAATGCATCCCCACCATTAAGGAAACCCTGTCAGAGGCACCAGAAGCTATACCTATACATATTCTTCAAAAGCAATCTGCCAACTTCTAAAAACCACTTCTAAGATCTCCCTATGACCAAAATACTGGGGCTTTTTTCCCCTGGGAGCCCCTTATGGGAAGCTTTTCTTCTTTCAAGTACAGTTTCAAGTTTATAGATGTTAAGTTTTCACTATACTGATAACAAGCAGAGGTCTTTCAGCCAAGCGTTGCTTGATCAAGATCAGGCCTGATCACTTTTTAGTCTCTTGTGAGGGTAGTGACGATGGCTGGATACGTTTGTGATCTCAGCCCACTTACCAATGAAATGTATCCTTTCCACACGAAGAAAACCAAACAATAGCATAATCGCCTCTCCGACTAACTGCCTTAGAGAAGTAAAGTTCTGAATGAAATTGTCAGGTGGAACTCTCTCCTTCTGAGTGTTTTGATACCTTAGATGTGCCTTGGACCCCACAAATTATTTTTTATGTACAGCCTTATTAAAACATTTCAGTTGGAAACATAATTCAGTGCCAGCTCCCAATATTTTCTGTCTATAAAAATGCTTCTTACATAAAGATCTTATTACTCCTGATTTAAACAGATGAAATATTTTTTTCTCTATGCCTTGTACTATAGATAAAACTGACATATATGCTTGACTGGCAAAAACTGCAACAAAATAAGATTTACAGTGTCATCCCACAAATATCTGACTGATGTCAAATGGTTGCAGGCATTAGTCTTAAATAATTTAAAAGGCACAGTTGTAATACAATTAGTACATAATCTTATCTTTGTTAAGTACATTGAATTGTAGTGTACTGGGTAATCTCTATTCTTTAGATAATTCACCTTATTGCTAAAGCTAGCTGTGCCAGATTAGTGATCAAACTATGCTTTCCATTCTGAGAAGTCAGAAAATATATATTTTCCACTTCTTTTCTGTTCATGTGAATTTATTTCTCTAAATAAATGACCACTAAATCCCTGCCTTTTTTGAAATCTTTTTATAAAAATTGAAGAGAACATTTGAAGATAAGTTACTTATCAGTCTAATCTTACGATTAAAGATATGTCTTCAAAATCCTGCCAGGATTTGGTATACCATGGGCTTAATGATGTTTAAATTTGTTTCAGTTCTTCTGACTTAGGAGAATCGCTGTTTTGACTTCAAATTTAAGATAAATTTGGATCAAATATGATTAGTATAATTAATATGAAATAAACTAAAGCAAATAAACAAACAAATAGGTTTGGGGTTTTTTCTAGATAAGCTCTCCCAAAATTTTTAGGAGCTTTCTCATTGCTTTTTGACCCAAATATCTTAACCCTCACATGTTTTCATATTATAAAATGCACATTGAATTGGTTGGTTTATCTCAGTTTGGACCACAAAAAACTATTTTGTAAACCCTCAAGACATATGGGAAATTTGAAAAAGAATTTTAAAAGCTGAACGACAGGAAACCAGTAGTGGGGATCAAGACATTTTACAACAGAGATACCTAGTTGCATTTTGCGTTCTAATTGATAATTAAACCTCTACTAGGTGAAGGAATGAAACCAGTCAACTTAAAAGTGGTTGGAATCCTGTTTGGATTTTAATAATATTTTCATGGTAGCCAAATAGAATCAGCTGACTTTACATAGACTGTAATTCTTTCTGAAACACTGTTGTGTCAGAAATCACAAAGGAAAAAATATGATATTTAAGTCACATTGGTTAGAATTTAGTACTTTTCTATTTTTCAGTTTTATAAAAAGGACACTCACAATTTTTAAGGGTTCAGACTAGTAAATCAGAATATTTTTTTAAACATCCTGATTTAAAAAAAAGATTGAAAAAATAAGGCTGACAACTAGGCCCTGCAGAGCCTCTCACACACTCCCCCACCAGCACGATGGGGGAGAGAATTGAAAGAGTAAAAGTGAGAAAACTTGTGGGATGAGATAAAGAGAGTTCAATATAGAAAGCAAAAGTTGTGCACACAACCAAAACAAAACAAGGATTTCATTCACCACTTCCCATGGGCAGGCAGTGTTCAGAACTGATGCTCTTTACAGGTAATTTCCTTGTAGGCTTCTTCTAAAAAAAAAAAAAAAAAGGATTTTTAGGTGCTTACTTTAATAATTGCAGCTTTGTTCTTTATGGAAACACAAAATTTTGGAAAAAGAAAGCAAATAAAATGAAATTTCATGATACTTGAATGGACTTAATTTATTTTTCTTTTGCTTTAGAAATCAAAGCATATAAAGACTACAGCAAAACGATAGTGCACTACCGCAACCCGATAAGCAACTTTGTTTACAATCATTTCAAGTTCAGCCCTGTGCAGGCAACCCTGCAAGCACTATGGAGGTATGGACTGAATGTTCAGGAGCTGCCCTTGTGAGGTTTTCCAAGAGCTGGGATGAATTCCTTCTGACTAAATGCTAACCATGTGAGCTGTGAGACTATTCACTAGGGCTGTTTGTGGTAAGATTAGTATGTGCACAGCACTTTGAAAGAGCTTCTGTGCTGTTCCAGGGTCTACCAATACAGCACTACAAGAGTAGCCTCCTCTCTCCTGTATTATTAGTAATTTCTTTTCAATAAGAAGCTTGCTACTGCTGAAATACTAATTAAAGTCCATTGCTATGGGTTTTGCTTATGTGTACTTAGTACTTATGTCTTTGTACATAACTAATTCTTTGTACATAACATAATCATTCTAGGTTTCCTTTTTAAGTTTTCTTAGAAATGTTGCCTATAGCTTGCTAAAACATGCATAGAGACAGAAACTGCTCTAAAGCAGCAGTAAAATCCTTCCTGCTGGCATACTGTGATGGAATAATCAGAACAAACACCAAGGAAATAAATTATTGTACTCCTGAGCAGGCTCGACATAGGATTTCTTCTCCCTTAAAATAAAGAAAATAAGGCTCCATGAGCATCCGTTGTGATGATGGTATTTGAGATGGTTTTGCAATAAAATTTGTAACATATTTTTGTACTTTCTTCTTTATTGTTTCTTCAGTCTGTAAAGAACTTGTCTCTGAAATTAAAGAGGGGACACATGGAGAAGAGTTTGCACATGTCAATTGAATTAAAAAGGCTTTGTCAGGTCCATAAATAATGCCTGATACATGAACTAAACTGTATTTAATTCATTAATTTTGAGAGTGCTCTGAAGTGAAAGAACAATATCAGTCTCAAAGTACTATTAAAAGAGATGAAATCTCTATTATATGATTAGTGACTATAATATGTAAACATTTTCAAGCTTGATTGATAGTCATAAGAAAATTTATATCCTAACTATTTTAAGCATAAACAGAACTTCTCTTTTATTTTTTAAGAGGAGACCAAGTTACTCCATCTTTAATGCCACAGTTCAATTTCTTCTAAAATTACGAAACTTCAGTTTTCTGTGTAAAGAAGAATGCCATTGTATTAGCATGCCATCACGTTCTTATGCTGTCAGCCCGGTGCAAATCCACTCCCTCGGTAATGCTCATCCTGCTTTCCTATAGAAGCCTAATTTAAAATGTTGACCGTTAGTTCTGCATCTTTACACCTAGGAGATAGTATATGCTCTGATTTTTCTGCATGATTAGTACAGTTTTTGTACCAGTGATAAAAAAAAGTAAATTTAGATCATCTATATCTAAGTAAGTGCTAAAAACAAAGCTTATAAACCCGAGTAGCTGTCGAAAAAGTTTCTTCATTAAGTGCTTCAACTGGCACATTTTGAAATTTTTGTATACCCACAACTAATGAATAATTTTTGTTATTCATATAAGTATCCAATCACTTTTTAAACCTCTTGTTCACCTGTTTTCTTTTCTATTTTTGTTTGAATTGTTTTTGCCATGGCTTAATTGCACTCCTAAATTTTGCATTACGGAAAATGTAGAAGCAACCATGACATGGAAAATAATATATGGCTAAATTCAAGTAAATTTCTATGAGGCAGTATTCACCTTTATGAACTAATATTACTTCATTCTCCAGAGAATACTTGCTATGGAAGGTAATGTTTTCTTACTCGTCATCCTTTTTTGTTTCATGGACTTATTACTTTCCTTTTTGACTCTTCTTTTTATTGATAATTTATCAGTTCTTTTATGTAATTTGTGCAAGACCGTGCAAAAATATAACATCAAACACCAATGTAAAATTCTATCAGTAAATGAAAAAAGCAATCAAAAAATAATCTGCAACAAAATATCTGGTTAGGGAAACAAACTTGAAAATAAGAATCTACTTGAAGTATTATATAGGCTTACTCACATAATTTAGACGTACAGAGCAGCAGAAAAATACCAGTAACATAGGAAATCTGAGGTTTGGATCAGTTCATAAGCTGGGGGTTTTTTGCGTATCTTGAAGGTCAAAGTACTCAGTTTTTTAGTGGTACAAAACAACTGGAAATCAATGAAAATACTTAGACTTCAATGATACTAATTTCCGCAAGAGCATCATTCCTTGGATTGCAGCAAGCTGTCATGCCAGATGACTCTCACAGTCTCATTAGGAGTGTTTTGGTTCCAATTCCCCACAACATTTCTTTTCTTGTTCTTTATTCACCAAAGATATGTCTCCCCCTGTAAGAGTGTTACTCATACCTCTTTTTTTTTCTCAGCCCTAATGTTAAACAAATATAAAAGGGTTTGCTCTTTTCTTAACTTCCCTGGAGAGTTTGTTTTACAGATTGTCCTATATCACATTACTGAAAAATATCAGAGAAGACTAAAGATGTTCAACACAAATGCAATTTCCATGGTAAAATTTTAAGGTTACAATGAAGCCTGTGTATGCACTGGAAACTTCTGTGTGTGCATCTTACTCTCTTTTTTCCTGCTTCCTTTACCCTTTGGTTTGTGTCACATTGTAGGTAGCTCAAAGCATATTCTCAAATTTCTTCCTTCCAGAAAGTGTTTGGTATCTGTCTACCCTTGTTGCTTATCCCCCCTTGAGTTCAGTGACGTCATGAAACACCATCTGTTGCCACGGCAACGATCAGCAGTATGTGGCGTGATCTGTGATGATTACAGGTCTGCCCTTCTCCACTGTTTTTTCCAGTCGGTTCACAGAGACATCTTTTGTTTTGCAGTGTATTTCAAGTTGTGTTATTAACATGCTTAACCAATTTCGTGCCTATATAAGTGCCTATCACTGTAGAAAATACATTTCCTTAAGGGCTTCCCGTACACCCTTTTGTGTACGTGCAGCCACACTTCTTCAGCTGGCATTTATGCCTTTGAGTGGCATTATCTTATTTGTGTGGAGAAGAGCATGTGGAAGGGTTAATTTCTGGTGTGCAACAGCACTTCCTTCTTCCTAGACCTAGAGGCAAACAGGCCTAGAATGGGGCAAGTTGTGTGTAGTTATCAAATGAGGGGGAGACTGCTGTGCAGGGAGCTTTCCTTTAACAACACTGTCACAGAAATCCTCCTCTTTTTCATTCCTTTTCTTTTTAAGAGCAAAGGTTGAGATGTGATTTACAACCCACATCCATGTTCTGAAAAGGGAGAATTTCCGATGACATGTCTGCCTATGGAAGAACCCTGATTCAGCTGTTAGAGACACAGACATAGCTCAAGTGTTCTTGTATGGCATGTAGCAAACATTTCTTTCTAAGTTTATTTAGTTACAGTTTGCAACTGGAGGAAAGGTGGACAGAAAATCTCATTCTGCTTAATTTTGGGGTCATCAATGTCTCATACTAAGCTGTAGCTGCGAGCTTCTCAGGCACAATTTATTAACCTGAATAAGCTCAGCAAGCATCTTTTGCACTTTTGCATTGGGCTAGCAAATTCTTATGTCAAATTGTTCCCAAATGCTTGCCAAGCACAGTAAACAAAACCAAACATGTTCTGCTTGGCAAGTATTTACCTAAATCTCCCTCTTCAAACTTTATGATTATGTTACTGTATGTAATATCTTTAGGGAAGTTAGGGGAAAAAATATTACAAGTATTCTATCCATTCCTTATCATCCATTAAGTCCATAACTGCATTTTCCTTTCCATCCTCAAACCACAAAAAATCTTCATGGAAACTGTTGAACAAAACCTGCAGTGGTGAGAAACAAGACAAGTGACAAGAAGAGTTCTGTTTCACAGTGCAGATGAGCCACAGTCCTGTGACTGGGAAACACTCTCATGGAAAGGACTGTTCATGACTTTTTATGATTTTCAGAATCATGGGACTCTCAAATTTTGTTTAGTTTAACAAATCATGTGGTGCAAAAGAATGGGTGCTTACAGAAAAAGAGTTGGTGTGCTCCTAAAGCATGTTCCTATTTTTGTTGGAAGACAAATGTTGCAAAAAGTGAGATTTTGCTCACTTGAAACCAAAGTAGAGCAAACAGAGACAACAAGATTTACTTCAGAAACTCTTTTCGCATCTGAATTGAAACTTGACCCTGAATTAAAAGCTGCCATGGGATGTTACAGCACTTGTTGCAGGTATCCTTCTTTAAAGAGTTTGTTTTTTAATTTAAAAAAAAAAGTGTTATGTGTTCACATTCTTTGGATAACACTTGAACAGCCCTGAACTGTGCTTTATCATATGTTTTTCTTCCATATTTAGATTACAGGCTACCTAGGAAACTTCAAATATTTCAGGGATTTTCTTTGTTCCCAAAAAGAAAGTTTAAATGTATTTGAAAAATATAATGAAATGGTATATTTAATGCTGTATAAACATTCCTAGCATAGTATCTTGAAACACTAACCGAAGAAAATGCTTTGCATTTTTTTCTTTGCTCTCAAAATGAAAGCCTTAGGGAGAGAAACCTGCCTTTTTCAAAAAGCAACTCAGCCAAAGAATTCCTCTATATGCTCTTTACCCCTCAAAGAAACAAAAGAAGAGCACGTAAATATGTGATGAAACCTGAAAATTCGGACAAGTTTGCATTACTATTTTAAAAATCAGTGTCAAAAGGAAGGAATTTTTCTCTCCTTTGCTGGAATCACAAATTCTCTTTGGTAAGCAGGAACCTTTTCTTGTACCTTTACATTTTTGAGAAAACAGTTTACTTTGAGATCACTGTACATTTTAGATTATGTAATAGAAGGGTGTTTATATACATCTATCTATCTATCTATCTATCTATCTATCTATCTATCTCTATCTATATAAAAATTTAATTCCTGATATAACCACTGGCTTTCATTTTCTACTCCTGTCTTTTGCTCCTTGACAGTAAGAAGATGAACTGTTCTAAAAATTAGAATTTTACAAATAGTTTTGTAATATCCAAAGTGCATTAATTTTTCAAGCACAGGTTTTATTCTTCTTTGATAGGGAAGGTGGACTGGGTTGTTTATTTCCACTAATTCCTTATACTTCTGTGCATGGACAAATGTTATTTGCTCCTGGAATGCAGGTAAAGGCTTTCAGACATTCATTGCCATCTTCTCTGTCTGTTGCTTTTCTAAGGCTAGAAATTAGGAAGGAAGACTAAAGAACATCCTTACATAGTCTATAGAAAACTGTCCTCTTTCTTCTAAATTTCTGTTTTTCCTGAGTCTAAACAGTATATCAGTGTGAATCATGTGCTTGCATATAGAAAGAACAGTATTTGTGGATGAGTGCTAGTCATTAATTCATTTGGGATTTTGACATAAAATTGTAACTAGTCATGTATCTAAGAATGTTGATGCCCTAATATGACAATTAATTATACAATAGAATGAGATCATAGAACCGTCACTGATTATTTCCCTCTCTGGCATTTAATCAAAGAAATGAGACTATACGAAAACCCAGATATGGATGTAAATTAGCCTGGTTCCTTTCACTGAATACACACTTTTGGGTTGTGCTTCTCCTTGTAATTTCTAGCACATGTCCTGTGGATGCAAAGCAGTTATTGTTAATCAATTAGTTATTAGTTAGCTAGCTGGTTAGTCAGACCTTTTCAGGCCTCACTAGCCAACAAACATTTGCAGCCAGTGGTCCGTCAGTCAGCACAATCTATCAAAGGAGTGAATTATTTGTAAAAGAATGCACTGTATGGAGCCAGTGTTTGAAGGACTTTGATGTCTGTTGTTATTTACCATATCCTGTGTATCTGACCCAGTTTTGAAAAAGAATATGTTGTGTAACCTAAAGGTACGCGAGTTCTGTCACTGCTCCGTGCAGGCAGAGCTGGCACTGTCAGAGCCTGGGTCTGCTGTCCTGTGCTCTCTCCTTCAGCCACAGGAATAAACTGCTTTTGATCTGACTGCATGTCAGATTCCAGTTATTTCTGCAACAGACCCTTACACTTGGGAACCAAGAGTATCTGTTCTAAATACTAATTGTCTGAGCATAGGCTGATGGTAAATCAAGAGTAGCTTCCACGGACTGGGTGAGGTCTCTTTACTCAGGCCATTGATGTGAGAAGGGGGTAATATTGCACAAAAGGTATAGAAATTTGGAAGAAAATAAACCCCCTTGCTTTCCAGATGGGCCTCAGAGATTAACGGGGTCGGGTATGTCTGGATTAATTTCTGATTAGAACCAATTAAACACTGTAAGTCTGGTCACCCATGTTCAATAATAATTTTCATGAGCACAGATTTACAAATATCACAGTTTACCAGTCCAATACTGTAAGTCAGGCTGAGTTTTGTAAGAACTTTCATAATCCAAATTCACTAATAATACACTTTATTGAAACAGCAGGACAACAGGTTCAGAATTGCTAGTGATAAATTCACTAACTAGTGAGTGTTAATATGTGCCACTACAGAAGGTATAGTAACAGAGAAGTATTAGTACTATATATATATATACACACAATCTGTCAACTGATCCCAAGTAAACAGATGCGTTTCCCTTTTTTCTCTTCTTTTTTTACCTCTGAAACTCCCTTTCATTTTTTCTACAACTTTAGGCCCTTCCCAAAGCAGTGGAACAATTGTGTGTCTTATAGGTGGGGCCTTGGTAACTGTGGTCATACATGTAAGGCATGTTCTCTTACTCTTCATTTCCATTCTTATGGGTAAGAAAGTTAATAAAGAAATGGGGGTCATGAGGGTCTCTGTTTCTTTCAGTCAGAATTTACAGATGATTCAAAAGATAAAATAAAGACTTCGTTCCACCTCCACCTGTTTTGGTGGCAGTAAAGACTGTCTGGCCCCAGAGGGTCTTTGAGCTTAACCTTATCTCCTTAATGGACTAGATGTGCAGCAAGGCTTGCTATGCATGGTAAAGGCGGACTGAGACTAATGCCTTCTGTCCCTTTTTGAAACAACACCAGGCCATGAGGCCTCTGCTTCATTGCAAACATTATTTAGTCATTAATTCCTGCTTGAGCCAGGTGCAGGATAAGTGAGGGGCCCAGTTTATTTTTTTTCTAAACCAGCCTTATCAATTCTTCTCTGACTTAAACCTCTGATTTAAGGCTCTGACTGTAGCAAGTCTGACAATTTGCCACAGATAAATACCTGATGATGATGATCATGCACCTGCACTGATGCAGGTGTGCACAAGACAGCAGAGAAGGCATTAAGCCTGTGCTCTTTTTCTTCATTCTGTTTAATATCCTTTCAAGAAATTGATCCTGCACTGGGAAAAGAACATACAGAAAATTTTCTATTCATGATGTGGTGGCGATTAGCTGGAGTTTTTAGTGAGGATCAAATTTCTGTACCCTAATAGCATAATTAATAAGCAAGCAGTAATAAACATTTTGCATTTTAACAGACATTTTGACAAATAGGATAAATGAACCAATACCTAGTTGCTATTAAAATTGCAGCTGTCCCAGTAATAGCTGTGACAAGACAGTTTTGCTCTTTGTACTCTGCTTAAGGGAGAGTACTGCTCTCTCTCGGCATGGAGCATTTTGTTATGTAAATATTGCAGTGCTCCTAGTCCCTATTAAATTTCACTTCAGAATTGCTAAAGATCTGCTGGACAATATCATAGCATCATTAAAGTTTCTAAGCATTATTAACATATAAGCTACTTGCTTTTGGGAGGGGAAGATATTGTGCTGAAGATTTAAAAGTCTTTTGTTTCCATGTCAGAGCTAGCTGAATCCACAGGAGAGAAAGACTTGAAATATAACATTTGTTCCCCTTATAATGATGCTTTATCTCTTTCAAATGAGGAAAATGTTTAATGCAAATGGCTGTCTTCATGGAACATACTATTATAGGGCACACTTGGGATTTCCTCAGACACCTGTGTACTATAACTGGGTGCCTCAGGTGATATTAACTTTTTGACTAAACTATTGAAATATTCTCCTGAAGAACAAAGGGTACTGTTTCAGCATATTTTTATATTTCACTGGGGCAGGAGGTTATTTAATTTGTCAAGCACATCCATGTATCCAAAATTTTTTGCATTGATATTTTGGTTTGTATTTTGCATTTCTTCTTTCTAGTTTTTTTTTTTTTTGTCCTGCCTAAAAATCTTGTCTGTCTCTCGTACAACTCAAATAACTGATGGCTGTGAATAAACATTCCCCTTACAAAGAAGTAATGAAATAACCTCTAATCTTGGCTAAAATGACAGAGGTAAAATAAATAAAAATATTATTTATTTCCACTTTCAGATATTTTACCATTTTTTCCCTAGGACTTCATCAAGGTACTCCACAGTTATAGACACAGTATATCCTGAAGACACACAGCAAACATATCTCATGCAAAATGACAATTATGATGCACCATAAATAAATTTGATTGCAATAGTAGGATCTTCTATCTGTACTTGGACTTCGGGGCCCCTTTTAACTTTCTGTTTCTCACATTTGTCAAAGTAATTCCAGTGACTATCAAAAAATAGGCCTATACTGTGAGTTACACCAATATCCACATAGTAAGCAGTTCTAGCTCTCCTTGTTTTGAAATCTGTTCAGTCGTTTCCTTTCTGCTGTAACAGTGTCAAGAAAAAGAAGGGTTTTTTCTCTTAATTATGATCTCATTCAGGAAGGAACTGTATGGTTTTTTATCTGTAGAATGCATATGCTTATCTTAATACCTTATGTGGTTACTCCAACATCAGGTATTAAGCAGCTTTAGATTCTAATGCAAACATACATTTCAGATGTATGTTAGAAATTAGACTTTTCCTGTGGCCAAGAAAAGAGTCAATCAGTTTTATGAGGGTAAGGCAGAAATGTGAATCTAATTAGTTATCCTAGTGTAACTAGGTCATTTTCACTAAAAAAGAAACCAAAAAAACAATCAATTCAAATTCATATTGACTGAAAATTCATATTGGCTGAAAACTTTGTTCTGGAATTATTTTACATAGATAATTGAAATTTGGTAATATAAAGCCTTTATTTAAGGAAAATAATTTTTAAAAAGTCAAAATAGTTAAATAGTACCTTTTGAAATCATTGATTGATCAAATTAATTCATGAAAGCTATGAGCACTGAGATGACTTCTATGCTTGGGTTCTCATGCCTTGTGTATTGATTCGGCACAGCCTGGTTTTGGGTAGCAGAGGGGCCGCAATGATGGCTCCTGTGAGAAGCTGCTGGGAGCTTCCCACCATGTCCGGCAGAGCTAATGGCTGATGGCTCTGAAGATGGACATGCTGCTGGCCAGAACTGGGCCAATGAGAGAGGCTGGTAACGCCTCTGTGATGACAAATTTAAGAAGAAAATCAAAACAAAGTCACGGGGTTTTTGGTGGAGGGGGTGAGAACATGTGAGGGAAAGCAACATGGTGACACCAAGGTCAGTGGAGAAGGAGGGGGAGGAGGTGCCCCAGGCGCCGGAGCTGAGGTTCCTCTGCAGGCCGTGGTGCAGATCATGGTGAAGCAGCTGTGCCCCTGCAGCCCATGGGGATCCACGGGGAATGCAGAGATCCACCCACAGCCCGTGGGGGAGGTGCCCACGCTGGAGCGGGTGGGTGCCTGGAGGAGGCTGTGATCCAGTGGAAGACCCGGTGGAGAGAGAGGGTCCTTGCTTCCAGGCTGGAGCAGCCTGTCCTTGGGGGACTGCACTCCGTAGGAAGAGACCCACGGCGCAGCAGATTTGGGAGGGCTGTGTGCCCCTGGGAGTGACTCATGCTGCAACAGGTGCAGTAGGACCGCTGCTGGTGAGAGTGGAACCACGTTGGAAAAGTTCACGGAAAACTGTCTCCTGTGGGAGGGACCCCATGGTCTCACAGGGGAAGACTCCTCTCCCAAAGCAGCAGAAGAGAATCCTGGTGATGGACTGACCAAAATACCCCTACCCTGCCTCCCTGTGTTGTCAGTGGGAAGGAGGGAGGGCCCTGGAGGGGAAGGTGTTTTAAGGGCTTATTTTACTTCTCATTACCCTCCTCTGATTCTGATAGTAGTAAATTTTACTTAGCAACTAAGGCTGAGCCTGTTTTGCCCTTGGAATATTTCTCCTGCTCTCCTTATCTCACCCATGAAGCCTCATTAATACTTTCCTCTTTTCCCTCCCTTTGCCCAGGTGTGGCAGGGGAGGGTGAGCAAGCAACTCTCGTGGGTGCCTGGCCTTGGGCCAGTGTCAAACCACGACACCTTGTTAAGAAGATGTGATTTAGTTATGAGGGACAGTTAGGAACGCTGGGTTCTTGAAATCCATACCATGACTGAAAAATGGAGTTAAAACAAAAGAGCTGAACTTCTATGTTATCTCTTTCAGGTCCACACTCTTGTTACGACACAAAAATTTCTCTTTAGTGAATATCACTTTGAAACAAAAAGCAAAGCAAGATGAAACTGCTCCAGCCTTATTTGGCTTAAGCTCTCCCACTAACACATAGAAAAAAAGCAGTGTAAGAAATAAAACAAATATGACCAGGAAATGGTCCAATGGAAGAGCTCTCTGCTTTTGATATGTGACAATCTTCACTAGCTTCTTTTTTCAGATGGACTGTGAAACAAAAAATACTTCTAAACAAACTAAAGAGTGAGTTTAGAAGCCTAGCTACAATAATTTAGGATAGAGAGAGGAATAATAGATAATTCCATAATTAAGCAAAAGTAAACAGATTAAAATCTGGGCTGTAAAGGTGTCCAGGCACTCACATTTTAAAATTCTGTAAACTTGGAAGCATAAAATTACATTAGTTGTTTTTTAAAGTCTTTTAGAAAGAAATTTGAGAATTTAAGGGTCGGGGGAAAAAATAAAAAAAAACAGCATACACACACATGCAAAAAGAACCCCCGAGCCCCCTTAAACACAATCGAAACTTCTAATGTGTTTAAGATTTACTATTATTACCTTTTTTAATCCATAAGCTAAACATATTTTGTTGTATTTGTTTCCCTCATTGTGGCCACGAAAATGATCAAGAGTGCTGGAGCAACTCTCCTTTGAAGACAGGCTGAGAGAGTTGGGGTTCTTCAGTCTGGAGAAGAGAAGGCTACCAGGAGACCTTATTGTGGCCTTTCCATATAAAAAGCAGGCCTATAAGAAAGGTGTAGAAAGACTCACCACAGCAGATAGTAACAGGATAAAGGCAGTGGTTTTAAACTGAAAGAGGGTAGATTTAGACTGGACTTCTGAAAGAATTTTTTTTACAATGAGAGTGATAAAGCAGTGGAACAGGTTATATGCACTACCTCTGGAAGTATTCAAGGTCAGATTGGACAGGGCTTTGAGCAACCTGATCTTAGAGAAGACGACCCTAACCATGACAGGGAAGTTGGACTAGATGATCTTTAAAGGTCTTTTCCAACTCAGGCCATTTTACAATTCTATGATTTTATGACGTTAACTTTTTTTCCAGTGAAGCTTGGGAACAAGAGACAGAGAAATTCCAATAAATGAAAATTTTCTTACCTTTCTTGTAAACATTCCAGCTATTATAGATAAAAAATGGATTCCCTAAAATGCACAGTGAATGATTACTGGAAGACACAGAATTTGTTGTTTTCAACTTTTTGTTTGCTTGGTTGAGGTTTTTTAAAGGAACTTCCATTTAGTCTCTTGTACCTTCCATTTTTCATGCACAGGCTTCTATAGAATTGTATTATCCCACAGTCTAAGTAAATAAAATTTTTCTGGGTTTCTGAGAAAGAAAAGCAAATTAAGAGTGAGTGGCTGGTGTCTGAAGTAGCTACATGTGACTCAAACTAAAATAAATAAACTAGAACTGTGGTTCAGATTTTGTATTGGGTTTATATTGAAAAGCTTCAGTGTAGGATAGGAGTGTGCAGGTTTTTGTCAGAAGAGACTGGGAGCTGACCCCTTGCCAGAAACAGCCAATTCCAGCTGGTTCCAAGCCAGACCCACCACTGGCCAAAATCTGAGCTCATCAGCCACTCCAGTGTAGCCTCTGTGGTAACATATTTAAGAAAGGGTAAAAAAGGCTCCAAAGTGGCTGTGACAGAGAGAGGAATAAGGAAAGTTAAATAGCCCTGAAGACACCAAGGTGAAAGAAGTTAGAGGGAGAGGAAGTGCTCCAGGTACCTGAGCAGAGATTTCCCTACAACTCCTGAGGAAACCATGGTGAAGGAGAAGGTGTTCCCAGAGGTTCAGAGAGAGACCATATAGAAGAAAATGCCACACTTCATCCAGTGGAGAGACCCTGCTGGAGCAGGTGGATATGCCCTGAAGGAAGCTGCAGCCCATGGAGATCCCATGCAGGAACAAACTTCTGGCAGGAATGGCAGTCAATGGAGCAGAGCTCACACACAGCTTTTCTGGCAGGATCTGTGGCCTGTGGGGCAGCAGTGCTGCAGCAAGACATTTTTGGAGGACTGCACCACATGGGAAGGACTCTATTTTAATTATAAATAAATTAATCTTCCCCAAGTCCAACATGTTTTCCTCATGACAGTAACTGTTGAATGATTTTTCTGTCCTTATCTTAAAATATTATCTTTTTCATTTATTTTCTCTCCGTTTTCTGCTGAGGAAGGAGGTGAGGGAACAGCTTGGTGGGCATCTGGCAGACAGCCAAGGTTAACTGATCACAGTTTTATACAGAAGAAAAAAAAGTAAACAATTATTTCATTCCTAAAATGTATGTTAGGCTTGTATTTTGCATTTGCTGTGTTCATGTTAGCACTTCTTTCTGAAGATCTGGTTGTGTTGTAAAATGGGTAATGTTGTATATTTACAGTCTTTTACATGACTCTTTTAATGTTTATTTTAATATTACTTTGTTTCATTCACACATCCTTACTTTTTCCATTAAAACTTCATAAATTATTTCCATTAATCACATATTTGTAAGCTTCAATAATGCAGTATGGATGACAGAAGAAGCCCCTTCTTAAGAGATGAAAAATTAATCAATCTCTTGATCACTGGATTGGAATACTGCAAATTCTTTGACAGATTATGTTCTGGGTTTCAGTCTTCCTCATTTTTCTTGCAGTACTCTCTATCTCACTGAGACATAATGTGTTTCATAATCATTATTATTTCCATCTTGCCTAAGGAGCTGAAACATCAGTTCTACAACAGCTCACTCCCAAAGCAGTCTATTCTCTGATGAAGAATTGGTTCTGTTGCCTCATACCCGCCTCCTGTGTTTCATTCCACATCTGCTCCACAATCCTGGCTTGATACCTTTTGCGTCTGCTGACTATTTTTCCTCTTATATTATTCTCCACACACTTCTGGAGGGACCAGAAGGACTCCCCTTCCCTCAAGTCTGTGCACTGCAGGGAGAGCACAGGAAGCATCTCCTCAGAATGGAAGTGGATTGACAGACCAGGAGAGCTGCTGGACTCGTCACAGTCCCCTTCAGTTTATAGGAGGTGCCCTAGGCTATTAAGCTGAAGTTTATTCTGCTTGCCAAAAAGCCTAATCAGATGCCTCCATCTCAAGATGCAGTAAACTAGAACAGAAAGTTAACCTAAGAAGCTACCTTTCTCCTTCTCCTTCTCTTCCTATTAAACATTTATTCACAGTTTCAACAGAAATGCAGATTCTCTTTTCAAAGTTTGTTCACATTAACAGAAAGTGACTTGTATTAGACATAAGCAAAAACTGCCCTGGTTGTCTAGGTGATAAATCCTTTTGGGAATGTTTTATCCGAGGAGTGTAGTGTTTAAAGCAAATACTAGTTGCCTATTAGGATACAAAATCACAGCAAGTAAATACAACTTTGGCTTTAATATTTGGTGCTGGCACCACCACTCTTATAAATCTGTTTAAATACTCAGTTACATTACATGAGAAGTGATCACTCAGTCAGACAAGGAAATGTTGTCTGCTAAACTTCTGGACTACCAGCTATTTCTTCTCAATGTTTTTCACTCTTGGCTAGTGCCCACCACAACTGAAAAGATTGTAGAAGAGTAGAGGTATAGGCCGGTTCTGCTTCAGCCATTTCTAATCCTGCTTACCTCCTGCCTTTTGCTATCAAAAGCTAGAACTTGCAAATGCATTATCTTAAGGTCAGATCTTGGGGAAATGTATTTGAAATTTAATAGCAGTCATGAGGTTGATATACTGAAAAGGGACTTTGGGATGCTTTATTATTGCTTGGAAGCAATAATAAAAGGCAAGTAAATTCTGAAAGCTAACTATTAAAATGCGTTCATGAGGAAAAGAAATGTAGTTGGAGGAGACATTTTTAATAAAAATATTGCTCGCAGGAAAGAGAATTGTATGAATTAATGGAAGCTCAGTATGAACTTAAGCCTTACACTGAAAGGATGGAAAATATAAGAACATGTGGCTTGTCATATTAGAAGAGACTGTTAATGTGGCCATTGTGGAGGCATATCCACATCATACTAATCATCGGCTGTTTGTCAGAAGAAAGACTAACACTTGCTTCTTACAAAAAGACGTTGCGCTATCTCTAAGGACTTCAAAGTTATTGTGAGAAAACACAAGCCCCCAGAACTTAAAGGATTAAAACTGGAAAACTGATTGAGGATTTGTGGGGGAAAGCACACAAGTCATAAAATTAATTTAAAAATTAATAACTATTCTAACCACAGGCATTGACTTGTCTTTTGAGATTAGATATGGGTTATTTCTCTCTCGGTGCCATACTTGATTTTTGCATTTTTATTTCTTGATTCAAAGTGCTAGAAATGTGGTATAAATTGGATAATTAGATGACGGCCTAGGACCATAGATGAATGTCTCTCAAGTATTTTTTAAATGTCTCTTGCTAAAATTGTTGGGGCCCCACCAACTCCACATATTACCTTACTACATGGAAGGTTGATGGTCACCAGAAGACCATCTGATTTCTATAATATCAAATCATCCTAGACCATAGGTTTTCTTCATATTCACGGAAATTCATGCTGGGATTAGAGCACTTCTAAGGTTGTTCAAATACCCCATGTTTACTTAACATATCCATTTGTGACAAATGGCTTGATATTAACCAGAAAATCTTCTTTAAGTCAAATAAAACAAGGCAAAATGTAAGTGAAGGTATTAATTTACCACCTCCAAAATAATAATCAAATTTAGAAATCTGCATAAAGAAAAAAGAGAGGCAATTAAAAAAAAACAAACCCAAACCAAAAGACACCTCAATATTCACCCTAGGACAAAATTCTGCTTAGGATGTCTATTTCTTGATTCATGAGGGTTTTCACAAATGCCTGGCACTGCAGACTGTGCACCTCAAATAACAGCATTCATTGCTGAAGCATGCTGATTTTACAAACTGGTTTTGGTTTCTTTTCAAGGTCATCCAGAGGTTCTACTCAAATTTGGTGTTTCACCATCAAAACATCAAAACACTGTCCAATTCCTATAATCCAGCTGTATGTGGCAGCACCTCTGACTTTTCCTGCATCTTGGTGGTTGAGGCTTTATGTGAACTAAACTTCTACACCATTGTTGCTTGCAAAAGTTGAGAGTAGATTTGGCAATCCAGGAGTTTCATTCCATTTCTAAAGTTAAATGACTGTATCTGAGGTTTGTAAGTGATAGTCTTCCTAGGACGGATGGACAGCAGCTGTCATTTATGCTAGGAGTTTGTTTGGGTATGGAGCATAAGGTATCATTCTTGTTGATGGTTAATATTTACCTAGGCATTATAGACTGAAGGTACGTTTTGTGTACAATACTCAACTTGAAAGGACACATTTGGAAACAATATTTGAGAAGTCTGATGAATATGAAGCAACATAAATAAAAGAGGAGAGGAAAACATACAGATTGCTTTATTTTGGACCATGCATTTGTTTTGGAAAAATGGGAGAGGGATATATGTTCAATAAATTGTTTTATTTTGCATATTACATCTTGCAGTTATTGAGGGTCATATATTCATAGATATTACATGAATTCAAAGAGATTATATGAAAGTCTCTGAATAAGAGCATTAAAAATGGAAGAAAACTGCAGTATGACCCATCACTATGATATTGCAATATAATATTGTAGTGATAAATATTAACTTATTGCCTCAGACCTATGAAGTCTTCTGATTTCAGCACAAGGGGTTTGCAAATATTTAAACATTTACATCCATGTACATTGGTTTGAACAACAACAAATTACAGCTATGGCATCTAAGTACTCCTTTATACTGAATTTATAGTTGCACAACATCTGCAATAAAGCTGGGAAGAAAATGAGACTGAGAAAGAAGAACCATATGTGCAAGGGTGTGGTACAGGAAAAGGGATGGGTGCTGATGCGGGGGATAGGGCTGGATAAGGAGACAGGAAGGGAAAGCTTGCATTTACTGTATAGGGAGAGAAGATCCAAAAATTTGGCCCAGGTTTTGTTTAGTAATGAGTCCACATGTGAAAATGTAAGTGCATTTAAGAAGCAATACGAAGTATATGCAAAAAGTTGCAGCTGAGCTGAACGGACTATTCTGTTCCTTAATTTTTCAGTTCTACCCTTTGCTACCTCTGACATACCCAAAAATCTATAGAAAAGGAGTGTGTGACATTTCTTTCTAGCCTGGTGGCAGTGCCAATAACATGCTGAGAAAGTCAGAGGCAATGAAAACAGAAGCACAGTATCACTTGAGGATTTATCTTACCTTGCTGCAAATTGGAGGAAGGTGAGGCTGAAGCATGATGATAAGGCTGAAGATACACATCACAACTTCTTCATTAAGTTAACAAAAAGAGAAATACAGCATGGATGTACACAGTTTTTCAAAGGGGATCTAAAGGTAAAATAGAAAGCTAGCAGGAGGAGCCAAAAAAAAATTTGAAGGCAGCATAGAAATCATATTGGAACTGCAGAGCAAAAGCATGACACGTACCAGTAAAGACTTGAGACATGATAAAGAGAAATAGGTAAACAGCAATGTAGAGGAAGCTAAGAACTTAAGAAGGCATTTTAAAAACAATATTTTTTTTGTACACAACAGAAAGAGGAAGCTTAAAAGATAACAGAATAACTAAAATATAGAAAGAATTTTTTTTTCCGTGTTAACTATGGAGGAGTTTGAAGTGTAGAAACAGGGACCCTTCCTCACACAATGTGTGTCAGAGGTTTTGTCTGAAATTGAAGTATTGGCAGAAAAAGTGAATGGATCAAGGAGACAATGTGAGCAGTAAGAATCACCAGGAGCAGGTGGCTTCTGTCCCAGAGTTCTAAAGGAATTTGAGTGTGAGATAGCCAAACTACAAAAGGTGGTGTGTAAAAAACTGACTCTTTGTTAAAGGACAGGAAAGTGGCTAAAACAATGCCAGTTTTTGAAAAAGGACTCCACTGGACCTACAGATGAATAAAAAATGGAATTAAGGGACATATGGATGAATATTATTATGTCACAAAACTATGGGAATTCTTTGAAAATATTAACACGCATTTAGATAAAGGAGGTCTGAATAACATTCCTTTGAATTTGCTGGGTGCTTTCATTTATATATCTCACCAAAGGCTTTCCGGAAAACTAAACAGAAGTACTTTTAAGGGTAAAGGCTAATAAAAACTTAGGAAACATAGGACAGGAATAAATGAACAACCACCCTTGCAGTGAAAGACAATTCACTGAAGAAGGCCCATAAATATCTATGCTGTGTTCCTTGGGGCTCATCATGCTCACATGCACTCTGGAAAAGGGAAGAGAATACTGAAATGACAGAAGTTGCTGATTCTGTTAAGCTATTCAGGATAGTATAGATGATTTCCAGCTGTGAAAAACTGCAAAATAGAAATTACTGGGAGCTGAACTGACAGCTGAAAGCCAATGTAGACAAGTGCAACTCAAATTCCCTGCCTGAACTACTTTCATTCAAGTATTCAAATCCTATCCTGCAGCAGGAATAGAATAATGCAGCATGAGTTAGAAAATCACCTCACTGATAATCCACCTTTCAGATTCTCAAATTCTGTACACCATACCTGTGCTTTAGCTGTCTTGAAATGGCTGTAAAATGAACTTACTTGAGGATCAGAGTGCTGGGGTGCTTCTACTGTGAAGATAGGCTAAGTGTTGGGGTTGTTCAGCCTGGAGAAGAGAAAGCTCTCAAGAGACCTAATAAGACCTTTCAATACCTAAAGGTGCCCTAAAGAAATCTGGAGAGGAACTGTTTACAAGGCCATGTAGTGATGGGACAAGTGGGAATGGCTTTAAACTGAAAGATAGATTTAGATTAAATATTAGGAAGAAATTCTTTACTGTGAGGGTGGAGAGGCACTGGAACAAATTGCCTGGAGAAGCCTTAGATGCCCTATTCCTGGAAGTGTTCAAGGCCAGTCTGGATGGGGCTTTTGATGTGTCTCTGTCCATGGCATTGGGAGTGAAACTAGGTGATCATTAAGGTGCCTTCGAGCCCAAACAATTCAATGAATATATGATTCTCTGACCTGGTCCTTATTTATGTGGTAGAAAAAACATAAACCTTAAAGGAGGAACAAGTACTTAAACCAAAGCTTGCCTATGAGGATGATTTGATCTTTTCTACCCATCTTTCACTCATATCAGTTGCAAATGTGACTCAATTATTGTAATTAATTGTGACTATGCTAATATCTAACCATGATCAGAATAATTTTATGATGGCCAAAATGCAAATCTCAGACATTTTTCTCTTTCTTTTTTTTGTTTTTTGAAGTAGAGAGTATGCACTGGCAAATTACTTCAGTTTATTGACTGGAACCTAAACTCTGAAAAGACTGCAGAATCAAAATGCCATGGGGGAGAGGGAGACAGGAATGACTGTCATGTATAATATTACAGTGGAAAAGTTATACACTGACAATACTATTTCTGAAACAAATTCCTTTATGGATAATTTTCTATACCTAATTTTAAAGCAACATGGAAACTGATCACGTGAGATACTGATACCAAATGGACTGCACAAGTGAAAAAACAACCTAAGAATTTTATTGAAGTTGCCACACATTTATTAAAAAACACTAGAGTGTGAAATATCCACTTGTGTTCTGACATGATCTTCTGCCTGATTAAGTTTAAAATAAGAAAGAGTCCCTTAGATACAAGTGTATAGGTAGAGAGTGATAAAAATAAAGTCTTTTCTCAGAATATCTTTCATCTATGTTTTTGTTCTGTGCTATTCTTAAGCTCCATGATCTCCACATTTAAGTGTCTGTTCTAAAATTGGAAGAGTTTTTGTTGGCTGTTGGCAGAAGACAATGTGAATGGGAATATCAGTCAAAGTAGACTATAATGTGTGTGTGCATGAAGATATGTGGGTGTGACTAAAGCAAGTATTTAATACATGCCAATCACGTCTTAATTTCCATTTTTGATTGCATTTTATGTGAATTAATAGACAATATAGTATAACAAAGTTCAGTGGCTGATATAAAAGAACAGTTTTCAAGACAGTGGATGAAGTATGAATAAACCTTATTTCTTAAACACCAATTTCAGCCAAGTTCTCTGATGGACTGCTTTGTTCAATATGCAGTTAAAGACCTGTTGTTTGTCTATGGAGAGGGTGGTAGAACTGCCAGTCATGTTAATTTGCCTGATTTTCATTACCCTTTTAGAAGCAGTTTGATAGAAACTGAAGGTACAAATAAACTTCCTAACACTCTTACTTCTTATGGTATAAGAGCAAGATTAAACTCAGTTGGATTATGAGGATCTATTAACTGTGGAGAAAATATTCTGAATATTCTGAACTTTCCTGTTTCTCCAACTTCTTATTTATACAGCTCGTTAGCTGTAGGACTCAAAAGACATGCTACTTCAACAGGTAGATCTGCATTGCTGCAGTGTGTGCAGGTTCATAATGGTCTATGCAAATTATGACTGTAGTCAAGCCAGGAGATCAAGTGCCATATACAGTAAGCACACATGCATACAATGCTTTGGTCACACATTGTGGTTTAGTCCTGTGGCAAAAGGAATTTAAGTTGGAGATTAGTTTTAAGGATGGAATTAAAATTTGTCCTCTAGTTCTAACTATGGCATAGCTGTGTCAGTGTTGTGCTTATCTACACCAATAGTGCACTAAAGTCATTAACTCCTTCAGTTAGTAACTTCCTAGTTATTCATCTGCATAAATGAGGCAATGGAGTAATTTGCACAGTGGACCAAAATCATACCAAGTGATTGAATTCCTAGCCACCTCCATAATTATGTACTTGAGCAGTTGCTACAACCTCTCTGACTGCCCTGGAGATCCATCTCATGAACTTCCTGCTGTACCCAAACCAATGGGCATGTTTCAGTGTGTAGATTAACATCCTAGGTGGAGAATCTGGCCATCCCAGAGACATACATCCCATCCAGAGATTCACAGAGTTTCTGATGTGGCTATTGGCACCGTACATAAGCCAGAGAGTTGTAAATAGTCAGAAAAAATTGCTCTACAAGTGCAAATATATGGTCTCTGTGCAGCAAAGCAGTTAGGAGATGTTTTGTAGATAGATGATGTAGATTGTTTAAGTAAATTATTAGAAATAAATCATGCACGTTGAGAAGTCTCACAGAATTGCAGGCCAGAGTGGACAGGAGTTAAGCAGGTCAAGGAATCTCACCTGATCCAGCTAAAGCACCATGAATTTTCTCACACTTCACATACCATAGTTCTGATAATATGTTCATGAGCTGAGGTTTTTTTCCAGCCAGAAAAGAGTTGTAAAAAACAATATCTATTGTTGTTCCTTTCTTAAACAAAAAGTTCTTACTTATTTAATGGTAATTACTTGTATTCTATATTATGAAGTACATTTTAAATAGTAGTACCACAGCTTCCACAATAACCAAATCTAGGTATCACAAATTTAAAAAGGAAGCTTTGCAATAAATTTAAATAAAAATACCATTTTTATTACATTTTAATAGTTTCCACATTTAATAGTGCTAGTAATGCATTTTAATAGAGAATTATTGCATGTTTTCTTTTGTAGTTCAAGATACAAAATCTCTTTCAAAGTCATTAACCTGAAAATGTGTAACAGATGAACATTGCATGAGTAAATGTGCAAGACAAAAAAAGCAGTGCACCGGCCCATAACACTCCTACTGATAATTGGTGTAGAAATAATGCTGAGCAGAACAAATATAGTTTTTCTTTGATCGATTTCTGGTATTGCTGATTAACTCTATTGGTTTTTCTTTTATGCCAGTCTAACACCATGAAACAGAGGCATAACCAGGCAATGTGACATATTACTCAGAATTGAAATGTTGTTCTTAGAAAAGGAAGAATCAAGCTCAGGAGATAAGGCAAGATGTTGTTATGATTATTAAACTAATGTAAACTAAAACTGATGTTGCTGAGAAAGAAGGATGTGATAAAGATTTCACTTTTAAAGAGGAGCTGAAAATAATGGTGCAAGGATGCTTTCTGCTGTTACTTATCCTTTCAAATCCAATTAATAAAGCTATTAGGAGTCAAGTCAAAACAAACAAAGAGGTGAGTCTTCATGTAACATTTAGTAACCTTTCCAAAGGTTGTTGTGAAAATAAGAAGATTACATTAGTTCTAAAGAGTCATTCTCTTTAGAGGGAAGAAAAATCCTATCAGGGTTCTGAGTTCATGACACTTGAAAGGCTGGAAGGTATTAAGAGGAAACATCTTGTACTCTTGCCTGGTTTTTATTCTTTCTGAATCCTTAGCACATACCTACTCTGCTTATTTGTTTTCTTTTACAGGTTGAAATAAGATAAATCTCTAATATGCACTTACAGCCCTCCCTGAGAATGAGGTTAAGAAAAGATATTCGGGGGGGGTGCTGGGGGGGGGGGGGAAGGGTTCTAGACAACAAATTTGGTGGGAGGCACAGAATGAACTGAAGGTCAAAGGCTCAAAAGTGGAGAAATGAGGAATCCAAAAGATAACCTGAAAAACAGGGACATCCCCAGCAGCGCCTCTGCTCCCTGGAAACCGTCAGGAATCTGGAAGGAAGATTCTGAGGTAGAGGAATCCTTGATGTGACCCATTCCTGTGCAGTTTGCTGAAGTGTCTTATGAGTTTATATTGTTGAGCACTATCTGTTTTCTGTGTACAACTCAGAACAGTTCCCAGTGGGAGAGCACTTACATTGACAAAAGTGTGTGTGTTGATAGATTCAACAGTGGGCCTGCAGGCTGAATGGGCTGTGATGAGAAAGGTGATTTGTCTGCACCAAAACAGGATCTTCTGTCTTAGTAAAGAAAATAATGTACAGAACCCTGAAGGTAAGTAAGGTAGATGTGTAAAGGTTTTCCTTGGTTATGCAGGTACCTGTTACAAGTGGTTGATATGCCTAGCCACATATCTTCAGGCCTTTTGTGATTGCTTGGGTTTTTTACAGACCAGTAAGTAAAAGTTGTTCAGTGACTCAGAGAGGTCAGTTCATGTTAATGTGCTTCTGAGGAAGATGTGTGAAATAGCCAAGATAGTAAAAAAGATGTAGCTGGGTATTCCATCGGTGTTAATAAACCTCACTTTAATTTACAACATTGGTATCTTTTATCCTAGAATATCATTAGGTCACTACAAACGGTCCTTTTTTAAAGATGACACTTTTTCTATCTTATTCAGACAGTAAAAACACTCTTATGGATTTTCTTACTTGCTGAACAGACATGCAACAAGGAAGTTAGTTTGTCATGAATTAGATGCATTGCATGTAATATTACTTTTCCTGGTTTCTTGTTTGCTTTTTTTTCTTGCTTCATACCAGAAAGCTTGTATGATTGTGATAGACTGTAATAATGACATACTTAGGACTGAAAGCATTACAAGCTTAGTTGCTTTACTAGAAGGGTAGGGAGGTTTTGTAATTAATTTATTTTCATCAGTCATTCTATTTGCTTTCTTAATTTCTGTTTATTGTATTGTCAGCCACAATAAAACCCAAACCTACTCTCAGTAACACAGGAACACACTGTTGCTTATACAGAGGTGTGAACTCTAGGATATCGTATCTGGTTCAGGAGCAGGGTCCAAACACCATTCTTCTGTGATTCAAGTGAAATAGGACATCCAGTTAGTTAAAAACAAGTAATTGAGCTTGTCATTGTCATTGTTGTTGATCTTCACATTCTTTTGACATTGGGATCAAATGAACATGGGATTGTGGAATTGGAAGGTTTTCTAAAGACCTACACTGAAACATATTCTTGCGCAATAATAAGGTGTACAGAAGAAAACCTCAACTAACATGTTCTTCACATAATCAGAGTTAATAGCCATACCAAAATTTTTGTCTGGAAATTTTCAAAAAAATTAATGGAAAAATTATATTTAAACAATCTTGTCAAACTGGTTTTGGCCCAGTTTTTATGCATGTCTAGCAAGAATAATTTGCTTTGGTGGGGTTATTTTGTTTTGTTGGGTCTTTTGGCAGATTCAGCACTTGCTTATAGAATGCTGGAAATTTTCTGAAAAGTGTTCATGAAAACAGCATAGAAAACACTTTGTCACTGACTCCCTGCAACCTGGTTTTCATTCAGCAATACCTTTATCTTGTCCTTTTTCCCCATTTTAGGATTACGCTATGCACTATTTTCCAATGTATCAGCCTTGCTTAGGTATCTCCAGGTAATGAGCCTTCCATCATCCTATGGTCTGACAGAAAAAGCTGTGATAAGGATTTTTTTAGTCTCAAAATCTAGTTAATAATAGTTAGCATTTGGAATAGACAATTCAGGAATTATATAATTCACAATATTTTTTTTGTTTTAAGTAACATACTTTAAAATGCGGTACTTCATTCTATTTTATTTTTATTAGTCTCTGTCTTGGAGGGAACTGCAGATAAGGTAAAATCAGCCCACTTGAACAAGTGCATAAGCAAGGCTGAGACTAGCAATTACAGATGAGAGACCTGGGCACTTGATTTTGCGCTATTGGAACCACTGAGCATTTGGCTTTGGATCAAGCACCAGATTTATATTTGCTGTCAAGGAGCAGAATGTAGAGAGAGTTGCTGGAAGAATTTAAAATAGAATTCAAAAGTAGAATTAAATAACACTTAATGTACTAAATCTAAAACACTGAATATGTAATCAAACTTTCCACCACAATCAGTGTGGATTTCTTCTTCTTACTATGTATAGAAAGGATGAACATCACTCTGTTGCAGATTTTAATCCAGCTTTCATGGTGCTAGAGATTTTGCATCAGTTACTGTGCTCTTAAGTGTCCCAGAAAAAACATACATAAACACAGATTTGGATATTACCTGTTGATTTCTATTTTCTTTTTTTTCCACTTTCTGTATTCTTCCTATCATTCAGAGTAAATTGCTCACGGATTGCAGTTTAAATATATGTTGTACTTCACTCCCTGGTTGTCGCTTTGCTCTTGGTATTTTTTCCAGTGTTACTATCTCCCATAAAAAGCATGTTTCCTTTCCTTTTCTTTGTCCTTGTGACTAGTTCTCTTGGTTTATTAATTTTAACCATAATGCAAATCTTTCTGGCTCCTATTGTCTTTTATTTATCGTATATACCCAGAATGGAAAACTAATCTGTTCAGGCTCTGTTAGAAGTTCTTGCATTTCTGTCCATCATTGTATATCATTACACCTCATATTGAACTGTGAACAAGATTGCTGTATATTCTTCGCATAAGGATGCGTTGATTCAGTGACACAAATTGGTCTCAGTCAAATTGGTGAGGTGATATTCCCTAATATTTCAACAAAATTTGAGTAGTCTGAGGCATTTCATTCATTCAGTACTATTTTCTGTAGTGTGTTGAAGGAGAAATTATTTACGCACAAATTAATTTATAAAACTGTGCATTTACCTACTTTCCATTGAATTTCTTTTCTCTGTCCTGATTCTTTCAGATTAACTATACTTAAATTTATTACCGTGATCATTTTCCAGAGAAATCTTTTAATCATAATATAATAATAAAATTATCAGAAACCTGAATATTTCAGGAGGAGACACCGACCATTAAAAGTAGTCTTTCTTTTTTAAAGAC
The DNA here is from genome assembly GCA_013399875.1 of Gymnorhina tibicen. Taxonomy (NCBI): domain Eukaryota; kingdom Metazoa; phylum Chordata; class Aves; order Passeriformes; family Artamidae; genus Gymnorhina; species Gymnorhina tibicen. The sequence goes on along the minus strand of VXAZ01010409.1, from coordinate 260,926 downwards.
TGATGCGGCAGTTGCTTTCCTCTCTCGTTTTCTCTCCAGTCCTGGTATTCTTTTATATTCCTCTGTCACCAATATTGTTATATAACGCAATATATTTGTTTGGCATTTTAATAAAACGATAACCCTTGTCCTATTTTAATAGTATTGGTTTCTAGGAATTTCTTCTGCAATTTGCATGTAGTTATGTTTGACTTTCATCATGTAGTTTGAATTTGTGTCTTTTTGTCCATTTTATTAAAATGAGTCATTTCAGTGCTGTTTCTCTTCCACATTTTATTGAAATTTTACTGGATTTTAATGGATATGTACATACTTTAAAATGTTAATATAGTTTGATAAGTATTTCAATATTTTTAATAGATTTTAAAAATTTATATAGGGTAATAACTTATGTACTTGCAAAGAAGATGCATTCTATTCTTATAGTTTCTTATAATAAAATTGATCAACTGAAACCTCTTTTCGTTTTTCAATACATTCTTACCAACTTAAAGTAATTTGTGGTATATTTCTGAAAACTGTACTTTCCACAGAGGCGACATATCCTACATAATGTTTTGGAACAGACTGAATTGGCTCCATAAAAATTCATTCTATGCTTTCTAAATGTTTTTGTTTAAACCACATTTGAATTTCACATACGGAGGATCATTGTGTTAGATCTATTGGGGAAAATAAAACTGTTAAACCGGAAAGTCTAGTTTTACGACAAAAAGATGGAATCTGATATATAATGAGGGAAAGATGTCTGTAAGAAATGTACTTTGTTTACTGAGTCGATATAGCAACAGGGTGAGAATGAGCTTATTTCAATGTCATTTTAATTTAATTGTTCCTTTCAGTGGAATCAAATTCCTGGAATAATGTGATGCATCTGTGAAGAAGGCAAATCCAATTCTAAGATGCTCCAGGGCAAACATTTCCAAGAGAAGTCAGGAAGTTTTTGTGCCATTGTACAAGGTCTCACACCAAACTCATCTGGAAATTTGTTCTAGTCAGCCGTACTCAAGAAAAGAAATTCAAATGAGAAGAGCTACATATAAGAGAAACAAGGAACATCAGGAGAATGGGGAGTTGGTACTTGGAGAGGATTCTGGTAGAAGAGCACAGCTTGTTTGTATGAGCAAAATAAAGATTGAAAAGGGGTATGATTACCATCTTGGAATATATTACAAGGGAAGCTCTTAGAAAAGAGAGAAGTTGTTAAAGCTAAATATCAGTGTTGGCAAAAATACAAATGGGAATGAACTGACTATAATTAAATTGAGCACAGATATTGCAAAATGCCTGACTATCAAAATTTAAAAGTTCTGAAAAAGCTCTCAGATCAGAAAAACAGGGCTGAAAATTTTGGTCAAAGATTTTTGCCAAATACTCTTGCTAGTTCATCTTGCTATCATACAAAAAACTAAAATGTCAGAACAATGCTCAGTTTCAGTGTTATATTTTGTGATTCTTTTTGAGCTGCTCTGATTTTTAATGGTTCTTTTTTGAACCATTTGAACTCATGTATTTTGTGCTGATTTGGTTCTGAAGAAACTTAAGAATACCTTTAACTTGTTTTCAATGATCAACATACTTTTTGACTCTCATTCCGCTTGTACATTATAATGTATGCTAGTTTGCCACCACTTTTTCCTGAAAGATTTTGTTCCCTTCTGCTCACATGCTGAACTAAAGGAAAGAATATAAAATTTCAGAAAAGCTGTGGAGCTTCCTCAAGTGGACACACAGATCACCATTTTTGAAAAACAATGCTATGATCTATTTTAATCTCAAATTCATTACATAGGGAAATCCAGAAGCTGCATAACCAAGTAGCAACCAAAGGGCAGGATTATCAAAAAATTAATACATTTCTGATAGTGACAAGTAACCATCATTTTACACTGAAATAATTACATTTTGTAGTGAGTGGCTGATGGTTTAATTCTACATGCTAAAGGACAAACCATGTGCAGCTTGGTATGTACTTACACAGTTTTCTCTACTGCCAATAATTTTCCATTGCATAACCAAATTGTCAGTAAAGTGGCAAGTGAATGAAGGAAGGATATGCATGTTTAACAAATAATGTTAAGATTTTAATTTTTTATTAATTTCCAGTGCTGTTTGTTCATCAGCTAATCAAAAAAACTTTTGGAAAAGAAACACAGGTGAGTTCACTCAGGTTTGAAGTGAGTATAATAATCCACAGTGATTATCTTCAGAATTGTTTAGAGACTTGGATTAGCAAATACACTCAATGTATGTTGTTTAAATTGAGTATCCTAGATCTTTCATGTACACATCACCAGAACAGGTCAGCCTTCTGTTGTGTCTTTCTTTCTGTTCACTATGCTGAAAAAATACCAAGGAAACAGATTCCAGAGGCCAAACATACTGTTGATGTACATATCAGATATGAAGATGAAATCTGTCAGATACATTTTCAGCTCTTCCATAGAGCTCAGTGCCTGAGCTCAGTCAAATGTCATAGGAACGTTTCATCGCTCAAGATCTTGCTTCTGTAAAATAGTTGAGGCAAGTTCTGAAACTTCAACAGAAGGAATACAAACAACTGACTGAAATAAATACCATTAACACCTTCTGATAAGTGCAAAGGCACAGGATAGGTAAGACCCCATTGAAACTTCCCCTGCCAGAACCATGCAATATAAATACTTTCAAGAAACTGCATTTTTTATGGTACCAATTCTGAGTGGACAGAAGACACAGTGAACATATGTCACACTGCAGGAATCAGCTGCTCTGAACTACTCCAGCTGCCATTAGCTCTTCCAGCATTGCTTAATTCCTTTCAATTTTATTTTAATTCAAAATAATATCGGTAATGTGTTGCTATCTCTGAGCTACTATGAATTTCTGAACCATCAGTAGTGCCGTAGCAAGTGTCACTTGACAGTATTGACTGACTCATTGCAGCCTGGACCCTTAAGCTTCTGTCAGGTAGTTTATTTCTCACAACAGAATGATTCCTGACCATCCTATTTAAGGTTTCCAATTTATGTCTATAAAGCACTATGCCTTGAAACCAGTTAATTAACTTTATGTACAGCAGTCACACAGATGTGATAGCAGCACTTATGATGAATGGAAGGTGCCCAAAACGTGGCTGAAAAAATTGTATTCATTTTCAGTTTAAGTGTTCCTTCCTATTAACACAAAAAATCAGATGATCAAATAGTTAGCGCCTGTCTCGCATATATCATAGCTGAGATTTAAGTATGCAAATAAAACTTACACCTTTGTAACAATTATCAAGCACACAAACTGAAAACACAATAACATGCATACATGTATGTGTGTGTATATATATGCATATAAAATGTTGTTAGTTTCAAAAAGCAATTCTAAAAATGGTATCATTTAAGTTCCTTAGGAATTGTGCCACTGTCTTTCTGATTTTCTTATTTCTTTTTGGCTTTGCAGGGATCTGCTTATTGAAAGCAGTATTTTTTTGAAAACTTTCAGGATAAATATTAGCTCAGAATACTTTCTGGAGATAGTAATTCCTGAAAATGCTGACCATGGCTGATAAAGCAGAGTAGTGCTCAAAGCAGTAATGTGTTCTAGCATAGTGTAACCTTTCATAAAAACATGGATGGAGGTTCATGAACTATTTGAGAAGAGGACAAAAAGCTTTAACAGTGAATTAAATAAAAAATTTGCTTTGTCAGCTATTGATAAACAGACAAGTTTGGAATGTTTGGCAAATGTTTTTGAATATTTGTTCACAAAAATATGAGACTGAAATAATTTTTTCATGGGCAGAGTAGATTTCTAGGGTTCAGGAATAAATTACAACTTGCCATAATCACTCTTATCCCTCTGTGTTTCAGGTGAAAGTTCTTACAGGTCCTTTTTCCTACCTAATTTTAAACTTGATATTTCTGCTATCCACATCTTGCCATTCAATGCTGGTACTTTTGCTTCTTTCACCCACATCACCCTACCACAGATCACACTTCTGTCTGTGACACTCTTTTCCTCTTTCACAAATTCCCATTATATCAAGCCAGTTCCTTTCCCAGCCTCTTCATCATGCTAATAACCTTTCTTTTCCTCTCAAAGATATTATCTTTTTAATTCTTCTCTCTAGAATTCTTTCCCGTGTCTCCGGAATTTATGCTTCTGGACAAAAAGAAATTGATTAATTAAGGTCAATGTTTTTAAATCAAAGAAATTTAATATATACCTAAATGCATATTTTAAAAACTATACTTGTGCACTAGACAGATTAAAGAGAGCTATAAATCTGTACATGTTGCTGTGAAATCACAACATTTTTTCGGTTAATCTCTCTTCAATAATCTCAGAAGTAGTAATGCTTCAAAATAAAACTCCACATATATATCATAGCTTTACTGGGGGGGGGAATTTTACCTATTAAGTGGGGTGTCATTTTTAGATGAATCAAAATGCCTGTAAGGCTGATGCATCAGAACTGAAAAGAGAGCACAATTACACATGTGATGTAAAGCCACATCTAAAAAAATCATGTAAGATCAGACCTCAGGATACTTCACAATTTAAGGTTACTCTGGAGACAGTTGAAATTAATCTATAAATTATACTGCAGTTAAATCACTCAAATTTTAACTTTTTCAAAATCTTCATTGCATCATCCCTACTCAAAAGATGTTTGCCACAGGTCTTAGTGACAACTCACTTCTTTATGCAACATGAAAAATGAACGGAGGGGATGGTGTAATGTTGTGGGTTTGATCCTGATCTTTTCCTAAGTTTGCTGTTCACATGCAGTTGTATGGGGTGAGTCTAAATGTTACCAGGCAGCTGTGCAGTCCAGCACCTTGTCCACATCACTGCTTCAGAGGAACATGTCGAAACTTCACAGACAATTATTATGCAGTAAACTTTCCTAGGAAAGGAAATTATTAGGGGGTCTACTGCTTTTTAATTCTGTTAAAGACAGAAGGAAAATAATGCTAGAAAATTTTTGTAGCTCCTTGCAGTGAGTTATATCACACAGATTATTTCTCTACAAAAAGGCTGTTCACCAATGTCAACTGATATTAAACACCTTTTTTTTTTTTACTATCATCCTGTGTGTCAGATGACAAATTATTCTTAATGTGTGAACTTCTAGAAAGCTGGACTCTTTGAAATGAGAGTGTTTTTCCTTTAGGCTACATGAAAATATAACTTACCTCCTCTCAGCATGCTGGACAGCTGCAATGTAAGGTGGAAATTAGATCTGGGCCTTAAAAACAATTGTGTGTCTACGAGATTCCCAAAAACTGAAATACATGGCAAGTACCTTGATAACAGGCAGCATGAAAAAGATGAGGTCTTTGAAAGAAAATATTATCTGAAAAAGGTAAAACTTTTAAAAAAGCAGCCTGAATTTGAAATGCAAGGGAGATGCAATAGGTTGTTTTCCTAATAAATAAGAAGGGTCTTTTCTAAACAGTCTACTAGAAAATTATAAACTTCTTTTTCTCAACAGATTTTTAAATGAGATTCCTAAACATTCTCTGTGACTCACTCTTTGGGAAAAAATAACACATACAAAGGTCAATGGCAAAGTCCAACTCACTTTAATAGGTTAAGAATTAAGTTCATTCAGAGCTGACATTTCTCTGACAGTATCCTCTGTCTTGGAATATTTCTATGAAATAAGGTTAAGGTATGATTACAAATTTTTAGTATGCGAAAAAGCCCAAATCTTAATGCATCTTCAAAATCTTAAACATCCTAATCATCCAATATTAGAATATTTTTTTCTAGCACAACCTCATTACAATTGCTAAACCTGATCTGCAGTGCAGACAAGGATCTGCATTGTCTGTTCGTACCTTAAGAAAGACCTCTTTTTCAACCTAACTTTCCAGCTCTTCAGCCTATCTCCAAGAAATTGGACTGTACTGCAGTCTGAGTTGCATCATAATCAATTAAATAAGCTCCTGCTGCAATAGTACACCAAAACTTTATGTGTGGTTTTATTACAACAAAGAAAGTTCTATTTTAGCTATTACTGAATGCAAATACTTTGTACAGCTTTCCAGTGCTCACTTCATAGTAATTGTGCTATGTGAGAATAGCAGTACATCATGCTATTTACTGAAAACTTTTGGAAGCCCCAGCTGGTCAATCAGAGAAAAATGCCATCAATCTTTCAGCATGATTTTTTCTTTTTTAATTAAAACCAGAATCTCTAACTTAGAATGTGCTATGAAGCCATCCAGAATGTACAGGAAGAAAAAAAATTTTTTTTTTTTGAATGCTATTTTCTCCATGATTTCTTTTCCTAGGCATGCTTTTAGAGATTGTTTTCTGCATATTCCCAAGAGAAGCAAAGCTCTTCCTATCACTATGAAACTGATTAAACCATAAATCCAGAAATGGATTCCTTTGACTTTTTAACCTTTATTTCTTTTCATTACCTCATAGAAAAAGGAAATCTCCTACCCCATTTGGTACCTGGATGTTCCTTTCTATGAAGTGATGAAGCTTTGCCACGATTAAGATGAGTAATGGTCCATATTTAAAAAATCACAACTGACCTCTCAGCCACACTGTCAAAGACCATGCAAAGATGAAATTTCAAGTGGCATTCATCTGCTGTGTATTTGTCACTCTAACTGATGCAGGTATCATGGCAGATGCATTTTTTCACCTCTGACTTACATTTCAGTTCAGCTCTGAAGTACACAACTGCCTTAATTTAAAAGCATACATAAATTTGTCCTTATAAGCTGAAAAATGTGGAAGGGTGGATAAGAGCATCAGACTGACATCTGTTTATAATGAAATTAAAGTATTGAAGTTCACCATTCTTGAAGTGAAACATTAATCCATCCATTTCCTCCCCCTGCATTTTTTTTAAGCTATATAGGGAGAATCTAAAGAGTGAGCTGTTACTAAGATCATGAAATATGTTACAATGATCATACAGAATAAGAGAAATACTCTTTGTCATGTCATTTCCTGACTGCAATCTCTATTTAGCTCCTGTTGGGATGACAAGGTACTGCTGCTTTTGCTGGTTCTGCAATTGAGAATTGCTATCACCATCTGAGTTGTGTTTCTGGGAACTATGATTAATTCAAGTAATTTTTCCACTGGGTGGAGAGCTTATTTTACTCCACAGAGAGTGTCCATCCCTTGGAACAGGCTGCCTAAGGAAGTGTTTGAGTCATCATCCCTGGAGTTATTTAAAAGACATACAGATGTGGCACTTGGGGACATGGTTTAGTGTTGGGCTTGGAAGTACTGAGTTAATGGTTGGACTCGATCTTAGAGGCCTTTTTCAGCCTAGATGACTCTATGATTCTGTGATTCTGTAAGGGTGAGTATGCAGAATAAATAAATACATGCTTCACTTTCTGTAACTGGGGTTTGGTGGCATCCTTTCCCCACTCAGTTAAAGGATGGGGCCAACTGCAACTCAGTACTGCTGGAGACAGCACACTCTGGTTGTTGGCATGTCACCTGTCTTCAGCCCTGAAATCTCGCAGAGTATTGACTGCACTAAGCCAGATGGCTACAAGATGGAGACACCTGCAGGAATTGCCACATCCAGTATACTGAAAAAGAGTTGCATCCTTTAAGAACTTGTGCGAGATGCTGCTTCAGTTTTCCCTGCAGGACTCGGTTCCCTGGCAGTGCTGAGCCCAGCCAGGCTCCACTTTCGCATCCACCCACAGCTCACAGCATGCAACATGCCCAGCTCAGCACAGACATCTCAATCAGTGTAATAGCTGAGCTCTCTGTTAAAAAAACCAAAAAATAGACAGCAACAAACAAAAAGCCAAAACCCAAACAGCAATAACAACCCAATCAACAAATAAATCTGCTTTACTTCCAACTTTTCTCTTCTTGCTTGGAAAGCATATAGACTACTACTTTGTCTCTTTGTCTCTTCCCTCCAGGTTTCTAACAGACCGCATGCCTCTGTTTTCACCCTTACTGTTTACCTTTTAAAAGCACTCCTCCCAGTGTCATGCAGTTTCCTGAATTTTGTCCTTTATCTCAGAGCATGTATTCTGCAGAGGCCAGGAGCTTGGAAAAAGCCATTAATTCTTTTCCTGATGGGAAGTGTCAAAGCTGCTGTACATACATCTTTTCATGTACAATTTCGTAGTTGGAATTCAGCCCTGACTGCCTTCTCGACCCAAAATATTAGCACTGGGACTGATGAACTGCACAAACATATGCTGAGTTTGATGGAATATTCACACATTTTGGATTCTACTTGCTAAAATAAAAGGCTGGGGGACAAGACAACAGCCTTTTCTAATAAAATTATTCAAATCATCAAAACAACATTTATGAACAACAGAGGTACAACCACCAATTTTCCAGGCCCTGGCCACATTTCTGACCTTGATCAAAGTGACTGTAGCGCTGAGGTGAGATCTGGTACAGCCTTGTCACTGTGAAGAGCCCCAGGATGGTAACCTTTACCAGCAGTCATGCAGGAGGAGGTTTCTGCTGATTGTGGGTGCATTACCACCACAAGTGTGGCAAATGCAGAAAGTTCTGCAAAAGGATCATGGGACAGACACCTTCCACAGAAGATGTCTGTCCCAAATTCCGTCTTGTTTCAAGAACAGCTGCTCTAGAAAAATCCTACCCTTCCACTCAGTTCCTGCATAGGTTCCTGGCAATAGGCTTCGTCCCAGTAGATGAAATCTACTCTCCTGTGAAAGTTTCTCCTCCTTCCTCCTTTCCAGCACACAGGATGTTACACAAGTTCAGATTTTTTTAGTCTGAAAGTGGATGATGTTGGTGACTTTTCTTGGAGTATATTTGGGATGAGACATTAAAGAAGTTTGCTCTCCCTGAGCAATAGCTGGAAACAGAAGAGTGCATGTACTCCCTCATCCACCTTTACCTCAACTCCTTGCATTGCAAAGCCAAAGCTCACTGTCTATGTATGGTTTGGATTGCACTCTTGAACTTGCATTTTTGTGTCCCAGTGAATCATAACATTTTTTAGGTTGGAAAAAAGTTCAGATCGTTAAGTTCAACCATTAACCCAGCCCTGCCAAGTCCACCACTAACCATTTATTTTAAGTATATATATAGTGTGAATGTGTGATGGCTTCCTGTCGAGAAAAAAATGATTGTGTGAGAGTCTGATGCTATGTCAAATGCTATACTTAAAGCAAAAGAGTTGATGTTGTGTTATCCCTACCTAGCAGAGTCATTTATTGGGAGCACATCTATTTGCTGAAGAGCAGCTGCTTGCATTTTGCCAGTGTAGCACTGACAAAGTTGTTTCCTTTCTGAAGGCTTATCTCTCATCATTCTGAGTAGTTTCTATTAGTAATTGTGAAGATTTTCTGTACTTGCTAGGCTTTTCTCAGGCTCCAGCTCAGCAGCTAATTCTGGTGCATCTCCAGAGAGCCACAGTAAAGAGTCCTGGGTGAGCTTGGGTTGCCTGGGATGTCTGGATGTTGTCTGGTCTCTCTCATAGCCCAGAGATCTTAGATCAAATGCCCAAGGGCATTCAAGGGCTGTTATCTGCCTAGTTTGTCATCCTCCTGAAATGAAGAGTCCAGCATTCAGGCTCACTGATGGGTGAGAAAGTCTCATCACAAATAGTAGGGCAGAACTTTTCTGTAATAGTTTTTTCAGAATTTCCTCTGAAATATTCTGTGCAGGAAGACTGAATAATTAGTGGGATTACATCCCTTTAGAAAACTTCTCACTTATTCGGCACATGAGGAGAGGAAATAATTCTGAATATTTATATATACATATCAGATACTTTATATGTACACATATATACACTTATAGACATGGAAAATGTTGGAATTGCCCTTTGATTTACATTATTTTTTAAATTCCAATTCTTTTAAAGTAGCTATCAGAAATGGTTGGTTAGAATAAATAATAAGAAAAAAGCAACCAGAGAGCACAGCAATGAGAATATAAATCGTAATATTAGCTTACAGTTAATGTTTAAATTTGTTATAATATCTATTTTTCTGATTACCAAAATAAGCACCAGTTATAAACTCAAGTTCTAGTCATAAATAATTGTACATGAACAGATAAAGATCTCTTTTAGGAAATAAAAAATGAAGTATACAACAACTGTATGAATAACTAGAGGAAAAAAACAAGATTGGAAAACACATGAAATATATACATGTTGTTAAATGTATGTATTTTTCATTTTATAAAGAACTTGAAATTCTGATTTTTCAAATTAATCAAAAAAAGCATTTTTACAAATAGTATTTACTTTATGTATACTGCATGTATTATGTGTAATATATGTTCAAAATTGTATGTGTATGTGATATATCTCTGCAAAGGAATAGTATATATCTTTCATATATGCTATGGATATGATATATCTGTTTATACAAACACCTATTTTCTGTGTTTATGTTCAAATATGAAACTCCTGTAAAGTACAAATTTCTAACTTTCAAAATTTTAAAAATAGTTATATGATTAGCAAAATTCGAGAAATTATCATGTATTTTTGTTGAAAAACTCTTGAAAGAAATTTATTTCTGGTTAATTGGTGTTACCCATAAAATGGAAATGAAAGTGTCTTCCCAGTCTATCAGATAATTATTATAACAGCAATTTGTAAATTAATCTCATAGGATTGGGGACACAGATATTGTCTTGAATATCAAATACATATATATTATAAACTAATAATCTAGATTATTTTGTGATATGTTTTCATAATGGTCGTTGTGCCTCAAACAATTTAGGGCATGTAGTTGAATCTCTTCAAAGTCTCAGTTCACATTAAGCAATTAAAGAAATTATTAATAGAGGAAATCTGAGGAGATTTCATTCTTTTTCTACAGTATAACCATTCAGAATGTGGTAGCAAAAACAGTCACACAACACAACACAATTTTGAGATCAGGACACCTGCAACACAAAATTACAGTAGCTAAATCTCTGCCCTTCATAAGAAGATCAGGGAAAATATAAGAGGTTTTCAAGAAATAAAGGCAAAGAATCATTTAACAGTAGATAAATACAGTCATAAAAAATTTAACCAAGTCAGGATTGCAAGACAATGGCCAGGGAGAGAGAACATGAGCTACAAAGCAGTTTCACAATATGTGCAATTTTACTGAGCCATTAGTGATATTTACCTTCTTTATTTTTTCCTCTTCAGCCACATTTTTCATCATTACCACCACTTCCTCATTTAACAGAGAGAATATGGATGCAACAGGTGACAATCAGTGGAACAGAAAGGTTTTTAATGCTAATTGGTCAAAAATTAAATATGTAAATCACCATGACTTCTGTTCCTTCAAGGATAAAGCAGAACATAAGTTACCTGTTTTCCAATTTTGTATGCCAGTAAGCTGCTATTTTGCTTCAGTTAATTTATGATTTGTTCCTTGATTATGAACCTTTGAGAAAGGCTATGAATTGGTGTGAAACAAATGGATTACCTGGAAAGAAAGATGCCTTCTGCTTTGAAGAAGAAAAAGCCAGAAAGTTAAAAGCAAAAAATCTGTGTTGAGCAAGCTCCACAATAATTTAGCATTCCAGGATAGGCATCTGGGTACCATGTATAGAATAAACCCACTGCTCAAATATATCATGCCCAACACTTCCCACTCTCTCTTGCCTTCTGTTTGGCTTTGACATAGATGATACAACCTACTACACTCGTGACTGTGCCACTGCTGGAGACTTAGATGTGGAAATTCCCCTCGGCCCCTTGGTTGTCACCACTTTCCACATTGCATTCTTAGACTTATCCAAAAGCTGGGAGTTAGGAAGCTAACTTGTAAGGTTTATTAGACAGTTTTCTCCCTTCCTTCTCTCCTCCCTCTATCTCACCACCCCCTTCCCCATGCACACTCCCACACCTGAGTAGGAATGATCCCTTTATGATGGTATGAGCTTCTATCTCCCATACGTAAAATCGGTGGGTTGGTATTTCCTTTGCTAGGTTGTCATAACTGTACAACTCCCTTCCTTTTTCTTCAGTCTTTTCACCTCTTTACTACCTTTTAGCTGAGGCTTCTGAGCACCCTCTGGTACCCTTCTCCAGACATTTCTGTTGTTGAGAGCAGGACTGGCTCTCTGTGTACAAGCCAGTACTTCCCAATGAGCCTGCAAGTGGCTAATGCCCATTTCAGTGCTGTTACTTGTGCATTCTGTAAGTGCCAATCAGCTCAGAACCTTCTGGTCACCCTAAACTGGGAACTGCAAAGGTAGTTCTGCTAAGAAACTTTTAAATCCTTGCAAAACTTTTGAGCTTTTACTGGAAATGTTCAGTTTCTTGAGCCTGTCCACACAGCAACAGTGTGTTCAAAATAAACCACCCATTAACAGAACTGCAAACAATTCCAGAGTCAAAGAAGTTACCTTGATTAAGACTCACTCTTATTTTGTGGTACTTCAGGATTTAATCAACAATATTTTCTGACTTAGTAAAATCAGCAGAAAATAAACCCATCAGGGTTAGCAGCTGTGAAAAAAACAACCTATGCTTAAATGCACACCAGTTTAGGTCTCAAAGTGGTAAACAGGAGTTACAAGTCATTGCTATGAGTACTAAAGAGTGGAAATTTATCAGTCATTCTCTACATTTAGAACAAACAATTTCTATTGTAAGTTAATTCAGAAGTTGTGAGAGCAGATACTGAGGCTTCAGTGACATTGAAATGACTGAAAGAGTCTATGAAATCTAAATTTCATTTATTTTGGGGCCAGAAAGAAAATGTTAAGGAACTGAACTATTAAAATTTAAAAAATATTTGATTTGCTTTTGGACATGTCAGTTTTGGGTGCTGTAATTTTTTGCCAGGATTTGTGATTAAATGATCCCAAATCTTAGAGACATCAAAATATATTTCTCTGGACATGTTACACATGAGTAATCCGTTCAAATATTGGTGCCTAAACCAACATGTTGAGTGTTTCTTTTTTCCTTGTTTTTTTTATGAATCTGTGTCAAGAGTTTTGGTCTATTAAGCCCTATCATTGCTGTTTTCAGTTTGTGCTTTCATGAGTTCTAGGAAAAAGAGAATGTCAAGTGTTTCCTTAACTGCAGGCTTTTACTACCCCAATTATTTAAATTGCTAAATTAAGTGTCAAATAAACTTACATCATTAATTCTTGGGATAAGCAAATTTTTAAAAAAATATTGGTTGTGTTTGGAGTGTTTGTCTGGAAGGACATTGAATGTCTTGGAAAAACCATGCCTATTGTCATTCCAGTGGGAAAAAAAATGCCAATAGTAAATAGTTAACCTGAACAGGTCAAGAGACCTGACGAAATTTTAGAAAAAGTAGTGCTCTTCTCACCAGTACAAGCAGAAGAGCATGTTGTTGACAAAGTTTGTCCTGAAGTGCCTTTTCCAGTTGAAATCAGGGCTGTGATTTGCTTCACTGGAAATCATAGACACTGACAAATCTTTACACATTTTGTGTAGTAATTTATTAAGCATTTGCTAATGACCTTGGCTCAAGCAATGCAGACCTCTTAAAGATGAAAGATTAAATTTACTGAAACAGATCATCAAAACTAGAGTGATCATCCCAATTTAATGCTGTCATAGATGCCATTCCCCAAATTTACTGTTTATGAGAGTGCCTAATGATGCAGGTTATCTTTTATCACCAGCAGTTTTCAATTATTACCTTCAGGACCCCATGTATAGATATCATATAATATCACTGGGGTTTTTTTCCATTGAAATAACATTTTTCTTTCTTCCAGAAAAATTTTGATGACTTGTCAATAACTTTTATCCAAAAGAGATTAAATGAAAATACTGGTGTTTCTGAAGTGATTGTGATACATTCAGGACTCACAATCCTGTTTACAGGAAGGAAAAGAAAATTTGTTTCTGGAGAAAAGTAGGTTTAAGAAACAAGAAGATTAAATGTGTAACCAGGCATTATTGCAGTGAGGAGAAAATCAGAAAACACTCAGATTTCTTTTGAAGCAATTAGCCTGCCAAATGATCAAACTTTTCCCAGAAAATTCCAATGTCTTCTAAGTCTAGGGGAGGTAGACAAAACAGAAGATCTTCCTGCAATGTTTTCAGTTTATGTCAAAACAAAAAAAAATTTTAATTGGTCATTTTTCATGATTTAAAAAAAAAACCTACTCCAGTTTATAAGTCTGACCTTTTCCCCTTTATTCTCTAAGTGTACAGATGAACACATATGTAAATCTTTTCTCATTAGTCACAATTAGAACTGAGAGTCACTTGCATGATGGGCATATTTTCTTGTAGGCAAAAAGGGCAGACTGATTAATTTAATCATCATGCTAAATGACAGTGCTACAGTACCTGAGATCATATGAGTAACTTGTCTGTCCGGAATACAGACAACCAGAAAGAATGGTTTAACCTCCCGTACTGAATTTTAGGGGGTGATTAACTCAGGTGATTTACAAGTGGAATGGTACTGCACCATTCCTGGAGATTTCAAAGGGAGTATGTATTTAATTATGTGTTTTTTTTTTTTTAATTTCTACATCAGTACTTGAAAATTGTTGCATTTCAATGAACTATTCAGAAGTCTGTTTTTAACTTTAATGCTAGCATTCTGCCCCAAGGGCAGGATATACACTGTGGGTTTTTTTAACATGATACTGATATGAGGGGGTTTCTTCCAAGTAATTCAACAGTTTGGACTTCAGACTATGATTCAATAAAGCTCTAAAAATATTCCTGAACATATTTCGCTAAATCATACACATATTCAGTTATGCCTGTTAGACCCAGTCCTCTGTTAGATGTGAATGAATATCTTTTGATTTAAAAAAAAAACCTTTAAAGCTAGGAAGACATTACAGGATTTCTTTCGGAAAATAAAATTTAGTCTGACAGCTAGGTCCTAAATCAGAAATGAGAAAAAATAATTTAGATTTAGAACACTGAGCTCTTACAGTTGGCGTTGTTTCTCTGATATACAGAAAGGCCCTTGAGATGAATTATCTACTGCAAAATATCCCAATGGGTTTCTTGCTTCATTTGATCCTTAAATTATTGGGTTTAAAGGCATTGTAACTGACCAGGTGGGGGTTTTTAATGTCCCTAGATAGCTCCATATAGTATTCTTCTGTTATTTTGGTAGCTTGTCTTTAGAAATTCTCTTTTAAATACTTGTTCTTTAAAATTACTGAAATGTACTTGTTTTGACTAACAGCTCAAACCCATGGATTCTCACCAGGAGCCAAATTTTCATAACTGCATCATCCCCTTATAGCATGAGTCATCAAAGCATGTGCCATTCTTGTGGAGTCCAAATTATTCTGTTAAGCAGTCAAATTTGAAATAATTCAAATTCTTTCTAGGTGTCCCTTCAGTCTTTTTAATTTTTTTAGTTATTGAGTAATTATACATAAATTATTAATACAGTAATTTTCCTACAGAAATTCAGAAAAAGGACATACCAGGGAAGATAAAAGACTATCTGGGTTTTGGATTGGCAATGACAATGGAAATCTTCTCCTTGCATAAAACACTGATCAAAATTATGTGCAACATAGTCAGGTAAATGTCATGATCCAGAATCACCCTCGGTGTGAAAGATTCCCTAATCTTTGGAAAGCCTCGTTTTCTTCAAAGTAATTCTGCCTTACTGTAGGACAAACATTTTATTTTGTGGTCAAATTCATCTCTGGGATGAAGTAGAGTAGGGAAAGAAAGACGGAAATATTTTTTTGTGTCCTTCACTGAATGCTACTTGGTTGAATCTAGGTACAGAGCACAACATTATTTGTAACTAGACGATATATTAATAAGCTTATTAAGTAGCTCAGAATATGCCATTATTAATATTTAGTTTTTTAAATGAATGTGGAGCTTTTCTGCTGTATAAAGAGATTCTGCAGTATAAACTGATTTTTCTTGCAATTCTTTGGTTCTACCTGGAGAAGAAATGTAGCAATCTCCTGGGGTTTTCTTTGGATTTAAAGAAAGCCCTTAGATTTCCTTTGAAGGGAGATTCCTGGAGACTGGCTGGTATTTAGTGAATTTCAGAATGCAGGGTTTAAATTGACAATCTTGTAAGAAGGGGAGCTGTTAAATCTCATCCTTTCCCTGCATAGATCATAGTCCAATAGATGAGTAATTGAACGGTTTTACTTTAGATATTTCATATATTGCAACTGTATTTAGTCTGGCAGGTTTAGTTTTCCAGCAATATCTGTAAAGCATTTCCTTCATTAACTATGTGTTTAAGTTCTGTATTTTAATTCTATTAGCTTTTATTCTAACAGTACATGGCTTAAGGATCCCTCTAAGGTATGAGTAAAAAATACTGTTGTATTTCTCTTAATGACTATCTGTATCACCACTGTATCCAAACAGTGAAATATTATCTATTCTTTTCTGAGAGTGATTAAAGAACAGATTCTGACAATGTTTAATTGTTTCATTAAAATGTTATACCTTGCATATTTAGAATACTGATGTGTGCAGAACTTCCTACAGTCTTAAAGAAGTGCAGGACAAGATCTATAATCTTTTCACTGTCTGTGAAATATCTGTAGATATTTCACTGTCTTATCAGAGTGCCTCCAAGCAAGTAATTCACACTTTTCCAGGAATAATCCGATGTGCCCTCCATAGAGCAATAAATATTTACTCTTGTCTTTAGGGCCTGTGTTGCATTAGCTAAGCTAGAAAGGTTGACTCATGGAGGAACAAAGATAGTGAGGGAACAGAAGGAAATTGTGCAGTCAAGATACAAATGCTTGAAAAAGAGGGTGGATAACGAAGTTATGAAGTTTGCTGTGAAAAAAAATCAGCCTTGTGACAGTCCAAACTGAAACTCTCTGGAGAACTGCATCCAGATCTTATGATGCTGAATAAAAATTGCAAATAGAATTTCATATCCAAATGAGACAAATAAAACATGGGAGCATAAACAACACCTTACACAGACTATTATGGTTCAGAAGCAGCTGCCACTGCTTAATAAAGAGATTGTAATCATTGTAGTTATCACCTCACTGTTCACAGAATATTCAAATAATTGCAGAGAAAAGAACAGAAAATATGGGTATCCCACTACGTAAATTCATTGCTGCCACAACTTGTGTATTGCTTGCACTTCTTGATTACCTATTTTCCCATTTGACCAGGGCTACTGAGAAGATAACAAGGGGGGTCAGAAATGCTTTCTGCAGAAGACAAGAAACCAATTGCTGTGCTTCTCTTTGAAAAGCTGAAAACAGATGGCTATAACAAAAGCATGAATATAGAGAAAGTATGTGAGAAATGATTTTTCATTTTCTGCTTAAAACTACTGCAGTCATACCAGAAGGATGACTGAGTTATATTCTTCTTCTTTTCTTAAATGCTGGTACACCACAATGTGCTATTTAGACCTTTGATGTGAGAATCAAGATACTTTTCATCAGCTGCAATCTTTAACGATAAACCTGCTCCAGTATGGACTCCATGAGCCATGTTCTTTCAGGAAATATCCACCCACACATGGAGTGGGGTTCTCCATGCACTGTGGTGTGGATAACCACTCCATTATGGGGCCTCCCCAGGAGCTGCAGACACCACCTGCTCCACCAGAGACTCTGCAGGGGCCTCAGGGACATCTCTGCTGAGGCACCCAGAGCACCTCCTCCCCTCCTCTTGCTCTCCCCTCAGCTCTCAAAGGGCCATTTCTCACATTTTTCTCTCACCCCTCACTGTCTCCCACCACTAAGACCACCCCTGCAGCCCCTCTCTGCTACCAAAACCTTGACACCTGCACTCAATAAAATTATTTACTTTCCAAGTACTCGAGGTCAGAACTGTTTAAAAAACATATTTTACATCCTTCGCATTGGATAATGTGACTGAAAATTTCATGTCTCACAAGTTTTCAATAATGTAAGTCAATGTAAAAGACTCCTAGCTTGCTTTTTGCAAGCCACGAGTAGTCCATGCCTCCTAAGAAATACGTATTATTGTACTGTTTTCTCCTTCCTTTTGCTGTACCCACCTTCTTTGACTGTATTTTTTTTTTATTTTTTTGCAATTTTGTTAGCACAAAACTTCTAGCTTTTTGGCAAAATGGACCATCCTTTTCAAATATTCCCTTCCATCAGTATGATGAAGTCAAATCTCATGTTTTATTGAGAAATTATGTCATGGAGTAATAATGGCACTGAATTAAGTAACTAAAAGATATTCAGATATCATTTTTCAACCTTTCTCCTCAGTATTGATGACATAATATTCTTTAACTGACATTGTAAAATGCATTAAATCTTTAAAAATTTTTAAATTTTAAAAATGCCAGAGTGCTGGCTTATGCTGAATTCATGATGCTTTTTCTACAGACTTCTCTTAAGCCACAATTTTCATCTATGAAAATGGCACTCAATTTTTCCTGAACTTAAAAAAAAATTATAAAAAGGTATATTCACACAGAAAACTTCATTGGCCCTTCTTCTCTTCAATGTTTCCTTCATTCTTTCAGAGCAGATATGTCTAAAGACTGTCTAAACATTCAAGGACTAGTCACAAGTCAGAAGAAAATCTAGTCCTTTCACTAATTATAAATGTCAGTGATATGAAGATCACAGTGGCCTATAATTCATATAAAGTCTTATTATTTCAAAGTAATAAGCCAATTAATACACTCAGATTATTAATGCATAATGTATTAGAAAATAAAGAGAAAGCATTGCTGTCTTTGAAGAGCTTGCTTGCTGCAGTCAAAGATGTTTTTTAAAGATCACTCTCTGTACATCAATAATCTCTTAGATCAAATGCCACCATCAGTTACATGAATCTCCCCAGTAACAACCATAACTAGTAAACTACAATAGTGAACAGCCTGATCAAGATCTGTTTGATGGAAAGTCAACATCTTCTTGATGTTGTGCAACACTGAATTAAAGAAAAATCCTAGCTGAAAATATAAATTTGGACTCCAATACTGGTGTAAACCAAAGGCTTTTTAAAATTGTGCCTTTTATGTTTTCCTTCTCAGAGTCTTCGGTGGCTGTTGGATGATCAGGAACAGCCCAGTGCCGAGTTTTTATTGCATCTTGCCAGTAGTAAGTGAGCCTTTTATTTATCCTATCTTGGGAAATAGCAGCCTGACAAATACATGCTGTGATTTCTTGTTTTACCATAATGGGTACACGTCCCCTTTGTTTTTTCTAGTTTCCTTTATTGACAGCTTTTATTTCAGCACATTTCCTGTTCAAATTAAAGTAATATTTTATATTCATTATGTGCTAGAGCTGAAACAATTTAGAGGTGTGAAAGAAACATCTGGTAAGTAAAGAGAAGATGAACTTAGAAACTTGAGTTACCCCTACATGGCAAGAAAGTAACATGCACAGAAGCTATCTAGTAAGGACAGAGATTTTCTATCGCAAAAGAACATATCGTAAGATAACAGCTTTTATCCAGCTCACAGATGCCAACATTTATTACACAGGAAGGACTGACTTTTTCCTATGTGATCAGGCTTGATTTCTCCAACTTTTCCTTGGAGAGATAACAATTGATGTTTGTCTCTTTTCCACTGCTATAACTTTTGTGTCTCTTCAATAATTTTGGGAAGAAAAAGTTTTGAGACTTCTATACCTGGTTCATCCTCAAGTTCTGCAAAAGTTCTACTATCTTCTGTTACTTTTATGGAAGTTCAACAAAGGTGCAGCTATGAACTATGTAAATACAAGCACCAATCCTCTCTAACTTTTAACTCAGATAGGGTTCTGTATCGGTTCAGAAGAATCCCCAATGCTTGAGTTTTTTCTAAGATTTTTTTTATTCAGTTAAATCATAGGTATGTGTTTATTCATTTAGCATATGGGGTCTCCCACTGGAGCTGGAACATCCAAATTTTTCTGAATCAGCATCTTCTTCTCAAAGGTAAAGACTGAAAACACAGAATAATGCAAGCTGGAAGCTGCTTCAGGTCATATATGCTTCAACCCTCTGCTCATTAAAACATAGAGTAAGGCTGAAAACTAAATATTTGTAGGGAAGCCATATGAAGAATGGCTGAGGTCACCTGACTTATCCAGCCTGGAGAAGAGGAGACTGAGGCAAGATGCCCTAGCAGGGGAAGTGGAGGGGCAAGTACTTACTTTTTCTTTCTAGTGACCAGTGACAGAATGTGAGCCTGAGGTTGTGTCAGGGAAGGATTAGTTTGGAAATTAGAGGGTGATTGAACACTGGAACATCCTCCCCACGGAAGCGGTCACAGCACCAAGCCTGACAGAGTTCAAGAAGTATTTGTTCAATGCTCTCAGGCACATGGTGTGACTCTTGGGGTGTCCTGCACAGGGCAAGGAGTTGAAGGCTCAATGATCCTTGTGGGTCCCTTCTCAGGATATTCTATGATTCTATAATTAAACTCCCTGTATTTTGAGGACTGTCTGAGCTAAATCCTGTGTTTTGGTTTTAGTGTCACTCTTCAAATTTTGAGAGTTCTATACCCATTCCAGGAGAATTCAAAAGTTGAAGTTGTTTAATTTCTTTTCTTCAATATCGTCTAAACTGCTATCATGTTTAGTGGAAATCTTTTAAAGTGTAGAATCAGCTGTTTATTTCTTGCTATAGAAAACCGAAGGATGTTCAAAAATTGCTGTATTTTGGGAAGTATCTCAGATACCTAGGTTTTTATTTGATTAAACCTGATGCTTATCCATTGGATGGAAAACAAGAATGTTAATATACACCTCTGTTTATATGCCCACTGTTCTCCAATGAAATTTCTATTCTGCAATGAAAGTTCTTCTAACTGGTAAATTTTAAAGTTCATTTGGATAAAGGAAGAATTTGGTTTGAACTAAAAAATTCTTTTTAATTCCTACAAATAGTATGAAAAATGTACTTAGCAAAAAACCTGAAATTGCACACATTAAAAATAAATGAGATTGGAGTAACATAGAAAATAATTTCTTTCTCTACTGTGCACATATCTGCACAAGTACTTTCCTCAACTTGAGTCAAACATTTCAGAGCCTAATGAAAATCAAAATTAATTTAGAAATATGTATATAATGTTGTGGAAATGAAATAATTATTTTTTTCAAATATTCATTTCATAATCCTAAACAAATTCTCATTTACTAAAATATTTTATAGTCTTCAAATATGTGATGGAGAGCTGCTGAGTAATTTCCAGAGCTTCTCTGACTTTTTTCACAGGTTTTCTCCTTTCAGATAGACTATAAAATAAATCTGGCCCTATTTTGAACTTCTTTCTCTCCCTTCCCTCTTCATTCATCCTAAAGCCCAGCAGGATCACTAGGACCTTCTGTGAAAAAAAAAAGCTAAATTTCATCATAGTGCCTAGACTACAAAAGAAGTTAAAAGACCTCCGCAAACTCTCATGAAAAAAGAAAGAGCAAGATACATTGTCAAGTTAAATACTGGAAAGCTTCCAGAGGGAGACAGTGGAAACAGAAAGAACTTACTTAAAGCAGGGATTGAAAGAATAGAATATTGAAAGCATAGAAGAGAAGATAATTAAAAATCTCAGATCTAACCTATTTCCGTAACTCTTCCGTTGCGTTCTCTGTGGAGCATCACTGTAAAGGCTGAGATAAGCACTTGATGGATCTGTGGGTTTGACAGCAGAATGACAGCAAGAAAAAAAAGATTGATGAACTATGGGAAATTTTTTTTGTCTTAAATTGCAGGATGGGTAAAGAGGGATTGTGGAAATGGAGCCTTGAGCTATGAGAATATTAGTGACCAAACAGTGGACTTGCACATCATTAGGCTTGCTATGAGTTTATTTAGTCACACTGAAGCTCCTGCAAAGCACATGGTGTTGCAGCAGAACACTTCTCAGAGCTCAGTGATGCACTGACACAGCAGTCATGTTGCAAACCAGTAAAGCTTTGCACTGCTACTCTTCTCTCAGGAAGCCAGAACCATTTCCACTTCTAACTCAGCAGAGTGAGTATGCTTCTCCATTCCACTAAACTGTAACATTTCTAAGTGTGCTGTAGAGAAACAGTGATTTAGACATCAGCTTAAAGATCAACTGGTTCTTCCAGGATGACTTCTTTTGACTCCACCACATGATTTACACTGTGGTAAAATTATATTCTCCTATTAATTACTGTCCTGCAAAATCCAGTAGTGCTCGGTGGATGGCAGAGTCTAAGCTTTTCAATGGTGTTTTGTCTTTTCAAGGATTTTCAGTGAACCTCAGGGAGCAGCTGTGTTTCTCTAACCCCTCTAACCTCTCTAACTCCAGATCTGTAGTGTTCTCACTCCCCAAGGACTCCTTGTTTCTGTTCCAGCGATATGTCTAGACCCATGGAAAGTCAGAGACGGAGGAAGGTTGACACAAAGAGAGCAGGTCCTTGGCAAGGCAAGGCCTGGACAGATTAAGCATGTGGTGTAGTGGTGATTAGCAGAAAAATATTCCTTTCACAATGTAATAAAATAATTAGTAAGAAATATTTTGTCATGAGTGAAAATACACTGTTTATCTCCACTCCACCCTGAGCATTTCTGAAGTACCTGCTAGGTCTCCAGTGGTACATGTAATAGGAGAATGCTTCTATAAAACCAAGAGAAAATCCCTTTTTGGCATTCCAAATGGGAATATATTTGAGATAGTAAGTGTATCCTGTGTAATTTCTTTATTTATTCATTTATTTTTTTAAAAAGTGTGAAAGAGAAATATATAGTGCTAATTGTGTGAAATGTGTTCTAGAGGGAGTATTTCAATAGATGCACAAAATTAAGGAAATCAACAACTGAATTTCTAAACAATTGTTTTCTGACCTTTGCTTTGGAGACAAAGTTGCTTACAAGACCTTTTGAAGTTGTTAAGTGCTGCTGGAAATTAGGATGAGAAATAGGCTATGCTGTCTATATTTCAGTTTTCCTTCATGCTTTAAAGCAACTCAGTGGACTGAATTGGTGGATTGGGTGTGTGGCCATGCTTTAATAGCAGAGGGGCTTGTTATGATCCAATTATGACTATTATTAAGATTCTTTAGAAATTGGTCTGCCCAAACGAGACCATATGCCAGTGACAATAATATGGGTTTTATTGATGGTAGATAGGAGAGAGAGAGAGAGAGAGAGAGAGGGAAAGAAAGAAAGAAAGAAAGAAAGAAAGAAAGAAAGAAAGAAAGAAAAAGAAAGAAAGAAAGAAAGAAAAAAAGAAATAGAAAATATGTGGGGGGGACAGAAATAAAGTGACAGGGACAGAATAAGGAAAATACCACCACTCTGTGGATCCCAACGATGTTCCACTGATCCTCTCCAGCTGGTCTTCTTGGTGGTGAAGGTCCGCCCTCGACAAAGTATAGAATCCGATGGGTATATGTGCTCAGGCTAGGCAGGCATGTCCGGGCATGTCCCCCTGGGGGAGGGGGCAGTCTCTCACAGCAGTCTCTGGGGCTGTTGCATCACTGCAGTCCTGTGGGGCAAAGCCTCTCACGTGGGTGTCCCGTGGGGCTGGGGGTTCCACAGCTGGGCCAGTTTGTGTAATCGGAGGATGGGTGTTTATTGCCTCTCACCAGAGGTTACACCATGCACCCAAAACCTCCTCCTCCCCCCTCGGTTGGGGGCAGTCTGTGTAAGCCTGGCTTCTGTGAGCTGTGCTCTCCCCAGCACCCCAAATTCAGCTGGGATTGCAGCTGGAGCCTTTGACCCATTATGGATGTATACCTTTCCCTCAGCCTGAGGTGACTGAACAATGGGTTTCCTTTAATCTAATCAGCAGTTCGACTTACGGTCCAAAGTTACCAAGTCCACCCCATGAGTCTTCAAGGAGGTTTCTGTGGCTGTAGCTTCTTTTATATCAATGTTTGAGGCAGAAACTATTTTCAGTCTCTGACAGGGCTACACAGGTGGCTTCTGTGAGAAGCTGCCAGAAGCTTCCCCCATGCCTGGAAGAGCCATTGCCAGCTAATTCCAGGATGGACCCGCTGCTGGCCAAGGCTGAGCCAATCAGGAATGATAGTATTGCCTTTGTGATAAAATATTCAAAAAATAAAAAAAAAAAATTATTGGGCAGAGCTAACTGCAGCCAGAGAACAGTGCAGTGAGAACATGTGAGAAGAGCAACTCTGTACACATCAGGGTCAGTGCAGAAGGAGGGGAAGGAGCTGCTCCAGATGCCGGAGCTGAGATTCCCCTGCAATCCACAGTGCAGACTACGGTGAAGCAGCTGTGGCCATGCAGCCCATGGAGGACCATGGGAATGCAGAGATCCACCTGCAGCCCATGGAGGAGCCCCATGCTGGAGCAGGTGAATGCCTGAGAGGAGGCTGTGACCCCATGGGAGGCCTGTGCTGTAGCAGAGTCCTGGAAGGGACCTGGGAGAGAGGGGCCCACACTGGAGCAGATTTCCTGGTAGGACTTGTGGTCCTGTGTGACATTCATGCTGAAGCAGATTGTTCTTGAAGGAGTGACCCTGTGGAAGAGTGACCCACATTGCAGCAGTTCATGGAGAACCATTGCCCATGGGATGGACTCACATTGGAGAAGTTCATGGAGAACTGTCTCCCATGGGAGGGAACCCACGCTGGAGCAGGGAGAGGACTCCTCTCCCTGAGAAGAAGCAGGAACAACATTAGATGAACTAACCATAACCCCCATTCTCCATCTCCTTGTGCCATTGCAGCAGAGGAGATAGAGCTCAGGAAGAGGCAGGGATGGGGGAAGGTGTTTTTAAGATTTATTTTACTTCTCATTATCCTGCTCTGATCTTGTTAGGAATAAATGCAGTTAATATGCTCAGGTTGACTCTGTTATGCCTGTGTTGGTATCTGGTGACTGATCTCCCCCAGTCCTTATCTCAACCTATGAATCTTTTGCTGTATTTTCTCCTCCTTGTCTAGCTGAGAAGGGGAGCGACAGAGAAGCTCTGGTGAGTGCCTGGCATCTAGCCAGTGTCAACCCACTACAACTGATAATTGCTAAATTGCATACATTTCCAAACATGCTAATTATGATGGCCATTGCAATCACATAATGGAAGTCTCTTTGCACTGTTCTACAATTGTCCGCTTGCACCCTTTGTTATGCCATTACAGAATTATATATAAATAAAATTGATACTCTGGAAACTTTATCTTAGTCCTGCTACCATATCTGCTGAGATAATTTTCTCCATTGCATCTTATGTCATTACTTCTGTTGTTGCTCTGTAAACGGTAAGGGTCTGCTCTGAGAGAGCACCAGATAAGCCCAGGTATGAACATCCCACTGCTGTTATGGCCGTAAGTCAGATGTTTGCTGGCCTACAGGATGTTATCCAGGTGGGCAGCTGGTATGCCCTATGCAGTTCTAGATCCGTGGTGTGGATTGTGGCTGAGACACATCATTGCATGTTGAAATGGAATTTCTACACCTGAGAGATTACTTTTGACAATATCGTTGCTCTCTGTAGTGTATGAGAGAGGTGGGATCTGTCATTTTGGCATGTCGCTCCCTCACTCCCTGTGGCAGCACCTTGCACTTTACGTGGCTTTATTTTGTTGTAGTACCATAAGGTCTGTAAGACACTGGCAGTGGTAAGAGTGCTGTATGATTGCATCCACATACAGACTAGGCACGCATTTCTTTTATGGACCACTTTTTGTTCATTTTCTCCAGAAGCAGTCGTGGAATATTTTTGCCAGGATTCCTCTGAGCTGGTAAGGACAAGTTGTGATATGTTAGGTTGCTTTGACAAACACTGTCAAGAAGCCAGAGAAAGGAGGTGTGAAAAATTAAAGCACTGTCACTGGAATGGGGTTCCCTGTCCACTTTATTATGTTCAGCCCCAGATTTCAATGTTGATCCAGAGTGTAGACTATCTTCATTTGCCTCACAATACCTAGTGCATTTGTGAACAATGCTGTACACTGATGTCTTCTCAGATGAAGTTTTGGGTAACAACATTACAATATGAGTACATAAGACAAACATTTCCTGGCCAGTGGTTTTTGTCCTTGACCTTCATTCCACCAGCTCTCCTTTTACTGAAGCAGCACTAATCTATGTTTCTGTCAGAAGTTAATCAACCATGTTTCTCCAGGTGTTCCTACTGGGAAATTCTCCAGGCAGCAACTCTCCTTCCAGCATAATCAGACCAAAAATTCAATTTATTCCAGACCCCAGGTTATCCTTCTGTGCTCCTAGGATTTGGGTTACAACATCTTCTTTGTCTTCAGTAGCAGCTGTAAGGAGTAACAAAATGTTCTGCAGGAGACTGTTGTTTTCCAGCATGAGAGACCCATGTTTTTACAGCTTTTTTGAAGTCATGGGCTCATTAGGTGTCAGAGACTGAAAATAGTTTATGCCTCAAACATTGATATAAAGTTTTAAGGAAGCTACAACCACAAAAACCTCCCTGAAGTACTTCGTCGAACTGCTGATTAGATTAAAGGAAACCCATTGTTCAATCAGCCCAGGATGAGGGAAAGGTATGCATCCACAATAGGTCAAAGCCTCCAGCTGAATTTGGGGTGGAGGGAAGAGCACAGCTCACAGAAGCCAGGTTTACACAGACTCCCCCCAACCGAGGGGGGAGGAGGAGGTTTTGAGTGCATGGTGTAACCTCTGGTGAGAGGCAATAAACACCCATCCTCCGATTACACAAACTGGCCCAGCTGTGGAACCCCCAGCCCCACGGGACACCCACGTGAGAGGCTTTGCCCCACAGGACTGCAGTGATGCAACAGCCCCAGAGACTGCTGTGACAGACTGCCCCCTCCCCCAGGGGGACATGCCCGGACATGCCTGCCTAGCCTGAGCACATATACCCATCGGATTCTATACTTTGTCGAGGGCGGACCTTCACCACCAAGAAGACCAGCTGGAGAGGATCAGTGGAACATCGTTGGGATCCACAGAGTGGTGACATTTTCCTTATTCTGTCCCTGTCACTTTCTTTCTGTCCCCCCCACCTATTTTCTACTTCTTTCTTTCTTTCTCTCTCTCTGTCTCTCTTTCTCTCTCGTTCTCTCTCTCTCTCCTATCTACCATCAATAAAACCCATATTATTGTCACTGGTATATGGTCTCATTTGCGCCTTAATTTGGGTAGAGGAATTTCTAAAGAACGTTAATAATAATAATAATCATAATTGGACCATAACATTAGGTTATAGGGAATTTTGGAAGAAAATGTTTTAGGGCTCAGGCAGGAAAGGAGGACTAAAGTTTCCAGGCTTTTAGTCCATTATATTCTGTGTACAAACCAGATTTTCCTCTCCTACATGATTTCTGGGTTTTTAATGTGACTAGAAACTTTCTTCCCTAGCATGTGACTCATGCAATACAGGTAATTGCTAATAAGATACTCTAAGTAGCCCAAGCACCTTTGTTCAGTATACTTCCTAATGTCTCCGCTGAAGTTGGAAAATGCTAATCCCTGTAACTGAGGTTGTAAAATCACACAAAGGACATAGGGGAAGCAAATATATGAAATAAAATTATCAAAAATAGAAAAAATATACTCCAAAACAGATAACTTTAATAATTGAAGATACATTTCTTGGATATGAAGAGATTTCAAAGTAGGAAGCATTACAATTTCTCAAAAATTTCGCCAAATTATTGCAATAAACCTGGAAACTTCACTGATGCAAAGTGAACCATTTGGTCCTGCAAATTATGGTGCATTAAAGTTTTATTGTACCATGATATACAGAAATAATTCGGGGTGTTTTATAAAATAGTAAAATGAGGAAGTATAATTGGCTGAAAGATTATCTAAACAAAATTGTATATAGTCAAGAATAGTATTCACTGAGATCTACACTTAAAGGATTTAGGCACAATCACTGATATTGGTCTGTTTCAAAGAATGATTCATGCGGTAGTCTGTGGAGACAGAATGGTGGGGGGCAGCTTTTTTGCAGCTTCTCAATGAAACAGGTGATTGGACAGCACAGTGGAGACACTGATGTGTGGCTGATGGTGGGTTTAAGTTTGACTGGGTGATCTATGATGTCTCCCTGAAATCAAACTCTCAGCAAATGTCTAATGGTGTCATACAAAACAAGGCCCCTCAAAAGATTTTAAAGCTGGGCGTGTTCTTGGGGCTTGTACAACATACAGGAGTGATAGGACTGAAATGTCTTAAAAAAAAAAAAAAAAGGTAAAAAAATAGCCTCGGTGGTGTTCATTGTGCTATTTTTATTTAGCTGAACAGAGCCCTTGGTACCCACAGTTATTACAAGGGGCCAGCTACTATAAAAAACTCAAGAAGCTGTTTGAAGCTATCACACCCTCTAAGCCGAGGTGTTTCAAAACTGTTCAGAAAAAGGAAATACTGTAGCTGTTTTCAAACCTTGTTCTAAACAGGTCGGAGCACAGAGATGTGCTGAAAATGCTAGTGCTGGCAGGAGGCTCTGGCAGTGGCACCAAGCAGATTTGGCACTACCTGTTTTGATGATATTCAGCCTTCTGCAGGCTTGCTGTCCGTATGAATATGTGTGAAGAAATACCTCTTCAAGGAGTCACGACTCCCTTGAGCCTCCCACATTCCCTGAGTGTTACCATCTGAACCACTTCATATCCATAAGGCAGAGAAACAGCTTTCTTTCAGATAAGAGAGCAGAATATATTTGAAATCCTGGAAAGGAGGCTGTTTCAGCCTGGTTCAGACACTATCCTAGCTGTCAAGCCAAAACAATGACAAAACAATGCAGAATTTCAAAGAGTTTTGATGCTCATCCAGAAACCATGGCAGCTGGGTTATCAGTAAAACACAGTGACAGAATTACCTATTACAGTACTCAGCTGTACTTGATGTAAGGCACTGAATATTTGTTATGAGACAAACCCAGGACATTGCCAGTAGCAAATATCTGCTTTGAAGTTTCTGGAAAAATAGAGACTTAGTCTGACAATGGTTGGCAAGTGGCTGTCTTATCTCACAATACCTGCAGTTAAAGCTAAGAGGATTGCAGTTTTGGTGGCATAGTAGATGTTTTTTTTATCAGAAGGATGACTGTAGACTTCAGAAAGCTCTTCTAACATAAGTAACAGTAAAAATTCTGTAAAGTCAAAAACATCTTAAGTAGAAATGTTTTGGGCAAATTCATTAAAAATCTATGTTTCCTTCATATCACAATGTAGATACATGTAGGACAAAGTGCAAAGATTTAGTACATAAACCTATGAAAAAGAAAAATAAAGTATCATCTGTTGTTTATTATTTTTCTTTTTTAAACTTTGAAGCAAGAAGGATTCATTAGGTGCTGGAAATGCTGAATTTTTCACAGACCTTATTTGCATTTACCCAAACTTACTTCTCCTGAATTAACGTGTCTTTGTCAGAACAGCCACAAGATCTTCTATCAAATGAAGAAGATTTCATAGTAAGTTTTATAGCTCAGAAACCCAATAAAACCACCCACAACACTACAGGGACATTGTCTGGGCACCCCTCAGGTATCTCCCTATAGCAGTTGATGTTGCAATAGGTGGCTATGTGTACTTCCATCATGGACACATTTTATCAATGTGGTTTGTTGCAAGAAGTAGGACCCATTTTAAGTGAATAACCAGTTATGCAAAAAAAAAAAGATAGCATGTTTTGCAGTCCAAACTGATTTATATGCGATATAGAAACTCCAATATTCAAAATCCATTATTTGAGAGTATTTACCCTTTTGGTAAAATTCTTCATCCTGTCTTCCTGTATAACCGAATCTTTGCATTTCAAATTTATTGCAATGAATGGTTGTAAGTTTTTCTAGTGGCCAGAAATATTAATCACACTTGCAAAACAGGAAAAGGCAGTTGGAATGAAACTGTGCCGTTAATGAAGATGATCTTAAATTCAGTGCACCTTTAAAAACATTAATTGCATGGATTTCCATAATATTACAGACCTCAGATTGTGGTTGTTTAGAAACCTGATAATTTGAATTACGCAACTGTTGCTGCACAGAATAGTTAATTTTAAGTGCAGTAATCAGAAGAATGTCATAAATAGATTTACACTTGTTTTAAAATAAAAAATTAAATATAAGTGTTTCTTCTTCTGCCACAATGGGTTTTCCTCATTATAGTTAAACACAACAAAATTTGTGGAGAAAAGTTGTATCTTTTATTAGCTCAGCTGCTGTTACTGGGAAAGACAGACATATTTTATTATGTGATTAGACTTACCAGTCTGAGACACCAGACATGCCACTAGTTTTTAGAGGAGGGAGGAAGTAAAACAGGAAACTGGAGTCATTAGACAAATGACAGTTACAAAAAAATATCTAAAGACTGGTTTCCTGGAGGCACTTTCTTTATCACAGTCTCTATTTAATTTATTTCACCTTTTGAATGTGAAATTCAGAAATGAACTATGGAGTAAAGAAGGTGACTACCATCTTGTCTGATGGCTGTGCATGGTCCTGTTTATTCTGATACAAAGGGACTGGAAAAAGGCAGTAAATTCTAAAGCATGGAAAACATTCTAAGCCAAGCAGGAAGGTTAAGAATTAACTTGTTACTTTACATGGGAAATTCAGGAGGAGGTGAGTAATCCATCTGAACTGTGCCAAAATAAGTACAAAAGATGGGTGAAGATGATACTTTGATAAAGGCCTGTCAGATACTGCTCAATCTATCCTATGTCTTCCCTTCAGATTAAATTTCTTGTAATTGAATTTCAAAAAAAAAAAAGAGGAACAAGTTCCAACAGTGATGAAATATAATTTCTTATTATTATTTTTCAGGGTTTTAACTATTTTGTACTTCTTAATGACATATAAACTAAAGTAATTTGTTTGGTTTTCTAATTAATTTTATTATTTCATTAAAAAAAGAGTGTCAAATCAAACAAAATAAAAGAATATCGTCACTATGTTTATTTTCACTAGATAATAAGGAAGTTATTTTCAGATTCTCATAACATGAGAATTTTTTTATCTGTGGGTGGATCCTTTACACATATTATCTAGGTATTCCAGCTATAAAAAATCATAAAAGCATAACACAATATGCTTAGCTATTCACAATATGAATAGCTAAGAAAAATATTTCAGTGTTTTATTGTGTAAAGTATTCCATAAGAATGAGATTTGTAATTTTTTTTGATCTTTCAGGTTTTAAAAGCAACAAATCTACATGCCCTACTCCTTTCATTAAAAAAAAGGATAAAAAAACCACACAAAAAAACCTCTTACAAAAATCAAGATATCATTTGTAGCTAGCACATGAGAAGTTAATTAAAATTATGTAGATAGTAGAAAAAATTCTCTTTTAGTCAAAAAATTGTCAGTAAAAGATACAGATTCAAGCCAGCCAAGCTTGTCACATGACCTTTCTGAATGGACTTGGCAGGAATGTGCAATAAAAAAAGTAAAAGCCCTTTCAGAAATTATTTAAAATTTTAAAATTTCATCCTGAACTGTTTATTATGCCATCCTAATTAGCTAAGCTATTTAGAACAGTTACTAACCTTTCACTGCACGTTAGCATTTGATTATGTATTAACTTACATTTTTGTTCAGAGTTGTTATAGCTATTCAGAAGAGTTTAACAAAAATGGTGGAAAACCCCCAACCATTTCCCAAATTCTTTCTTAGAAGAAAAAGAAATATTTTTTAAGAAATTAGTTTATCCCAATAAAATATTTGTTGTCTTCCTTATTTTCATTGAATTTTTGTTTATTTGCTTAATTGCACTGCTCTCTGTAACAAGTTGACATGTCTCTTGCAGTTGATTATTATCATTCACAAAAAAGCATTCCAACAACAGGCTATATTTCTTAATTAAAACACCCTGATAGTCACTGAGAAATTCAAATTAATCTGAATACAGTAAGTGTTTTATATATACACAGTGAGAAATTTAATTTTAGAGAAAATATTTTGTAATGGAATTCCAAGAAGAAATGCAAACTTCCGTTTTGACCACAGAACCAGCAACAGTATCTTTTTAGGACATATTGACCATGTGTGGCCCTTTGTAACACCTGTCAGAAAAACTGAATATCCTTAAAGCTGCCTTTTACCTTTAGATGTGTTTTAAGTCTCAGCAAGCTGTATTAAAGTCCTCTGAATTGTATATTTTAGGGATGCTTTTCAACCAAAGGACTTCTTTTAAGCATGCTATAATAGCCCTCCTGAAAGCTTAGCTTTGAACACTTAAAACAGAGAATTGGAAAGGCCTCTCTGTCAGGCTTTTGCTCGGGAGATTGTGCATAAATTTCAGATGATTTTGCAGTCTAACAGAGGATGCTGTAGCAGCCCCTGGTCTTACGAAATTATTTTCTTATTGTTTAGAAGCATCTGCCCTGCCTGCCACCATTGCCCCCATCCCCAGGTTCCCTGCATAGATTCTTAAAGAACAAACAGACAATTAAAAAACAAAACCAAAACCAACAAAAAACCAAACAAACAAAAAAAGAAAACTGAGAAAAGCAGCTTCTTAGTGTCAGATATATTAGTTCTTAAGACACAAGTCTTCATCAGACTGCTTCTGTAAGAAGAGGCACAGTTGCTGCATCTCCATAGAGAAACCAAATTCACTGGTTTAGCTTAAAAACAATATTTTGGTTTAATAGATCTCATTCTTCTTTGATCCCAAACATGCCCATTCCACAAAACAAAGGGATGCCCTTGTTCTAAAATACAGATTATGTCACAATCTAAAGGTGTTATGAAAATCAGAGCTGGGTCTGAAATATATCACTTTGACCATCCAGTATATCTTGTTTCACTATTCAGTGCAGCACTGCCCTCCTTCTCTGTTCTTGCACAGCTTCAGAGGTTGCAGATTTATACCATATTCACAGTCTAAAGTGTGATTAAAAATGATTGTGGCATATGCAGGGATGATAAAAAGTTATATAATAGTAAGTATTCTCCAGATGAAAAATGCGGACTCTAGGTAACTAAGAACCTGTTCAAAGAAATTGTTCTTTCATCATATCACCTATAATCTTCAACTTGTAATATGCATGTAAGCTATAGGCCTATAAAAATATTGTAATATTTTTGCTGATGAAAATGCCATCTTTGCAGGTTAGAGATATTAGGTTAGATTTTCACATCAGAGTAAGAGTGTTTATTCAAATGTGATGAAACCCACTAGTGAAATTTATGTTATAGTGCTGGTTTCACTGTGTTCTTTAAACAATCTAATATTAAAATGCTAAAATTGAGATTATCACAGGAATTTTTTTTCTTTCAAATTACTAATGTCATTTATTTATGTTAATGTTATATGTCATGTATGAAATTTTTTACTCAAGACTGCAGGTAATAGAGAAACACTAAACAGAAAGATTAGAGACCTTTTTGTCTTCATTCCTTGATGACTTGTGCTCTACCTTTGGTGGATCATAAATACCTTTATTTTCCTTATTGTCTCTAAGACTATTACAGGTTATTATGCAATTTGTTAATTTCAAATTATTCTTACAAAGTCTACAATCTAAAACTCCAGAATTAGAGTCCAGAAATAAAAAATGTTTGGTTTTTATCTTGAATGAAAGCTTAAAAAACTTCACTGAGAGAAAACTTGTTCATCTGGTTGTCAGTGGGCATTATGCTATATAAAGATCTAACCTGTAAGATGGGGAAAATACTAGATAGCTGTGTATCAGCACCGATCTTTGCTTTCACTGGGAGAAATTCTGGGTCAGCTGAAGCTGTAATTTTTTATACTTACTTGGTGCCAGTCCATATTCCAACTTGAAACATGACCTGAATGCAAATTCAACGTGTGCCACGTGGACATTATGATATAGAGAAACTATGACAGAATTGAAGACGCTAGTAGGAAAAGAATGAAATTTTGTGAAGCTCTCTTGCTTTAGGATATTTTATTAGTCTCAAATGCATTACCCCAGATGATAAACTAATTGATTTTTAGGGGATTAAAGCTGCACTCATGGTTCATCTTTGAATTTGAAAGATACAGCAGTGGGTAAAGGGAGATACATAGCCAACTAGGTCAAATTTGTTAAGTATATTGTGCTTTACATTAAACAATAAATGATCTACTCATGCACTGCAAGCTAAGAAGAAACAAATTAAAAACATGCCAAAACTGAAAAGCAAGCAAACGAAAAAAAGCATGTCACTTGGAAAAAAAAAAGAAAAAAAACAACAAGGAATATGTGTTACTTGGGAAACCGTATTTTGACTAGGGTAGGAATGTCAAAACCTTAGCTGACCCTATGACGAAAACTCCAACCCCAAAAATCTGTGTTGACATACTGCACAGCAGTTCTGTGCACTTGAAGTCAGCATATGTCAGTGCTGAGCTAACAGAAGTGAGTTCACTGTCATCCCTCCTCACTTCCATTTCATTTCAGCAGCATGCCTTGCCCCTCTCTTTGCTGGTGGAGGGACCGTATGAGCAGCAACATACATCAGGGAATCCCTCTGCTCCTGCTAAAGCTCTGCTCTTCCACAGTAAAGAATCCCACTCATCAGGTCAGACAGAGACAAGAAATTCATGCTCATGAAATCTAAAACCCTATATTGCTGTATTTATTTATTAAACTCCTTACTTGGAGAGAGAGCCTCAGCCTTGCTCCCTAGTCCCAAGCATATTTGGTAACTGATCCAGTGAGTGATTTAAACTAGTGCTTGCCATGGGCCTTCCTGTGATATTACTTGGGCCTAAGAGATTTCTTTTTATAAACTGATTTGCTGTAGAAGAAGAATAATAGCGGTCACTTGGTTTTATCATCACTTGAGCCACTGGAACTTTTGCTTCCAATATAAACCCAAACCGTGAGGTCCAGGACCTTTGCTGTGCAATGAGCTAGACTAAAAACAATGTGAACTGTGCAGGGCTTGGAATTTGATCTGCAACATGCTATTCCTAGTAAAGAAACCACAAACTACATTTTCTTCTGTTATTTCATTAACACTTTATCCCAAATATATTACTTTTTATTTAAAAATATATTTCTCTTTTATGTTTTGTGTGTCTGTGTGTGTGAGATGAATGTATTTATTATCCTTTGTTATTGATTGAAGAAATAGAAAAGAAATGTAATTTTAAAATGTGCAAGAACTACAAGTTCCCAATTTAGCTGCAACAGAACCTGAGATAAATAAATATGTTTGCATATTTGTAACTCGAGACCTTTTCTGGTAAACAGAATGACTGTTTCTGAGCTGTCCATCTGCTTCAAGCAAGATTATTTGTACCGCATATGTTTAAATTAACCACAGAAGAAGGTTAATTCTGGTAGTATTCCTGAGTGATGACTTCCTTTTTTTAATTGCAATTAGAGAACGAGGTATTCAATTTAGTCATTTATTCATTAGCAGAGTATAATAGATATAAGAAAGACACAAATTAATGTCTTCTGTAAATAATGAAAAGTCTATTTCCCTACCGTAGTTCTACTTTTGATGAGTAGACTAAGATAGTTTTCATCACATGAATATTACATTGTGCTGCTTGACGGAAAGAATTAATCGCGTATTTGTGGAGAAGGCATTGTGTTTATTTCAATGAAATTGCAAAAGGTGATACGGAGATCTAGTTTTGTTTCACCTCAGTAGTGTCTTTGCAGTGACAAATGTAGTGCAGAAAGCAAAGCTGGGTGTTGTGCCAGATTTGCAAGCACTGCACAAAAGATTTGTTGTCCTGTTCCATCAGTTTTCACTCTGGGCAAAATTATTTTTGCCAAACACTATATGTTATAGTTGAGTAGGAAAAAAGGGGATGTTAAAGAGGAAAGTTTACAGTGATTTGTTTGCTTTGTTGCAGAACTGCAGCAAGCCTGTGGAGCATAGCAGTTTCACTGAAATGAGTGAATACACAATTAAGCAGGTTAGCAGAGGAAGTATACTGGGTCTGCATTGTCATTTCCAATTGGGTTGTTCTGAAAGGGGATCACAACGTGAGGAAAGGATAAGGCACGTTCTTTACAGAACTCTTCTCACATCTCGATCCTGCATTTTACCTATTACAGTAAGATATGGCACAACCCATCTAAAAAGAAGTTCTGAACTTTTGCTAAGTTTCACAGTTTTTAATGCTGTTTCTTATCCTTGATAAAACAGGGATAGGTCCCCTGAGCACTCTAGCAGGAAGTCCCCATAGTTCACATGGCTGCAGAGGTGAACTTGAGTTTCTTTCCTTGATATATTCCAAACAGGGATGACTACCATTTCTGGGCCCTGATATAATACAACCATCCTTTTATTCTGTCACTAGTGACTCAGATCATAAAATTGTT
This sequence comes from Gymnorhina tibicen, assembly GCA_013399875.1. NCBI lineage: Eukaryota > Metazoa > Chordata > Aves > Passeriformes > Artamidae > Gymnorhina > Gymnorhina tibicen. The sequence continues at coordinate 224,847 of VXAZ01010409.1, read as the reverse complement.
TATCAATAATGTTTCATTCCAGGAACACTTCAGAATTTCCTGGGTTATAAAAAAGAGACAAATATTTTGAAAAAGTAAGCTCTACTATCTATTAACCCTTCTGTGTTCAGCTTTCTCCAAATGTCCACAGATACTGCCTATCAGGTAAATAATGTTCCATAGCACAATTCCAATTTCTGCGAAGCTACTCACCATTGACAGGAATTGATTAGAGTTCACATTTTTTTTGTCTTTTTTTTTTGGTTTGGTTTGGTTTGGTTGGTTTTTGGGATTTTTTTGTTGCCAAAACTAAGGAAACACCCTGTCTCCAAATAGTTGGGAATGTAGAGGACATTCCCAGTTCCCCACCCCGCCCTATGACCACCTTCGCACTCGAGCTCTTGTGGTGTGTAACAATGGAGCATCTGGTTATTGGGAATTTTATGGATGTCTCTCCTTGTTGACTCTCTCTTCCCCTGAATTAACTGGGGAAATTTCTGTTTTTTGGAAAAAAATTCAATGAGTGTTGTCCATGTCATATCTTTTCTTGCCAACCCGGCATGAGATATGAGATTTGTAATGCAATAAGGCACCTGTCAACTTCAACCTGACCTCATGCATTTCTACGAAGCTCATTTATCTGAAATACTCATTTCAAAAAACATTTTGCTGGAGACTAATAGAAATTATATTGTCCAAATCTTGTTTTACAGGTGAATGTTAAGGATATTTTTGATCCAAATTTTCATTTTTAAAGCATTATCTTACTAATTGCTCTGATTTTTCAGTACTTTGGTCTAACCTTTGCAAGTTGCTGGCTCCTGCTTAATGATATATGTTCTACACAAATAAAATGACGAATGTATCCTTTCCATGCCATTTCCATAATTTTTCCTGTACAGAGAGAGCTAAAAGCAGAAAAAACCCCTAAGGTAGCTCTGTAATGCCTGACTAAACCCCAGATTTCAAATTATCAATTTATATTATTTTCTTACAGTACAGTGAAAGCAGGAATAGCATTTATTTCATTCAGATTAGTGTTAAGTTAGTTTGGATTTGCTATTAATTTCTTCTGGCTGTCCTTGCACACAGACAGACAAAACAGGAAAAAGAGCAATAGCAAAATGAAGAATGGGTTGATTGTAGCAAGGCACCTGGAAGGTTTTGTAGACAACATATTCTCTATTTTAGTCTAAATACTGAAAGTAATGAGGAGCAGAGGGAGATGAGAGGAGAGGATGAGTGAATAGTCACCTGCAGTCTCACTCTGCAGGCAGCAATGGGTAGATTTCCAAGACAGCTTTTAACTACTTAGAATTTAAAACTGTACCTACAACAACCTCAGTGAAGGCTCATTCTACATTCTGGGGCAGACAAACTCACTTTCCCACCTTAACACAGAAGGTGGGTCAGGGAAGAACTTGATGGTGGATTGATCCCAGATTGATATTCCCTTGGTTTGCCTCATTAAAAATGTCACTCAGGACTGGTTTTAAAAAGAGCCTTCTCAGAGACATTCATTCTTTCCCAAGGTAAAATTTCCATTGAGGTAAACTGGGTAAAGTCCAAATAAATACTTTAGGGTTACCATAAAATACATATACGTGATCAGTGGCTCCACAACAGCTTGTTCTTTAGGTAGTCTGTGTGTCAAGATCACAGGGCAGGGATGAGAAAGCTGCATTTGAACAAATGAGTGGTATTTACAGAATGGATTTGTTTCCTTGTTCTTGCTGAGTAACCATTTATAAAACTTAACCAACTTTTCATTTACTTTGCTGCAGTTTTTACTGAGTCCTTGTTTAGGATAACCTTCATTATTCACTACAATTTAACAGTTCAGAACAGGTCAGGAGGAAATACATCTGGACTGAGAAATTACTAACTACATTTCTTCTCTGGTAGGAAAATACATACTTTTAGAACCAGTAAAGCACTGTTACTCCGGAGTGATAGTTAAGAGAAGAACCTCTGAAGTAGATCCAGAGGACATTTGCCAGGAAAATTCGCATCCTTCCTGGTTTGTAAATTTTGAGCACCTTAAGTACTTGGCAAAACATTTTTAAGCTACAGCAGGCAACATTCCAGCTGCAAAATCAGAACTTTAAAGATGTTTGATTAATTTGCCATTCAGGCTTGTACTATTATAATTAATGTGTTCTCTTGGCTGTTTGATTAAAGAAATAAGTAAACCACTTCAGCATTAGAGGCATTAATATTGAATGTGCTCATCCTGGTGGGAACTTAAAATTTCCTTCTGTACAGACAAAGATACAATCACTGGGTAGATGAGAAATGGCATCTTTGTCTTTGGGTGTCACACTGTAAGTAATGACAGCAAAAGCGAAGCTGTTCTGCCATGGCGAGCTCACTGTGTAAAAGAGGCTGAGTCATCTCTGCAGACAGTCAGAAAGTAGAGGGTTTTTTCTATAAGAGCTCTCTTGTTCTGAAAGGTTTGTGCCACAAATTTTTCACAGTAGAATGAAAAAAAAAAGGCAAAAAAATCCAACAACTGAAAATAATAAATCAAGACAAATAAGATTTTAGCCAATGCAGAGGCCTGTGACACCAATAAACTATAAATGGACTACTGAGGATATAATCAACATTAGCTACACTAAAAAGTATGAAACTATTAAATGCTATAATTTAAAGTAGTATGTATTTATAGCACTATGATGGCATAGCCAGAGAGAATGTTGCTTAAATATTTGAGTAATACAATCACCAAACAGTCAAACAAATCTAGGTCTAGTTGCATATAAAAGGCATCCTGACAACTAAAGCTGTCAGAGCGAGAACAAGATAAGCATAAGGGACATCCTTCCAAACACTCAAGGATGACTAGCAAAACAAAAAGATAAAACTTATGGGATAAAAGAGAACTCCCTTTCCTCTTGTGATAGAACACTAGCACAAGCACATGGAGCACGAGTGGAACTGGAGAACTGGAGAAAGTGAAGGAAGACAAGCTCATTTCAGTTCTGACTTCTCCCAAGCCTGATCAGTGGGACCTCTGCAACTAAAACCCACCAAGGACTGCACCCTTTGGTGGTAACTATATGGCATGTGCTCCATAGTACTATATACTCACAGCTAATTTAGAGCGGGACTCTCAAAAGATGAAGAGTTTTGTGTATGTATTGGTGATGATGAATATTAAAATCTGACCATTAACAAATCTGCTACTAATGAACAAACTCTAAAACTGGCTTGATTTGCCACTCTTCTAAATAGTTGCATCATGATGGCTCTCTAGATGATATATATATATATATTTGTGTGTATATATATATTTTTATATGTAACACATACCTGTATGTTCAGTAGGACTAAGGTATTGTGTCATTTTTCCATAACAAGATAATTTACATATCATATACAGAGCTGTTTGGTAGTATTTGGTACAAACATAGCATCATTGGCAAAGAAGGACTTCCACATCCTTGCAAGCTAGGAGTTCCAGTACCTTATTCTTAAATCCTAGGGAAGAATTTAAACCACAATCCTGTTACAACCTCTAACCTGAGAAACATAACTGAATGGTATTAACTATTTTTCTTCTTAAAGAGCATCCAGAAAGGACCCAATTACTTCTGCCTACCCTTCGTACCATGTTGGAAACAACCTCTCTTCTCACCAGGAATTCAAAGCAGATGTAACTTAGGAGCATTCTGTAATTTAATTTCATTTTTATTCAGGAACTACTTAATGCAAATTGCAATAGCAAGTTGCTTCATTGCTAGATTAGAGACTCAGGCTCTAGTGGCCATTATTCTGTCTGATGCCAGGAATCTTGAAAACTCTCTGTTCCCAGTTGTAGCACAGCTGCTGCTGTGAAGCAACCTGAACATTCTGAGCTCTCCAGAACCAGAGGAATTTGTCTTCAGAAGTGTGAGCTCAAACTTGTTCCAACTCAGGTGAGCATAAGCCCTTGGGCAAGGGCTATAGTCACAATGTTTGATTTGCTGTAGTTTTTTCCAGCAATTGAAAAAAGATGTTGACATTTAGTGGGAAATTTTCTTGTGGCCTTGAGCAAAATCTGCTTTGGCTTTACTAGTGATCCAGGGCTTAGATGGATCTCTACTTGCTTTCCCGCATGGTTGAGAAAGAAGAGCATGTGGCAAACAATTTTAATTAGGCAGCTTGTAGAATGAAAGACACCAATTGAGCAAAATGTGGAGGCAATAAGAAGTACACCTGTAAAGTGCTGGTTTTGGGTATCATACCTAAACTGTGGATTATACCTGGATTTTTTAGCTCACTCTAAGATTATTTTTTTTTAAATGGCTCATGTTGTAGAGAAAAAGAAATGCATGTCTTTGCCACAGGGTAGGCTAGGATTTACATACAGTTTTATCAGTTCTTGATCTTGCAAACTGTTACACAAAATCTAAAGTGTTATTTACGCTGAAAGAAAGTGGCACCTGAAAAGAATCAGCTTGAAGTGAATGAGATTATTTATAAAGATAGATTCATCTTTTAAGGAAAGTATGCAAGCTAGAAAAGCAGAATGATATGAAAACAACTCATTAGTCAAAGAACTATCATAAAACTGAACCTCTGCCTTACACAGCTCTTAAATGAAAAGGCATTCCTTAATTACCATTTTCTAACATACACATAGATTTTATACGTATTTTAGTATAAATATTTAAACAACTTGCTGGATATCTCCATCTGTTTGAGGCATGCTAGGTTTTCTGTTTCTAATCAGGCACCAAAGATTGCCACTGAAATGTTTTGAAGCTGTATTGCATTTAGGCCTAAAAAATTTATATCACTTCATTTAGATTTAAGGCATTGAATACGTTACAAGAGTTTAATAGGTCAAAATAGAACTTCAAATTGCTCTGTACAGTACAGAGAACTCTAAATTAGGGTCCAGGTTTACACAATGATGGCACAACTCCCTGATCTATAATAAACTTGGAATAAGGGTAACACTAGCATCACAGTTGCAGGTTTGGACATTTAAAACCAGAGCTTCACCCGTTGTAGTTTAAATTCTAGTGCCAAATCTTCAGAAGTCAAGGAGTTATTTTGAGTTTCCATGGAGCTGGGACACACTTCTGTACCTTGAATCTGCACTTTCAATTCTACATCATAGAGTCACAGAATGGTTTGGGTTGGAACGGATCTTAAAGAGCATCTAGTTCTAAACCCCTGCCATGGACAGGGACACCTTTCACTGGACCAGGTTGCTCATGGACCTGTCCAACGTGGCCTTGTTCACTTCAAAATGTGGGGCATCCACAGCTTCTCTGGGCAACTGTTCCTGTGTCTCACCATGCTCAGAGTAAACAATTTTTTCCTAATATCTAATCTAAACCTGTTTTCTTTCTGTTTGAATCCATTTCCCAGTTCTGTTACTACATGCTTTTGTAGAATGTCCTTCTCCATTTTTCTTGTAGGTTCCCTTCAGGTACTGGAAGGCCACAACTAGGTCACCCTAAAGCCTTTTCTTTTCCAGGTTGAACAATCCCAGTTGTCTCAGCCTTTCCTCATGGGAGAGTTGCTCCATCCCTCTGATCACCTTGGTGGCCTCCTCGGGACTCCTCCAACAGTTCCATGTCCTTCCTGTGCTGAGGACCCCAGAGCTGGATGCAGCTCTCCAGGTGGGGTCTCGCCAGAGCAGAGCAGAAGGGCAGAATCCCCTCCCTCCCCTGCTGCCCACGCTGCTTTGGATGCAACCCAGGACATGTTTGGCTTTCTGGGCTGTGAGTGCACAGTGCCAGCTCATGTCCAGCCTCTCATCCACCCCCAAGCCCTTCTCAGCAGGGCTGCTCTCCATCTGTTCATCCCCCAGCCTGTGCTGATAAGAATCAGCAGGACCTTGCATTTGTTCTTGTTAAACCTCATGAGGTTCCCATGGGCCACTTCTAGAGCCTGTCCAGGTCCCTCTGGATGCCATCCTTTGTTCAGGTGTGTCAACCACTCAATTTGGTGTCATCTGCAAATTTGCTGAGAGTGCACTTGATCCCTCTGTCATTAATGAATATATTAAATATCACAGGTCTCAGTATGGACTCCTGAGGGACACCACTTGTCTCTGATATCTATTGGAACTCTTAGCCATTGACCACTATCCTACTAAATAAAACTTTCAAACTCACATTTTAGAAAACTTAGAAGATGTGGTAAAACCTCTCACAGAAGCCACTGCCTGTGAAATCACCAAAACAAAGGATTAAAGAGCTGATATAGTAAAATGTTTAGAATACTTAGCACTCATCATTTTAGTGTGAGTTTTAAGGGCAGTCACTACTTCACGATATTTCCGTAGAATTGCCATAGATGTAGATTTCATTTGTATCTTTGGGGTGTGACTTCGGCATACAGGTAAGGACAGCAGACTGGGATCCATTATTATAAATAGCTACAGTCAGTGAAAGCATCAAAACTACTTTCACTATAGAATATTTCACATGCAGCATTTATGTTGAATCACTCCCTGATGTGCTGAACTAGGAGCTGTCTGTATATCTATCAGCAGAAACTCAAAACAGCAGAGGAACTGTAGAGAAAAGATCTGAAATATTACTTTATAACCAAAAAAACTTGGTTAATCAACATCACAGAAAGCTGGTAAAACAAATGAATAGAATTCGAAGTCTAGTAAAACAGAAACGGTTTATTCAGGAAGCATGAACAGGAGAAAAGGAGACCAATATAATACTGTAGATCAAGAATGCTTTGAAGTCACTCTGTGAAGCTGAGAATAAGGTGAGAGGCAAATTTGTTGCATTTCTTTAGGCAAAGATAAAAGAAGGAAGAACAAAACAGAAACCCTCATCAAAAAGAAGCTGCAGATGAAATTTTTGATCAGGCAACACCAGCAACCAAAGGAAGAAAGCAATGTGGGACTAAGTACTTATTTATTGGAAAAGAGTATGTAGGGCACAGTCCTACAAAATGTGTGGAGGGGAACTTTGCATAGGGTAAGTTACAGAGGTTCAAATGTTCAGAGAATGATAAAATTCTTTCTGGAGTACCTCATATGTAATAGAGACCATATCACAGTTATTCTTGAATAGTTAGGGTTGCTAATTCAGGAAGTTTACCCTGTCAAAGGAAACTGTATCAATGGAAAAATGGTATAATTGATAAATTATAGATTTAGTGCTTCAACTTGCCTTCTCAGTTTGTTGAGTAATCAATTTATAAGCAACTGAACGACAACAGTAAAAAATGTACTCTTTCTGATCATCGCTATTACTTTTTGGCAATGTAACCGGCCTAGAATATAGGGATGATGTAATATTTTTGATATATTTTTATTTCAGTAATCTTTCTGGCACTATTCACATGACATTTGGAAAATGATGAAGGTCAGGTTATATATTATAGGCATAAGCCAAATTCCCAATTCAGTGTATACTCTTAGAGTGGATACTGATGGTTTGCTGATGAGCTGAGGAGATGTTTCAGATGGATACCTGTAGGGATCTGACTTGGGCCAAGTTCTAAACGATACTTTCATTAACAGTTTGAAAGAAAGAAATAATCAAGATTATGTTTGTAAGACTTGCACAAAGTGCCTGTCTAAGAGGAATTTCTAGCTCAAAGAACAAAATGAAAATTCAAAATTCATCTGATATTCACAAGATCAAAATAAAAGCAACCAGTACTTTGCTAAAATTGAGACATCAGACAATCTATCTGAGACAAGAGTCTGATCTCCAGCAGGCACTGAGCTCTGTGGATTTCTGCTCTTGGAGACCCCTGTGAATGCAAACAGCAGGAACACTTTCCTGTCAGTGAGGGGGATGACCTTTCAATGACCCCAGTGCCAAACCCAACTGCAAAGAGGGTGACTCGCTTAGAAAAGTCACAGGGAGGAAGTCTAAACGAAAATCTTCTCTGATTCTTGTTAATAAAGTATCAGAAGCTCACCCCTCCACTACAAGACTCTAAGTTCATTGGTTCCTGCTATGTCTTTCTGAGTTGCAAAAGCTCCCTCTCCTTTTCCAAGGCTGGATCTAGCAAGAAATCTGTCTTTAGATTCTACTAGAGCTCCTCCTCCTCTGAAAAGGCAAGGTTTATTTGTTCTTATTGTTTGAAATTTGAAGAAGGCAAATTTTAAGGCAGAACACTGTTCGGCTGTGATGTCAAAAAATAATCTTACACAGTCACAACAGAAACATGTTTGGGCTCTGGCCTCTAATTCCAACTGTTGAATGCAAACTAGAAACAAATGGACACTATTTGTTAAGTTTCTGGCTTTTATGTATTTTCCCTAGAAAGGAACTGTTTGTTTTCTTTATACCACACAGGTTGCTCAGGGTTGCAAATTCAGTGCCTCTCGTCTGGAAAAAAACACTTCCAAGTTTTGCAAAATTACTTGAAGACAGCTCCAGCCTTAGAATAGAGAGCAAGTTATAAAACCAACGCATTCACATGGCTATCCTTCACTTTTTTACTGGAGATAAAATAATCCTCTTTCTTATTTAACAAAGGGGTTAAGAATCTAGCACATTCACACTCCTGGAACAGCAGGAAGAACAAGAAGAAAGTATTACTCCTTTTGCAGGCACAATCTATGTTTCTTTTACACCTGACCTTTACCACTTTCTTAATGGCATGGGTGAATGAAATATCCACAGGGCAGTAATGGGTTGAAAAAGGCCCCAGAAGGCAGAGTTTTATGGGTATGTGACCAAGGTCTTCTTAACCACTGCAAAGTAAGATCCGAATTAGTGGTTATAAATATTGTAGTGAGATAATTACACACATGCTCCTATTTGATTTTAGTATCTGCTCTCACTGAAGAAAGAACACTGTAATCATCAGTTGTCTGTGTCTCTCTGAAAAGATATCAGAGATCTTTTTCTTGTGAGGATCTTGGTTGCTAGAGAAAAGGGTCAACTTGGCTCAGGAGTAGAACTGTGTAATTGCAGATTTGATTCAGTTCCTCAGTTTGCTAACGATAACACACCATGACCATTTCCAGAGGTTCTGCCCGTGGTACCATAAAAGGGGCCAAAATACCAATTTATATCCTCTGAATCCCAATCACAATAGTTGTCCCCTGGACCAGCTAGGGGGAAGATCATCACCACTGGTTTTATTAACACCTGGTAGCTGGTATAGCCGACTAATTGCCACAGACCTCTGCCTTCAAGTGCTAAAATTGAGTTCAGGGTAGAAGCCTTAAATTCTGTGTCAGCCATTTCCTTTTCCTTTCTTTCCTCATTTCATTCCAATATTATTCTTACTGGGTTCTTAGAGATTTGTGAATCTAGTTCTGCTAATCAGAAACCTTATTTCGGTACAGAATTAAACTTGATACTTTATACAGTTGCAAATTGCTGTTTGCTCTTTCTGTATGTGAGGACAGTTTTTTTGAGGCTATTTCTTCTGCTAGGAAGTAGGAGATCTGTGTGGTGGCAATCAATCCCTCTTACATTATTTCCTTTATGAATGAGACCTCTGTCACCTCTTATCTCAGGTTCTACCCAAGGTGAAAAAGTTACTTGGTACTAACCTGGTTGAATCCAAATATTAATTTTTTTCCTAGCTTTACATTTATGAGCTCAAGTCATTGTTTTTCCTGCATAGACTCAGTCTTCTGTGTCATTGCAACAAATTGCTACCCTTTTTCTTGAGAGGCTGCTAGTGAAAAGGGTTGTACCAAAATTGTACTTGTGAGAAGTGAGAAATCAACAAGAGACATTGGGTTTTTTTCAAAACAGAAATAAGACACTGAGATTTTTCTCATGCTCTTTGGATTGAGTGAATACAGTACAAGTAATATCCAATAGTATATTTCATTAATTTAGCAGTAAAGGTCAATAGGGCAGAACATACCTTGCTAAGGAGGATTAGTGCATTTACCTGCCAGGTAAGAAGTTTTCTAATTAACAAGCACGACAAGAAGATTTTCCTGAAATGCAGCAAGAAGATGCTGTAAGAAAAGAATCCCATAAAGCCCAACCATCCAAAGATGGGTTAGCTATCTGATGTAGGCATCAACTGATCAATAAGCTACAGCCTGTTGACTGCACAGAGTTCCTGGATTCTTTTTAAATAAAATGTTTGCAAGTCTGTAGTATACTCTTCCTTTTTCAACAAAGGGTTTCTGCCTGATTACAGGTATTAAAAAAAGGAATTATCTCCTATTGCAAAGAAGCTGACTGTTCTGAAAAAGCTCAGTGGCTGTTTGGATCAATAGTTAGAGATCTCCGCACAAAGAGAATTTGGATCAGGGGCTTTGTTAAAATATCTTAGATCTGCCTTCATTGATCAAAGTATATTCTGCCAGAGACAATATTATTGCAGGTGCCTTGCTGAGTGATATCACTATTAGCACATTTTCATAGAATCCTTTTTAAAAGAAAAAAAAAAGAAAAAGAAAAGAGAAAAAACCCTACAGTGTGAATCTGTACATGGACAAGCATTCAAAGCAGAAAAAGTAACTGGGAGTTTTAAAGATATTTTATCCACACACACATTATTTATTTATTCTTGTCCACGTCTTCTTCAAGATCTTCTTAGACACTTGGGACCCTGCAGAGTTGAACCTGGGGAATGTGCATACTGCAGTGTCCCATATACTCAAGATTGTTCATACAGATTAATGACAAGATGGGAATAAAAATACACCTGGACTTGTAGTAGGTATTAACAGAATCGTTTTTACAGTAAGGAATAATTTGTTTCCTCCACTTGCCAATGCTGAAACCTTGCCAAAATACCATGTCTAGGTTGGTAAGATTATAGAGACTGACAGCAAAGTGAATCAAAAAACAGCATAACAAACAATATAAAATATTTGGTACACTCTCTTGTCAAGACTGAGTCAAAAGATCAAGTTTTACTACATGAAAAAAAAGATATTAAAAAAAGACACAGGTTTCCCTAGAAGAAAATATTGCTGAAAATGATCAGTCAGTTTTTCTCTGTTGTTGGTTGGTTCGTTTAAAGAGAGGACTGGTAATTGATATTTATTACAGGTGATTGGTTATTAAGAGACGTTTTCATAGAATGTTAAGAGACCTTAAGGGCCATCTCATTCCAACCCCCTGCCGTGGGCAGGGACATCTCCCACTAGACCAGGTTGCTCAAAGCCTTGTCCAACGAGTCCTGGAACACTTCCAGGGATAGGGCACCCACAGCCTCCCTGGGCAACCTGCATATAACCTGCAAGGCTAATTATAAACAGGAAAAAGGGTATTCTTGGTCAGTTCATAAAATCTTTTTCACTGCAGATTTTTGTAAAAGGAAGGTAGCCAAACACCTTTCAGGATAGGGTTTCAAGTATTATTTTCCTTCATATAGGACACTCTGAGTGGACTTCTGAGGTTCCTTTGAGGCAAGTGTGTTTGAAATTCTTTTAGATTTTTCTTTTTTTTCTCAGCCTGTGTGAAAATTCCATGTTATGCTACACCCAGATCATCATTAAATAACTTGTTTTAAAGTTAATTCTTAGGACTCTCTTGTGCTGCAAGAGCATTCAGATTGCATCATTTAAAATCCAGATTCAGAGATATTTTAAGATTTTTTTCAAGGCCAAAAAAATATCCTCAAACAAAACAGTTCTTAATAGTTTCTCGAAATTGTTCCCTGATTTTACTACCCCCAAATCAACAGCAATATAGATTCTGTCTTCCTTTTAATATGAGGAAACTAGATTCTTTTCATTTCCCCTTTATTGAAGGTTGGTTTTGTTCATTTCAAAGATACTCAGCATGCTATTTCCTTTGAATAGATGACACTGTATCAGGCATCAATTTCAAACAAGTAACCCTTGAGGTCAATTTTTGTTACTGCTATATCTTTCCAATCTTTCTATTTAAATGGAACATCAATAGCAAAGACAGTAATTTCTTTCCTTTTTATTATTCTAGGAGTCTCCTAAAACATCATATCTATCTAAACAATTCCATTGCTGAAATTAAAATATTTCCGTATGCAGGATTAGAACTGATGATAGCTTCTAAACAAGCTATGTTTAAAACTCAAAAATAGTAAATAATTTGAACAACTATTTACTAATAGTAAATAATTTGAACATTCCTTGTCATTTGCTAGTGACGGTAACTATTAAGTACATATTGTTCTGCACAAGGACAATTTTTATACACTTTGGTTGCTGTTGATGAAATGAAAACTTTAAACTAGATTTGTGTTTTCCCGAAAGGTCAGCACCTTGACCTAAAGAAAGTAACTGAACTGGGATAAAGATGTGGGTATTTCAGTCCTAATACTGCTTCCAGTAATGAAAAATTTTGCTGTTGATGATTTTTCCCCCCACACATTGTTTCAAACTGAATTTGAAATCTGAAAAAATTAAGTTACAAAATTTGCACTATTTACTGTATTGCACCATAAACTTCAATATGAAAATATGTTGGATAGGATTTTAAAACTAGAATGTGAAAAATCATTAGAAATTTGAAAAGATTGCCATGTTTTCACTTGCTAATATCTTTTTCTCATGACCTGTACAAAAATCAACATGTAGAACATGCAGTTGGGTTTGCTGTGTTTTGGTTATTATATAAAACTCTCTTCAGGAAGTTGGAAACTATTTCAAAGACCTTTTGATCTCAGTGTATTGAGATAACACTCTGGTAGAGGATGTGCTTCAAGATGCCAATGTGATCAGGCAGATGGAGGCAGAATCTCCAGAATTTTTGAAAATATATTTAAAGTTTGGTTGAAGAAAAGAAATAACAGAAAAACCCTCAACTTCCAATTCTTTCTAGTGATTGTTACATGAATCTCTGAATGTTGACTTGTTTGGAGCTTATTTACCTATTTTGCACCAAAAAAAATATAGCTGGAAACAAATGGTTAATTTCGCTTTTCAGTCATTCATTACAGACACCTCTGAAATTTAACTTGGAATTATTAGCAGATAAAGACAGAGAGTCAAGCTTCAAATAACTTGAATCTGGCATATCTTTTTGTTGCTGTTGTTTTTGTCACTAAATATTCTTAATGGAGTTTAATTTTTGTCCATGAAACAATCAAGTAGGAAATAATTAATTCCTTTTTTCACCAGTATAAAAATAAGCAAACATCAGAAATGCAACAATATTTCCATGGACTGTGGTAACAGTTGCCATGGAGAAAAACATGCTATTTTCATTTAAACCTTTTTTCTTCTCAAATGAAAGAGAAGTTAACATATTGTACAACCAAAATGATGTAGTTTAACTTTAGGTAAATCTCCAATTATAATTTAATTTATTATCGTATTTTTTATCATATTAATTTACTATCATACTTTGATTGTCTTGATCAACTTTTACTGCTTCTCTCACTCAGTTCTAATTTGTACAAGTCAGGGAATAACTGGGGATTACAATAAGTGGGGAAAACAAAAGCCCCAGAGTCATTAGAAGCTGTTCTGTAGTTGTCTGCATGATATATTTTGCTGGCATTTTGGCAATTAACCATGAGCAATGGAGAAACCTCCTCTCTCTAAATGATAAACTTTCTGTAACCATTACCTCTAAAACATCATGAAAACATCTCGGTCCACCCTTACATGATCAACTACTGTCTCTGCTCACCATCACTTGTGTTTTGGGATATGGCACCCTACACTCAATGCCCTGCAAAGCCCACATTTACTCCACCATGGAGTAAGCCAATATTTATTCCACTCAGTAGGAAATTAAGAATGTCTAAATAAAAAAAGCATTGAATATATACAATTATCATTTTGAAGAACAGACCTAACCTGGAAATAAATTTTCATTTCAGCAGTGAGAGAAGGACTTTGTGCAGAATTGTATAAAGCATGAGGTGTCCAGAAATGTCTTCTGAGCTACAATGAGGTGTTTTATCTTCAGTGTGCTTATAGCCACTTCCTGATACTTAAGTGTGTCTTTTTTTAATAATACACAGAGAAGTTTGGGGGGGGCGGGGTGTTCCATTCTGTGAACTCTTGGGTTTATGAATTGCTGAGACTCACTATATGTTAAATGAAAGACAAGAATACTTAACTTTTAGCTATCAATTCCTATATGTTGAAGTCAGGCTGCAATTAGAGGTCTAATCATAATAATTATGGAGCAGCATAGCTTTGAACTCCTCAAGATTTACTGTGACAGGTACAGTTTAATTTGGTAATGAACTTCTACCAAAACGAACTTGATGAAAATGAGAGATGGTGCTTGACAGCATGAAGTGGTCTTTGATCTTTTAAGTAAAATTATATATTTTAAAACCTTAAATTTTATATAGGTGCATGTGAAGGCAATATTAGATTTTTTGAGTAAAGATGAGTTTATAATTGGAAACTTGTTCTGTTGACCCAAGACAAAAGCTGAAGTCTCAACTCCCCTCTGAGCATGTGTTGTTGTTTTTGGGTTCCTGCGGTGGCATGGCGAGCCACAGCCTTCTCGGGAGCTCTGCGGGGTGTCTTAGGGAAAGCAGCTGTGCCATTTCCTGTAGCCCTTCCTGGGCGGCCCGCTCGATCCCGGCTAGCTGTAGCTCCGCAACACGGTGACGATAAAGGAGGCGAGAAGGCTCCCCGCTTGGGGACTGCGGAGGATCTTTATTCCATGGTGGTTCCAGAAACCTAGAGCCAGCACATGTGCTGTCCCCCAAAGGCAGAGAGCCAGCACATGGCATGGTGCTCAAGGCAGAGAGCAGGGGGCTGGTGGCAGGCTGATCCCCAGAGGCAGAGAGAGCTCCAGTAACATGGCCTGGAGCCTCAGTTTATTGGGGGAAGAGGGGGGCAGACAGAGCGCATGCACTCTCAGAGCATAGGGGCGGTACATGGGCAGAGTTGGGGTAACAGGACCAATGGGAGAAACCCAAGGGAGTGGTTAGGACTTAGGGGCGGGGCAAGGGGGGAGCCACATGGAGAGGGCAGGGAAAGGAACGGGGAAATACAGCACCACAAGCATGCATCTTAAAGGTCTGAAAATCACAGCTGCTGAAAACGTATTTAGTTCAGTATAGCTTAGCTACTACATGTTTTACATAATATGTGCAAGTTAGACTCTACTTACAATTTATGCCTCTCTGAATTCATTATTTTTCTGGAAATCTATTTGATTTCATAGTAAAGAACAGTTTTCTCTCTACTGAAGATGCAATACATCAAGATAATGACAGGTACAAGCATAAGTCATCACATTCTCTCAGCACATAATACATCCATGTCATCAGATGTATTCTCTCAGCACATAATACATCCAATACATCAGAATGTGATTTTTATCACATGATTTTAGAGTTCTTCTCTAAAAGGTACAAGACATAAACTGCTTTCAGCAAACGCTAATGAAGAAGTCAAGGTGTAGGAGAAACAAGTTTTGACAGTAAATAGCCTTGCTGTTTTCTTTTTGCATTTAAATAATTAAATCTGATTTCATCCTTGGAGGTTTTTTTTTTTCAAATTGGCTACAGCTTAACTGTAGGGATATTTAATTAGTTTTTGCTGATTTTCTGTCTGCTTTTATTTAGTCAGTGAGTTGATTGCTTCTCTATTACTTGTAAAATTTTCTTTTTTTTCTTCCTTGATTTGTTTTCCATCTCTCTAAAGAATACATTTCATATTCTCTTATTATTTTTTATTTGCCAGAAAATTTTAAAATATGAGGCTGCACATAAAAACAGGCGTACAAGCAGGCAATCTTGTGCTGTAATTAAATAGAGCAACTTCAACTGATTTCATTTGGAGTGAAATCAATCATTCTGGTATCTTGAAAATCCTCAGTGTCTCACTTTTTTTTTTTATTCTTAAAGTAGAGAGGACATTCTTCACTTTTCTCAGCTGCTGTAAATGCATTATTGCTTTCCATCAAATTTTATTTTTACAAGAGTGCACATTTACATTTTACCTGCATTCATACATTAGATTTTTATTGCCCCATAGTAAAATTTACTCCTCATAGACTTGGTATTCATCTCTGCATTATCCTCTTTGAATTAATAGATTATTACCCTGACTTCTTTAGCTGTCTGTGGTCAAAAAACCAAAAATTGTGCATTTGTTATGTCAGCGTACATGATGAGTTTTTAAGGATTCAAATTTATATTTGCTTATACCATGTTCATATATCTTATTAGGATTCTACACATTCATGGGTGCCAGAATCCCCTGTGCTTCCATATTTTACATACGGTTTTTCATAGCATAAAGCCATTCGACAACTTTATTATTCTTTGGGAGAAAATTTCAAAGGAAGTATGTCCTATGCATTTTAGATATTTGGATGCTTCAAGTCAGCCTTTAATTATACCTTATGAGGGAAATGGGCTTCAGATCCCCATTTGAGAAAAAAAAGGGACAAAACTACACCTCCTCTCAGATATGAAAGACCTTTAAAATGCATGAATTTAACATATAAAAATGCACTCTAAACCCAGAAGTTAAATTCAATAAGGCCTGTTTGGTCTGCCAACAGTTGAAACTCCCCAGATAACAGAGCTTCCTTGGCTGGTTAGCCTGTGCAGCCACTAGCTCAAAACTTACATAGTTAAGGAACCAGTCCAGGTCCCGAAGTGTGAACTGTCTCCCTTGCTCTTCCAGCATATTCATTTCATAAAGCATCAGCCATAGGAAAGTTGCCACAGAGCAGTGTTTTGTTGTTTAAAATGAGAATGTGGCACATTTGGAGAGAAGAACTATTCTCAGTGACATTAACACTAATCTGTAATTCTGCATGAGCCTTTAAAAACAGAAAGAGCTGAAAAACTCTTAGTAAGGCAAACTTTGCACTTAGATTTCCGTGATTCCGTTTGTTGTGCAGTGTTGAGGCAAATACTTGTCCCAGAAAAGACAAAGTAGGTATATCGGAAAATATATTTTTAATTTTTAAATTTTTTTTTTTTACATTTGAAACCTATTTTATAGAGGCAGAAAAGATATAACACGGTGTAGAATAATGGCCAGTGTAAAAGCGGTATCTCCCTGTTATTGCAGTGACTGACATTTCCTACACCCATTAAGTGTTTTGCAAAGCCAAGTGAAAAGAAAATCAAGTGTAGAGTATATCTTTCCTTCTTTTCCTGCTTGAAAAACTGTGACTTCTTCATAACTGAGAGGGTATAACTACCAAGGATTCTTAATAGCTGAGTGCCACTGCTTACTAAAGCAAACCTGTAAGAATATTGAAACAAAAAATATTTTTCAACTGTGCTATCTGAACTTTTTATACCATGCAGTAAAACATGAAAATTAACCCTTCCTGTAATAAAGCAAGGAACCTGTTAAGATCATTGCAGACAGAAGCTTTTTGTTACTATAGGAGTGGAGAGGTAATGAGCTAAAATGGCAGTGAGTGCCTTTGACCTCCTGCCCTGCAAGGTCTCGGCTGGGCTCATCACCAAGGGAAGCAGGGCCAGGTCCTACACGTGTGGACCTGTCAGGTCTGTTGTGTTGTTGTCAGACAGGCTTTGGAGCCAGTCGTTCAGCACACCACAGCAACAGCCTGCGTGCTCTGCCTGTCCTTTGGCTCCCAACATCCCCCATAGCCCAGCAGCCCTGAGAAGCTCAGGGGATCCAAGGAAATGGGTCTGTTGGGAAATAGGGCCAGCAGCCATCCGCGGGGCTGGTACTCTGTTATTTAGGCAGGGACCAGGGTAAGGTTCCACAGAGAGTTCTGCTGTGCCTTCAGTTTTAATGCAGAAAAATCACTGGCACAGGTGTACTTGTCAAAGCATTGTCCTTCCTGGTGTCCCTTAAAAGAAGATAGATTAGTCTAGCTGCAAGAAATAAAATACTTCATCATAATAACTGTGCCATAATTCAGTGACTGGGATGAGAAAAAGCATATTGTTAAACATTTAAATATACCAGATGGGAAGTTTAACTTACTCATTCCTGTCTCAGTCTACCTAAAACTCTCACTCTTTTTGTCAAATGCACGTATTAATATTTCTCCTTAAACTATCTGAGACTGAGAGCATGTTACATAAAAAGAATTAACAGAATTAGTTAGAATGATTTTGATAGATGATTTGTGTGAAAGCTGGGTGCCATGAAAGCTGCTGGGAGTTTCAGTATTTATTGTGCAAGTATAAAAGCTATCCTTTCTGAGATTAACAAGTGTTGTGGATTTAACCTAGCTGACGGTCAAACACCCACCCACCCAGCAGCTTGTTCACCTACAGTGGGACAAGGAAAGAAAACAGGAAGAACAGGCATGAGAAAGGTCATAGGTCAAGCTTAAGACTGTAAAATGCCAGTGTGGGCAAAACACACTCAACTCAGGGAAAATTACCTTAACTCTTTGCTAACTAAATTAAATATTTAATTATTAACCTGACAGTGAGAAACAAAAATACAAACAAACAACGCCTTTCCTGCCCCATTTTCAAGCTTCAACTTCACTCCTTCCTTCTTGATTCCTCTACTTCCACCCTTGTTAGTGCCACGCCTTCATCCCCTTTGGCAAGGATACGGGCAGAGTAAAAGTGAGGGCAGAGAGTTAAGGTCAGCACATGGTGGTTTTTCACCTTAAACTGCCCAGCTGTGACAGTTTCTGAGTCTTTATGCAATGGTCTTTGTAAATCAAATCTGTCTGAGATCTGTCTGTTCATATATGTGTATATATGCTTTTACATATGTTTGAAAGTTTCATAATTTAAAATTATTAAATGACAGCTACTTATTTTGTCTTCCAGAATCTGAACTCTTCTTCACACCCAGAATCTCAATGATCAGTCCTCATAGCTGGTCTTACCAAGCCTGCAGTGGTGTGTTAGCTCTGCACAGGTGTGGGTTATAGGCCAGACAGTGTGAGCTGAACCTTCATACTACTTGTAAGGTTCCAGTTTTGAGTTCAGAGCAGTTGTCAGCCTGCCAAATTTTTCCTCGCTTGGAGACTGACGTTTCTCAATACCTAAAGGAAAAGAATTACCTCTGTGTTTGGTTCATAAAAATCAAGGCATTTTTATGAAACACATACATTTCCTACCAACACAGGATCTGCTCAAAATGCTTATTTCAGAAGGTTATCTTAGGGAAATACTTAAATAAATACATTTATATACCCACTATACACATCAGCTTCTGAATTAAGGATCTTCTATCCCTTTGAGACAAGTTCAATGCAGATAACTTATCTTTCTTTCAGCTATCATGTTTAGACTCTCTAAAAACTAAACTCAGCAATGAAGTAAGAGATGCATTTAACTGGCACAAAAAGATCCTAGGGTAAACTGACACAAATTCTGTGCTGATGCCAAAGAAAAGGACACTTGAGTTATGTGCAAATCCTGTTCTGCATCTTGCAGATGAAATTCAAACTTTTTCTTGGTCTTGACTTTCTATCAAGATGAGTGCTCTGTATACTAGGGGTTAGCAAAAGCACTGCTTGGAAATGACACTTCTTGCACCTCATAAATTGAAATGTTTTGCAAGAGGTTTAACAGTTCCCAGCAATCAGCATTTCTTCCTGGAAGCTGGTTAGAGGAGTATATTTACAGTATTTTGTATCTTTTTGTTAATATATTTACTTTCCAATCTTCTTTTTCTTTTTAGAACTCTCTTCTTTGATCCTCTTTTTGTTTTCCTGCATCAGTGACCTTTTCCTATCTGGTGCTTTCTCTTCACGGCCTGACATACAGCACTCTTCAGACTATCTGTATTTTTTTCCTCAAACCCCTACCACCATCAAATTTCTAATTTCCTCTAAATGTTAAAATCAGTTGCTAAACAGCATGTAGGAATCACTTCTGAATGTGTGTATGTGGCATTTTAGAAGGCCCTTTAGGAGGCGAAATGTCACCAGCAGAGCCATTTGGTTAGAATGAGAAAAATTTTAATAAATTATTTATGTCTGGTATTTTGTAAGAACAGCTTTATTTGATAGTGTTGTATTTTGTTTGGACCTAACCTAGGTCCAAACTTACTTGTAGGACCAGTTAAAATTAATACAGCATTATGTGTATATTTAGAGATTTATTATAGCAGGAGAGACAATTTTTTTAAAATGTATATAGTACAAGTCCCTAGTGCCCACAGGTTCTGCACACTTGAAATATAAGCACACTGAAAAAAATCTGAAAATTCAAAAAATAACAAGCATGGTTACTGCAATACTGGAAAGTATTACCATTGCTTTGACTAAACAGCAAGTAATGCAAGGAAAATTTTACATGTTCTGGACAATTGGTTGGAGGAAAAAAAAAAAGGAATTGTTCAGAGAAAGCAATTCACTGATGTTTGGATGAAAAACTAGAATGTGGGTTTAGGACATATAAGAAGTTAATGCTGCATTATTCAACCAGCAGATAGTGCTGATACCTGACTTGCATTCCAGCAGGCCTCAGGATCAAGGACAGGCATAATTGGTACTGTAACATAATCTATAATACAGCAAAAACAATAACAATGCCAAAACATATAGGATAACAGAGTGATTAATGTTTCTTAGATAACGTCTATTTTAAACTTAGACTTTCTAGTCTGATAAGATACCTTACCCATCTGCAGGATGGTTGTCATGATAGGAATATCTGATTGCTTTTGTAATTAGCCAAATGCTTTCTAAGTTTTAAGCTGTGGTCAAAGTGCATAAATCCAAAGCCTTCCCCAAGAAAAAGAGATGAAACAAACAAACAAACAAACAAAAACCACTTGTTTCATTTTTTCAAACCAAGCTCCACACATTAAAACGGGCTTTGGGGTGCAGGTGTAGAGCAGGGATGCCCTTCATAGCTCTATGGAGTCTGACAGCCAGAAGGGCTGAGGACTGCATGTGCTGCCCTCATCAAAGTGCAGAAAGGCCCAGAGCATCACAATGCAATATCATAGATACATGAAAAAAAATATGTTTGTAATGAGCTTCCTTATTCTGAGCTAGAGTTGTATTTTGCTGTATAGCTGGGGTCAGCCTTAGGCAGAGAAAAAAGGGGAATTGCATGATTTAATTTTCTCTTGCAATATGCTGTAATCATCTCAACAAATGTAAATTCAGATTGGTATTTGCACTTTTGTGAGAAGACTGATAAGTTCAATTAACGATCAGCGAGCTGTCCCCAAGAAAAGCACTGTTTACTTGGGACAGCAGCACTGCAATGAAAATGAAAATGAGATGTTAGTGCCTGTCTTGCTTAAGAATGGTCTATTAATATCCCTGAAGAAATATAAAACTAAATCTCTGCCCTCTGACTGTTCACTCAGCTCCTGCCCAGGTTTTGGCCTAGTACACAGCTCACACTAAGAGCTGATGTGTGCTGGGAGCAGCACCATTAGGTCAGCAAGAGAGCCACAAGTAGGCAGGACAGGATAGACAGGGCAGCACAAAGGCCATCATGCAGCTGTTATCACCTGCTGCTTGCTGTCTCCTCCAGCCATTGTCTCTTCCATCCTTGCATATTAATTGCTCAAAGTTTCTTCTGTATCCATTAATTTATGGAAATGACATAGACCAAACTTCCAAACTAGAGGTTATAAATACATCATCTTACCCAAGAATATTTTGAAGCAGATCCGGTAGCAGCCAGACTGCTGAGGCTTTCATTCTTTCCTGTGTGACACAGGGGACACCTGTGCTGTGAGGGAGGAGGAAGAATGAGTACTCCCACCCTTTGCAAGGTAAGGGATTTGGTCACTGGCATGTGAGTTAAAAGTTAGAGAACTTGTGAGTCATGGGTTACTGAAGTGATGAATGAGTGAATTCATGGTAGCCTGTACAAATAAGATTGAGTGTTTGTTTTCCTTTCCTCTAAAAGTAGAGTTCAATTTACAGAGTATATTGTCCTCTAAATTTAAGAGATTCAAATGGACCATGACACCACCCCTAGTGCTTGTTATAGCTGCCACAGTCCCAAGTCATTAATTTGCAAACAGTATCTATTTTTTCAGCCCAGGACTGCCAATTTTCTAAGTGTAAAGTCTAATTTCCTTTTCTGCCTCTCTGACTAGGCCAATTATTTCAAGTATTCCTTGGTGGGGGGAAGAAGATTTGGACAGTGACATCTTAAAAGGCTTTTCACTTGCATGGTTTCACCATAAGATTTTGGTCTTACAGGCTCCTAACATTTTCTAAATTCTTAGGACCATCCTTTAGTTCACTCTCTTCTTTTTGGGCATACTGCTGACTGAATTCCTGGCTTCCTGTATATAATTTATAGCCCTAACATGGTAGCCTTTTGCTATTCTATGGCGTTACAGGATTTTTCACATGGGGTATTGATCAGAACTAGGAATACAGAAAAACAAGAATTTATTTTTTTCTGTAAGCTGTAACAGTTCAATTGTGCTGCATTTAAATAATTTACAAGTAAATAGGGTTTCTATATTAGAGAATGCCATCCACTCCGTCTTAAAAATTTCATTTTGATAGCTTTTTCCTAATGTCAGCTTTCTAAATTCCTCTATTTATAACTGACATAATCCCTTGCAATTGAACAGAAAAAACAGCACTTCTTGTAACAGTAATTTCTGAACAAGCATTTGCTTTCTGTTCTGTATATGGGGATTGGAGTTTTATTTAGGCAATGAGTGTATATCTCAGCTAAAACTAGAAAATGTTGCTGTCAAATGCTTATTCAATGCTATTTCAGTACTGGGATAAAAAATTAAAAATTATAATATCACATACTGCATCTTACTGAGGATGCCTAAGAGATCTAAAAATTACTGTGGATTCAGCTACAAGAATCCCGTAGGTATTGCATGCTTTAGAGGCACAGAAATCCACAGTTCCATATGGCAAACTGGAATCAGATCCAAATGGAATAATTGTTTTGTGGCTAAGGAATAAGTTTTCTTTCACTGTATAAAGTAGATTTTCACTTAATTTTCACCCGATTGTGCTTTCATAATTTAAGATAAAATTAATTTTTTTTTCTGGTACTACTGCTGTGAATAATGTTAAGACAAACAGGATCACATACTTACTTGGACCTTAATAGATGATCAGACTATTAATTTCTTCTCTCAAACCATACAACTGTATGATTTCATCTCCATTTAACTAGATAATATCTCCTTTTTTCAGGCCATTACCTTTAAAGGAGTAATGGAAAGGTTTTTCAGACAGTGAGGTAGCAAAACCTTGTCAAACCCCCAGATTTTATTGGTTCAGTTACAGAAACATTACATGTTGTGGAAGCTGAAGGAGGTACACTAGAAAGGCATGTTTCTCAAATTATCCGTTTGTTTCTATCTAGGAAATAATAGATATGATTTAATTTTGGGCATTGTTCTTAACAGGAAATAGTCCAAAATTTACATTTTAAAATTATGAATAAATTTGTTTTATTTTGTGGGTCTTATCTAGGTTAAGGAGGAAAATACCACGGTGTAATGAAGTTTTGACTAGGCCATGTGAGACATGAAAACCAGCAGTAGTAGTCAGCATGGTAAAGAATTTTCCTTTTGAGTTTATGACAAAAACATACCTACTTCTTTTCTTTAGGTAGCATTTTATTATCATCATAGAGCATCTGAAATTTTACTTCAAGACTACCTTTTAGCAGACTGTTTCTATCCACTCATCACTCCTAAACCTGAGGTGAATATGTCATACCTTTCCTTACAAATGAGGTAGAAGTTCCAACGTTCTTTATTGAGGATTTCCTTTTTTCTACATCGAGAAATGAATATAAATGACCATAAAGAATATTCACTTTATCTGAGGAACAAAATCAGCTGATAGAAGTTTCTGACTGAACTGTAGCTGCAAAATGTGGTAAACACAGTGAATCATTTCATTCAGCAAGGATAGCTACAACTGCTAAGCAAATACCCATGGAAAGATTTACGTCTCCGTAGACCTTGCAGGAAATATCAAGTTTTTTATATCAAAAAGAAAAGTTTATTCTGTATTTACCGATCTCAAAACAGATCAAAAGACTGAATCACTTATTCACTATATCACTTTTCCCTAAGAAGTGAGTATTTTTTAATAAATATTAACTTTCTTCAATGAAGGTCAGGAAGTTTAAATAACACTTGTCACCAGTATTAGTTAGAAAGGCATAGAGCACCTTCCCGTTGCAGATGGGTTGCAGAAAAAGTTAACTGCTAAACACTAAAGCTCTTTTAAGTGTGAGGAAACTTAGTCTTGGAAGAGTCCTACAACTTAATAACATTACAGGGAGGACCATAAGACCTAAGACCAACATTCAGTGTGTTAACAGAACAGCTGAGGATAAGATACTTTTCTTCTCAGAAATGACTGCTATAGAATGGCATATGCTCTTGCTTTCCTTAGCTGCAGAAATTTCACCAATTAAATTAAAGCAAATACATAGAAATGAAAGGCAGATGGAAGCACAGGAAATGAAAAATTAACTCCAAAACCTTGAATTCAGTCAAGTTCTAGTCCACTGCAAATGGTTTCTCATCAGGAAAAGACTTACACTGTTTTTTTGTAGGTGGTGTTATCACCTACACTTACAGTAGAATTCTCTGATATCAGACACTTATTGAACTCTAGATGAAAAAAAGTATAGCAGATAACCCTCGTGCATGTATATTTCTTAGCTGGACAGTTTGTGCCTGTTGTTTATCTTTTATTTTTTTAAATAATGTGGTGGGAGTGATCTTATGTACTATTTTTTGTTTTTTCCTTCACACCTGGAATCTCAGTGGTCAGCCCTCATAGCTGGTCTTACAGCGCCTGCAGTGGTTTGTTAGCTCTGCACAGATATGGATTGTAGGTCAGACAGTGTGAGCTGAACCTTCATACTGCTGGTAAGGTTCCAGTTTTGAGTTCGGACCAGTTTTCAGCCTGCCACTTTTTTCCTTGATTGGAAACTGATATTTCTCAATCTGCTGAAACACCCCCAAAAAAACCCCACTGATATAATTTATCCAAACTAAATTGTTGACAGACTGAACTAAATAAAGTATTTAATAACAGACTGGGAAGTCCAGTGAAGTATTACTGAAATGGTTACATCATATAGACATAAAGAAACTGAGGGAATTTTGTTCATTTAATAGGGATGAGAAAATATGGGGGGATGTAATTGCAACAATCCATTGCATTAAGGTTGGGTTATGCAAAAGAGGGAGACAAAATAATCTCAGAGCTGCACAATGAAAGGACGAGAGACCATATTCATAGGCTGCAGCAAAGAAATTCCAGATAGATATAAGGAAAATGTCTTAACAAACAAATGCAGTGGACCACAGAAATTGTGAAGTCTTTATCCTTAGAGATTTTTGAAATGAGACTGTCTTGAGCAAACTAATCTGTCTTTGAAGCTAGTCCTGCATTACAAACCTGAATGATCCTTTCCAAATTAATTTTTCCTGTGATTTCTATGAAGTATAGCTGAACAACAACATTGCCAGTTCTGGGTTTCCCAGTACAAGATAGATAAGAAGTCACTAGGGAGAGATCAGCGAATGGCCACAAAGATGATGAAGGGACTGCAGCATCCCTCCTGCAAGGAAAGGCTGAGAGAATTGGAACTGTTCAGACTGGAGAAGGGAAGCCTTTGGAGGATCTCATCATTGTATATAGGTATCTGAAGGAAGATACAAAGAAGATAGAACCATGTTCTTTTTAGTGGTATCCAGTGAGAGGATCAGAGGCAATGGACACAAACTGGAACACAAGAAGTTCCCTCCAAACTTCAGGAAACACTTTTTCCCTGTGAGGGTGAACAAGCACTGGTTCAGGTTGACCAGAAAGACTGTGACATCACCATCCTTGGAGATACTAAAAAGATGTCATGGTACTGGGCAATGATGTCTAGGTGGCCCTCCTTCAACAAGGGAGTTGGACCATTGGACCTCCAGATGTCACTTCCAACCTCAGTCTTTCCATGCTTCTGCAATACATGTAATGTTAAAAAATAATTTTGAGACTATATGGCCAGTACAGATCAATCCTGTGAGTTTCTCTTTTTCTTCCCATAGTTACAGCTCTAAATGACCTGAATGTCAGCATATTCAATATTCAGTGATGGTTTCGGTCCAATTAATAAAACATGGAAGTTTTATTATATACATATTACTAATTACTGGAAACTAATTGTCTAAATTCCAATGAAAACAGGAGTTACAAGTATTCATAACCTTCACAGACTTTATTAGGATTAATTTTTTAAATGACATTTGTTTTAGTCATAATGAGGCATTATGCAAGATGTCTTGTTGAAAGATGTCTTGTCTTGTCTTATGTTGAAATGTCTTGCTAGGTCCCTGAAAATACTATGTAGCCAAATTCCCAAATAAATTGAAAAGCCCCTCCTTCCCTCTCTCCATCACAGCTACCTGTTCTTCTGTACTCACAGGAAGTCCAAGGAGAAAAAAAAACAACCTGAGCTTCAAACTGAGATTCAAATTGAAAGTACTTGGCAATCAAAATTTATTCCCAGTTTGAACTCTAATACACAGAGTTCTTTCAAGGTTAGGCAATAATTTTATAAAAGAAAAAATTATGATATCTGCTGGTGCCTGCACCTGTATCAGCAATTCAATTAAATAATTGGACCGTTCTACTTTATTCTGGAAGCAACGTTTTCCCTGGAGTAATTAATGTTCAAATGGAAGCGAAACCAAATGCAAACCAAGCAACTGTATGTGACATGATTAAGACAGTCTTAGGTTTATTTCTCCAACAGTGCTGGCTGTATAAAGCAAAAGCTCAGGTGAACGTTTAGGTCTCTTAGCTAACAAGACTGTAAACTGCAGTAGCTGTCTGGCATCTTTTCTGTCTGAAGAACTCTAAACTTTTCATAAGTTCTCTCTTTGTTTGCTATTTTCTTTCTTCTCAGAGTTCTAATGAGGTAACCCAGAAGAATAAACAGGACTTTTCTGAGGAATCCATAGGTAATTCACCAAGGTACCAAGGCCACAGCCCAGTTCAGTGTACAGATTTCTGTTTTGTCCACATCCTTGCCAGCAAAAAGAGGAACAGGAATGAACCCATGTTTGGGTTGTTTTTGTTGAGGTGTTTTTTGTGACAAATCAACCAATTCTCTGTTTTATTTACGAAATAGACAATGGCAGTTCAACAGGACTTGGGTAAGTACACAAGGAGCATCACCAGTGAGGGAACATTAGGACAGAGTAAAACGCTATGGTAATAGGGATCAAAAAATAATTTAGATATCCAAAGTTGTCAAAATGCGAGTCTAAAATCTGGAGCTGTTCAAGCCCCCTTAAATTGCTGCAAACAGAGGAACAAGGAATTCCTTCATGGATATCTACCTGAATTCATAATTATCAGGTTTGTTTGAAAGTTCTGAAATCTTTTCTCACAGTCAGGCTTCATATTTTATGAACTTTACTTCATATGTAGTGAAACACCTCAGCAGGCTGAAATGGCTGAAAAACTCAGCATTCGTACATTTAAATACAAATGAATAATAAAACACAAAAAGGTAAAAATGTAAAAGATGTACTTCTTGAATCAGAAAACAGTACCAGTAGTTCCCTTTTCTAAAACATTTGGTTTAACTTTTCATTTGTGATTGGTCTCTGGCCAAATAGACTTTGGATTATCTACACAAAAAACAAATCACTCATAAGATTTCTGGAAAATGTCTCCAGAACCTGACAACCAGAATATGATTTACTTACAGCATTCTTGTAGAAAACATGATGTGTAGACTTGTATTCTTTTACTTAAGGAAAAGAACCAACTAATTGATCTGCTTGAGTGGCATTATGAGCACTAGACAGCATTAATAACCAGTAGTGTAACACAGACCTGCTTTGCTCTTTGAAAGAATGGATATGTTATGAGTCCACCCTGATAACAAATCCTTGTCTCTGTTCTTCTAAGCTGGGACAACTCTAGATCTTTCAAAATCCCACTCCTACTCTTCCTTCTATATTTATACCAGAAACTGCCAGGGAAAAAGTGAAAGAATGGCATGAAATAACCTTCTCCATTTAATTTCTAGCACATTCCTTGACACAATTTTGGCCTGTGCCAGCTAGCATTGTCTATGTCAATGCACAGTTCAAGGGATGGTATGAACCAAGAACTCTTTCCAGTTCACATTTTGTGTACAGTTTCCCAGGAAATGCACCACTGTGGACCTCCCTCTTGACTCCAGTGCCCAAGAATTGTCCCTGGCCTATTTTAAACCCTTTGTTTTGGTTTCAGACCTTAAAGACTGTGTTTCTTCCACTCATGAATTCCATACCTGAATTCTTGGGGCTTGATATACCTGGAGTTACCATCTAGTGACAGAAATAAGAGGAAAGGTTCCAGCTGTATTATTCCCATGTGGTACATGGCATAGTACCAGCCCATCAGAATATGCCTCCTATTTTAGAGTAAGCAGCAGCCTGAGTAGAATTGTGGTTTCCACAGTTTTGACACCCACTGCTGCAGTTTTAGCCATGGTTCAAATTAAACCTCTCTCTCAGTAAATTTGAACACTACAATGCTGCAGGCAGGTAAAGTAAAAGCTGAGGTTTCAGGTTTCAAAAATTTGAAATACTTTCTATGGCTGTCATAGGAAAGGAAAAGGCCATCTCTGGATATGTTAAATGAAGATAATCAGAACACGACCCAAGAACATTTCTATTTACAATAAAAAAACTTTTGCTTAGGGAGTCAGGCTGCTTCATGTCTTGCTGTCAGCTCAGCAGTAAGAATGGAAGCAGATGTAGCCTTTCCCTAATTTTTTGTTGTTTCATACTTCTCAAGTACTTCCAACCCCAATTTCCTGGCTAGAGCTAGGATTTTTTAACTGCCTGTATAAGAAGAGACTGGTACATGATGTCCAGCATAACTGTGTGTGTGACAGTGGTAATTCTCGTTCATCTATACATTTAAATTGTTTAGGAAACTATTTGTCTTCCTCAGAAAAAGAGGTGAATTTGGTGTTCTATTCTCTAGTTACTTCTATTTCTCTTTTATTCGTTTGTGACTGGGCATAAAAGCACTGAATGGATTCTTCATTTTTTTTTTATATGGGAACATAAATACACGCTACAGTTGTGTCCCATGGATTCACAGTTGAATGAAACACTAAAGTGCTATCTTTTTTATGTGACACTCAATTTTGTAAGCTAAGCAGCAGTGTAAAGTAGTCTGAAGATCCGCTTGATTTGAAAGATAATTGCATATGCTTATGAGACTTTTAACAACTGTGATTTATTACCAAGTAGTTTATATTCAAATGCATTAATAATATTCTGAAGGAATGCAAACTCTTGCCTGTGACAAAAGGATTCATAAAGACAGTTAGTGTTTCATGACATGATGAAATGACAGCTTTCACTTCAGTGTATATAAATTGCTAAAAACGTGGTGTGACACCTTTGCTTTGCTGTCAAAGGTTTTCCATCTGAATATATGCCTAGTCCTCCCTGCTGCTCAATAGACAAGTAGAATATTTTGGTTTCTGAGGAAAGCAATAAGGAACTACCATCTCTGCAACTTTAAACACCTTTATTTTGCTCCACTGAAACTAGTACATATGGAAAACAATCCAGCAGTCAACGTGGAAAATACAAAATGCCAAAGGGTTTGCACAGGGTATCCAGAGTAGGCAACATAATAGTGGTTAGACTGCTCTTGAAGTGAGCAGGGTGGAATCTAATTTAGGAATGGATTGAGATTAATTGGATACAAAATGACTAAGCAGATAAAGGGACTAACTGAGCTGAAAATGGCTGGGGAAATGTAGAGTCTATATGGTTCACAGTGCACTTCCCCTTTCTTTCTACAAGTATTCAGAAAGAGACTGTTAAAAAAGTGTGGGAGAAACCAAATGTCTCAGGAACACCACGGCCTCATTCCAAGTTTCAGGGAAGACTTCAGTGCTTTGTCTCTGGTTGTGTTAAGCCTCTCTCCAGGTGCACAGATCTCAGTCTAGATTTCTCCACATTTCTGATCAATCATCCCAGGAAAGTAGAATAGCATCTGCAAGTGAATTTGTTGTACAGAGATCTGAATTTTGCCTGTATATAGATACTAAGCAGTTTATTCATTATGAGGAAGCTAATGTCTGACACTCTTATGAGGATATATATTTAATTGAGGGAAGCACATTCCTGTGATGGGTACAAAAGGGGGAAATTCCTTCACACACACCAGTCATTGGTAGTAAGACATAACCTTTGTTTACTTTTAGCTTTAACCTCTCTCCCTTTTAAATTGTGCAGTATATTTCTCCAAGCACAGGTCATGAAATGATGCCACACCAAAATAGGTGTATGTCAGGAGTGTTGCATGGTGAGGGAAGGGTGGAGGGCACCACAGGCAGCTCTAGCCCCACATACCAGGTCCCTCTCTGGGGACAAGTCAGATGTGGGAAGTTAAATGGGACTGGAAATGCTCTCCCCAGTGAGTTGATCAGGAAGTAGGAAGGCTTCAGCTGTATTACCTCTGAGCTGGCCCTGAGCTCCAGCAGCCAAACCCACAGGAGAGAAGATGAATCCAGGGCTCTTACGTTTACCCCAGTGCTGCCAGTGCTGTGGAAAACAAAAGGACCTGGGTCCAGTTCCTCAATGTATCAAAATAAAATCAGGAATGTCTTACTGCTGCTGATGGTGCTACCACTCTCCCTAAGAAAAAAGTGAATTGTAATCTACTTTCTGTTTCTAGCAAATTATATTCTACTTATTTTTCACCACTTCTAATTTCAAAATCTTTTTCTGCGTATGCTTATTTAATAGCTTCTCTTCGTTTGCTAGTCTTTACAATGAATTTTTGACCTTCTGTCTGTAGATTGTATATGCTAATGAATGTCTTTCATTTCCTTGGAATGTTTTCAAATATTATTTTTATAATCCTTAATGTTGAGCTTACTTCTGCTACACTAGTAAATCAGAAATATCAGAAAGTCTGGGATGGTTGATATATTTTTACAGTCCCTAGAATATTTAAATCATGATTTTGTATAAAAGAATGATATTGACAGGCAGAACATGGAAAAAGATGGCTAGAATTCCAATTGTATTGTAAAAATCCACTTTATCTTTCAGAGGTTTTTTTTCCTGTAACAGATTGGTTTTTTTACATAATATCTTTTCTCTTAGCAAGGTGTATTTCTGTCCTCTGTTAAAGCAGATACAAAATCTTTAGAATATCAAGAATTAGGCTCTCCTGCTTCATCATTAGTATTACAGACTGAGTTGAAAGAATTTTAACAATTCTGAAGGTCAGTAACAAGGACAGAGACATAATACACTATAAGTTGTGGTTATAGTAACAGCAATTTCATTATAAAATTGAGCTGGACTAATGACTGTGACTTTAGTGGTTCTAGTGGACAGAGTTTGTTTCTTCCATGGGTTGGGATGCTTTTGGCATAGGCCAATGCAGAATTATAAGTAGGATAATTCACTAGATTCAAGTGAACTTAGCTTTTCATCATTCAATTAGGTTTTCACTTCTAAATGTAATGGCACTCAAAAGACCTGGTAAACAACAAACACAAAATTTCAGACACAATGATGATGATGTCATCTTTCTTCAGGTCAGAATTGGGCTTTTACGATTTTCTACTTGGAAATGTGTTAACCAAAACTATAGAAAACTATAGAAAAAGAGAAAAAAGGATGGGACAATTCTTGCAGTTAGTCTGGAACTATAATTACACTGTAATACTAATATTCTTCCTTGTCTATGACCAAGATTTTGAGGCAGCCATCAGTGGAAAATAATCTGTTTCATATAAGTAATTAATTATTGAATACTTAATAAGTATTTATACATTATACTTCTTTTTAAATATTCTCTTAAATTGTTCTTTGGCTTTGTCAGGAAAATTGAACTATTAAATTATTTCCTCTCTGTTTTATGTAAAAAGACAAAAAGTGTTCTTTTCTTTGAAGCTATTGCCCTCCTTTTGGCCTGATAAGCTTTCTTTATGGCAAATACAGACTTCTTTCCTGAAATTCCAGGCAGAACTTTAAACTTAGTTCCTGGCTTCTCTTTTAGCTGCTTCTTCTGTTGCTCAAAAACATTTGAATGGATTTCATCTTAGGTTTATAGCACTGATTTAATTTCTTATTCACTTTTTTGGACGTGGTTGTGCCACCCCCTTTGCAGGGGGGCTGGCTATCTGCTAAAGCTTCTCTCCATCCCTACGTATAGGTTGCAAAGAGACAGACATACTTACAAAGAAAGCCTCTCTCTCAAGTGTCCTTGAAGATGGCTTAGCAAGAAGAGGAAGAGAAGGTGTAAAAGAGGATGCAAATGTGTAGCTGTATAATTAAGAAGTCATATAGGAGATTAGAAACTGATTGGAAAAGGCAAGGGAGAATACAGAGAAGTACAGTTTGGGTAAAAAATATTGTCTAGCTATTCCTCTCCTTATTTGTATTCAAGAAACAAAGACCCAGAGAAAATACTATGTCCCCGATGAGCTGTTAACACTAGCCTATGTTACCTGTGAGTAGGTAATAACTTTCCTCTAACACTTGGGGAGAATTAAGTTTCAGTGCGTGATAGCATGTATATGTATGCATGAGTATATACGTATTCATACACATTCATATAGTAGTGTATGTGTTAGTAAAGCGTAACACAAGCTATACTGCTGGTGTAGTACTTCTCTATTATTGTGTATATGCATGCAAAATACACATGCTAACATAAATATATAATATTACTTGTAACATGGCTTTACACATATGTAAGGAAATAGGCACATTTTTGCCTTTGAAAGTATAGCTAGCAAAAGAGTTTGAATAGTCAGGTATCAGAATGGCTGAGGACATCACATGTCCAAAAATCTAATCTAATTAAAATTTTGTGCATGATCTGCCTCTGGTACACCAGCAGCTTGTTGCTGAAACAGAAGTGACTAATCTTAATGTGGAAGGGGAAGAGAGAAAGAAACAGCCTTCAACAGTTCCTTTTCCCCAAGTGCTAGACAGTCCTTGCAGTGCCAATTTAGAAATCTCCATTTGCTTTAACTGATTTCTCAGTCTGAAGATTAAAATTTCTACTGCTTATTGTTTGGAATTTAGGATATAGAGATATCCAGGAGACTGTATAAACAAGTTACCTGCTATTTAAAGTAGAAGTGAAGTAATTCTTTTGTATATTTAATTTTCAAGATTGGTATTTAGACTTACCCTTCTGTAGCCAGCTGAATTTCTACAAGAGTTTTTAGTCAAATGATTCCTGGCAAACACTTGGAAATTAATTTGTCTTGAATTAGCAATGGACTTCAGATTGAGAAGACTTTTCAAGGGAAAGTATTCTACAAGCTTCCCTGCCACACTTCCTACATATGAATTCACATAGAGGTGTAAATATAGGAATTTCTGCATTGGAAATTACCCCTCCCTCAAAAGAAGTTGAAAAGTAGAACTTTAACCTTTCTCAAGGTCTCTCATTTCTGCTAGGAAAGTCCTTAACTTACTAAGCACTTTTTCTCCAGCTTGCTAGCCACTACTCTGCCTCCTTGAGCTCCTTGAATTGCTTCTCAGAAATCAGGGATAAAGGCAAGGAAACCCTGCAGAGGAATACATAGGGATCTGTGCAGGACAGGCTGTTAAGACTTGAAAAGAGAAAAAGTGGAATTCTACACTGCTCCCTGCAGTCAGGCAGTGGTACCACATGGAGCTGGTCACAAAAAATTAACGAGGGACTTGGGCCTGGAATGGGCAGGGTGTTGGTTGAATTTTGAGGGAAACAGGGCTGAGTGAAACTTAAAGTGCTTAATAACTATGTGCTTGTAGAGAAAAAGGTAATGGACAACCCTTCGTCTGGGGAGAAATTTTTTAGAAAACTATGGTGATTGTGTTGGCTGGAGGGAGGACTTGACAGAACCAATGAATCACTAAATGTTCCCCACTCTCCGCATGACAGGCTGAAAGACCCAAACACAATCTTGACTGCAAAAATGCTGACAAAATAACAAAGGAGTCTTTGCCACTTGATACATATATAGGTAAACAAACAGGATTTTCACATAAAGTTGTTTCTTTCATTCAGTTTGGAGCTGCTCAGGTATTTAGATGGATACTGAGGTTTGTATAAGTGTGTGGGCAATATTATGTGGACCTGAAGGACACAGGAAGGTAATTTGGATAAAACATTTGAGGCTTTCAGAGACATGAACATCTTCCCTGTTTCTCAGCTACTCTGTAATGTACAGCAGAAGTAGGACACTCCTCCTTTTGAGTTTATACATGATGTGAGTTTTAACTGTCTGTAAAGCCAGAATTGCTGGTACAGAAGATGTTAAGTTTTGGGGGAATAACACCCTTGGGTGTCATTAAAAAGGAATCTGGAATATCACAGAATAATCAAACATCACGATGGAGCACGATGCAGTTGCTCTTCTTCAGAAGAAAATGCTTTCAACTGAATTTCCAGTGCCCCTTCCTTACACAGCCTGCGTGTTCTCTTGGGTCTCTGGTTCTATCCACACTCTCCAGTACAGTTCAGGTTGGGAGGGCTTGAAGCTGGTGTGATTACAGTGACATGGTTAAGCCAATTGGAGCACATGAAGATTTAGATAATTTGTCTAGTTTAAATAAAACTTAATTTCATGAAAGAAGCAGATGACCAGGGAAATTTGGGAAGGTAAAGAAGGAAGATTAATAAGAATAGATTTAGTTGTAACTGTCAAGCTTTGAAGACCTCATTTGCAAGTCACCTGCTGGTTCCTTACTTCAAATGCAAAGAAAGGATTTACAAATCTACTCATTTTAATTTAGGATTTATTGGGATAATCTGTAAATTAATTGTAGGAATTACATATAGCAAGTAGGATTTATAAGCCTAGAGGAGGATTATAAAGTGTGATGTAGGATTAGTAAATCTACTGTATGTATATAAATATATTTCCAGATGTCTAGAGCTATTACATACAATAGTTAAATCATATTGTTAAATTAATGATGTCTAAATCAAAAATGACTAAAATACTTTTTTTTAACCTAAAGGCAACATAAGACAAGTTGGTACAAAATCTAAAAAAGGCATATAAACACATATAATTTGTAGAACAAAGTCAGTAGAGAGTACATTTTACCAATTTAAATGTACGTTAAGAAGCAGAAGAAGGGGATATACTGAAATAGTGACTTTTCCTAGCTAGATTTAATTTTTAGAAACCCGCCTGGTTGGAACAAAGCAGCAGTCTAAAACAATCCTTTCAGTGATCATATACATGATGGTGAGGGGAAGTCAAGGGAGTGTAACTGAATAGAACCAGGGAAGAGTGCTTGCATCATGTTGATTAAGTTGATTAGAACAGACAAATCCAGTGACAGTGCAGTGATTAGAAACAACAGGGAAATTACACTACAAGTCTGAAAAAACTTGCCATCCACAATAACTCTGGGATGTCTTCCCTTTTTTTTTTCCATCTCCTTAAATCCTAGGTCACGGGAAGCCTGGCTTGGTGAGCCACTGGCAGGGGGCCTTTTAAGTCTAACAGACTGATTCCATCTTTCAGATGGGCAAAATAACCTGTAATGATAGCATGAGTAATTTTAGATTTTTAGTAGTACAGCTTTCCAGAACAAAAAGCTTATATAACGAAAAAATTAAAGCCTTCTGGTAACCTCCAATCATTCAGTAGAAGGCACCAAAAAGTAGCAGACTTAAAATGCAAGAGAAAAACAACTGGCAGTGTTATCAGAACAATATGAGGAATATGACTCACACTGTGAACATGTTTGAATTTTTTCTTGGCTGGCACTCAGATTGCATTTGCCAACTTGTAGCAAGTTGCTCAGATTTGCTCTATGTTTGTAAACACCCTGCAGAATTCATTTTTATTCCATAAAAAAATCTATTTTTATTCTGTTTCTAGATAACCATAGTATATGAGAAGGGAAGAAAAGTCAAAGGAAAACTCAGACAAAGATCTTCAAAGGAAGAAGGCAAATGAGAAAGGGATCTTCATTATGTAGAAAGCTTATTGGTAGAAAAGTCATAATTCTCTGTAACTAAGAGATTGTCTACTTAGGTTCCTACACACAAATAACTTTCATCAAATTTTTAGCACTAAAAATTCTACTCAGGTGTTCAGCTTCATCCATATTCCATTAATAATTCAATAAAAACATCTCAGAAACAAGGAAAGTTTCGTTTTTATTAATGATGACTTTTACACCAGTTCTAATTTTTCTTAATTACTTAATCACTTCTGCAAATGCATTCAATGATCACAGAGTAAACAGAGGAAGAGCTTCTCCTTTAAATCACTGACAAAGTTTAATATTCAAGGGAAGTTAGAACTTGATTTTGAGGTTCCAAAATGAACTTGCAGAGTGGAAGTTAAGGAAAAAATGTTGTTCCTTACTAAGGAAAAAATTCTGACTCCGGAAAATTGAAACGGAAGATTGAGAATGCCAATTTATTCCTTCTTTAAAACACAAATGCATGAGAAAAAAATATAAGTGAAGCAAAAAGAATGAAGCAGCAAAAATTGCTTGAAGCTGAAAGCCAAGTCAGGATAGCATTTAAGCATAAACACAGATGAAAAATTAGAGTTGTGATACCTGATGGGTATTTACCTTCCCTCATTTTCCCTCAAAGCTCTTTCTGCAGTGCAGTTGTATTTAAGAAATACCATGTTATCACCTCCCAGTCATCTAAAATGTTAAATCCTGCTTCATACTGCCTTTTGAAAAAAAACAGCCTGTAGCTTAAACATTTCTTGTCACACCAAGTGCCTTAAATTGTTTCCAGCACGTGTATATGTAGGAACTGCAAATTGCAGGAGGACCATTAGCTAACAGCTCACCACTGGTACTATCTCTTAAGCTGTCCCATTCTCACCTTTTTGTGCATTTGTTACATGCTACTTCCTCCTCTACAAAAGGCAACTGAAGAGTGTTTCTTGCTTGCATCTGCTTTTAGTAGGACTGTAGAATTGTAGAATCATGCAATTATCTAGATTGGAAGGGAGCCCCAGAGGGCATCTCATTCAAATCACTGCTCAAAGTCTCATTAGATCATATTGCTCAGGGCTGTGTGTAGTCAAGTCTTGAACAATTCCAAGGACAGTTTCTGGACAACCTGTTCCTTCATTTTACCCCACCTTGTGGAAAACAAAAAATAATCCTTGTATCTAATCAGAATTTTCCGTGTTCCACCTTGTCTCCCCTTAGCCTTCTCTTCTCCAGACTGAACAAACAATATTGTCTCAGTTTGTCCTCATGCATCATGTGCCTCAAGGCCCTAACAATCTGGGTGAGCCCCACTGGATTTGCTGTACAATGTTAGTATCTTCCTTGTACTGGTGAGGCCAAAACTGGACACAGAACTCCAAATATAATTTGAGAAGTGATGAGTACATTGGAAGGATCACCTCCTTGACACTGCTGGTTACACACTTACTAATACAGTTCAGGATGCAGCTGGGCTTTTTGCTGCAAGGGTACACTGCTGACTCATGCTCAACTTGTTATCCAGCACGGGATAGTCAGTTCCCACCTTGTACTGTTGCATGGGATTATCCCACTCTAGATGTAAGACTGCGTTTGCTTTCACTGAACTTTGTGACATTTCTATCAGGCCATTCCTCCAGTCTGGCCAGGTACCCATGTCCTCTAACACACTGATCACTTCCCACATTTGGCATCATTCACAAATTCACTGAGAGTGCGTTCTGTCCCATCCTTCAGGCTTTAACAGAGACATTGAACAATGCTGGTTCCAGTATTTATCCCTGATGGCCACTTGTTACTGACCTTCAGATGAACTAGGCAATGATCACAACTCCTTGAGAATTCCAGTCCTAGCTGATTTCCCACCCACCTTAAGAGCCAGTCCACGTCTTACCGCTGTGGTGACGAGGACACTACGAGAGGCAGCGTCAGAAGCTTTGTTAAATAAAGTCAAAGTATAAAACATTCACTACCATCCTTTTGCCAGTCACACTAGGCATCTTATTATAAAAAAACTATGAGATTGTTCAAGCATGACTTGCACTTTTTAAATCTCTTCTTGCTGTTGCTAGTCACTCTCTTGTCCTTCACATATTTGGGAGTGGCTTCTAAGAGGACTTGCTCCAAAATCTTCCCAGGGGCTGATGTGAGGCTGATCAGCTTGCTAACTGAATCTCCCTTCAGGCCCATCTTTAAGATGGGTATGACACTTGGCTTTTTCCAGTCACTAAGAACTTCTCCCAGCTCTCATGACCATTAGGAAATGACAGAGAGCACCCTTGCAGTGCCATCAGCCATCTCCATCAGCACTGGAAGAGGCATTCCATTTGGTTCCAAGGCCTGTTGATTTTCTAACTGGCTCAAGCGTTTCCAGACTCTTCCTCTACTGTGAGTTCTGCTTCACTTTTATAGACTCTGCTAGTGGGCTCAGGGACCTGGGATGCCTGAGTAAATATGATAAATATTTCACTGGTAAATATTACCAGTGAAAGCTGAGGCAAAGAAAATGTATTCCACATCCCTAGTCACTAAGTCCCCTGCTCCACTGAACAGTGAACCCATTTCCCAGACTTTCTTTAAACTGTCGATATATTTACAAAATCCTTTCTTGTTTTCTTTCACCTCCATCACTGTATTCAACTCCAGCTGACCTTTGGCTTTCTTAGCTAAATTACTTCACACACAGGCAATAGCTTTTTATTCCTTTAAGCAGACTGCTTCTATCTTCTGTGTATCTCTTTCTTGTGTCTGAAGTCAGACAGAATTTTCATGTTCATCCACACTGGCCTTCTGCTGTGACCACTCACTTTTCTGTGTGTTGGAATGGAGCATTCTTTCCCTCTAAGTAAGCTGTCACTGATGCCTCCCCAGAGGAGTCTGTTGCAGCTTTCCTGGGCTCTTTGAACTCCAAGCAAGTTTCCTGGGGAATCTTGCCAAGCAGGTCCACGAAGAGGTGAACATCTGCTCTTTCAAGTCCAACGCTGGAATTCAGCTCTATGTGTTGCTTACATTTCTCAGGATCTTAAACTTCATAGTCTCACAGTCACTGCAGCCAAGGTTGTCCTTAACCTTAATACCTTGAACCAGTTTTTACTTCTTTGGGAATAAATAACTGGTCCGAAAACATTTGAATTGGTTCACTTATCTCTTACATCAAAAACCATCTTCTGAACAATTTAGAAATCTCCTAGATCTCTCGTACCCCACTTTATTGATCTTCCAGAAAATATATTGGCAGTTAAAGTGACACCAGAGCATCATGACCCATGATTTTGGGGCTTTCTCCACCTACTTTAAAAAGGCTTCTGAAGCTGCAGATCTGCAACTGAAGCAGGAACCAGAACTCATAAACTCCAGTTTTCTCCGTCTTGAGACTGTACCTCCACTGCTTGTTTGACAATGGCCTCAGACTCTTTCTCCTTTGCTGCTTTGTATGGCTCATGCTGCTGTCTCTGCCAATTTCCAGTGAAGACTCGCTCAACCTCCTTTTCATTTTCCATGACGACACACAACCTGTTCACCTCTTCCTTCAGCTCCTTCAGCACGTGACTCAGTGCCTCAAGCAAAGCACATCTCCCACATGAGGGGTCCCCAGGACCAGGCACTCCCCAGAGCTCTGCACCTGAACACGGATACCGCTCCCATGGAGCTCTGTCAGGAAAAAAGTCTCCAAAGCATCAATGGCACTTGTACCAGTTGTTACCAAAGAATGTACTCTCAACGTGCTGAAACCCTTATCAGACAATTTTCAAGCAGCCGCACAGAGCCTTGAGTGGTTTTTCTGTGACCTTCTGTGCCCCTGCTGGGCCATGATATCTGCTATCCCTCTGGTGTGCTCAAAAACCTGGAAGAATAGCAATTGTCTCCTCCTCTCTGCTGCTCTGTATTCTGTTTTGCCTTTGCTTCTCAGATAGCTGAACCCGGCAGCAAAAAGAAAATATATGCCAAGAGTATGTGTTAGAAGAAGAGGATTTTAACACAGAAGAGAAATTAGAAAGGTATATATGCAGTATATATTGTATATTTTTTAGGTGCAAGGTTAAGAACCTTAGCTGGAATTACGGAGAAGTGGTAATGGATTATTAATTATCACCTTTCTAATTTCTCTTCTGTGTTAAAATCCTCTTCTTCCAACACATGCTCTTGGCATATGTTTTCTTTTAAAGTGTTACAGATAATGCCACTATTTTAGCAGTTCCTATTTTTATGTGAAATTCCTTATGAACTTTTGTAGAACTGACCAATTTACCTAGCCATGTCACTGCTATGCTCAACTTTACATCTGTGAACATAGCACTAGAAAACAGACTAAGGAAACAAGGTTCCAGACCTTAATTACTCACAATTGTATTTGTATTGATTTATTGAACACCTTGTTCATGAGCTCTCATTGCAAGGATTATACTGTTTGTGATCTTTTTACCTTTTCCTGCCACTTGCAAATCAAACACGCATGTGAAAGTCAAGGAAGCATGTTTACATTACTGCCGTAATTGACAAAGCACACCTGTTATCCTCTCAATGGATAAACTAAACCAAAGACAGACCTTGGAAATAAAGCATGAAAGGGAAATGACAGTTATTTGAAGTAACACGGAACATGAAATGTA
Source organism: Gymnorhina tibicen (assembly GCA_013399875.1). NCBI lineage: Eukaryota > Metazoa > Chordata > Aves > Passeriformes > Artamidae > Gymnorhina > Gymnorhina tibicen. The sequence goes on along the minus strand of VXAZ01010409.1, from coordinate 184,551 downwards.
GGAATGAAAGCCTGAAAGCAAACAGCATGAAATGCAGCGTATGAACATGTGTCAAACTTATGCAGCTTTACACTTGAATTAGTTATTTTACTTTTTAAGTAGGTACTTCAAAGATAGTGGAAAGCTTTTTGTGTGTGTCTGTGTCTTGGGTTTTACCTCCTGACAATGACAGTTCTTTTATCTGAATTTTAGGGAAAAACAGTCCTGTGGAGCATCAGTAGCAAAATCATGAACAATAACAAAAGAAGTGAAACTAAGAGGGTAGAGGAAAGAGCAAATGACCTAGGATGAACACAGTCATACCCATCTCTTCTTAACACATGCTTATCAAAGTTTCTTAAAAATTCCCAGTGACAGTCGTTCCACCATTCTTTATGTTTAGAGAAATCCCATATCATCCTGAAATTAAATGTCCATTACTATTTTCTACATTTTCTTTATGGTGAAACTGGGGAACAGTTTATTTCCTTCTTCTCTGTGGCAACAAACATTCAAAAACCATGACGATTTTCAGAGCAGGAAAGAAATACACTAGAATTTCGTTCTTAGGTTACTTTGTTACCTTCCAAACTGCAACACATAGCAGCTTATTCAATGGTACTTTTCTCACTCAATTTATTTTTTTTAAGTTGTTAGGGGAGAAACCTTACCTGATTGGCTAATTTTGTTTGCTTTATATTATCTTTAGTAAAAGTATCTTTTAAGAATAGGCTGCTGGTTACTATTCATACTTTTATACTCCCTGTTTTTAATGACTTTACGGGGTCTGGTTGGGACAGAATTAATTTCATTCATTCACAGCCTGCATCAATCTCTGCTTTGGATTTCTAACTAAACCAGTGTTGAAAACACAACAGTGTTTTGCCTTTTGCTGAGCAGTATTTACCCAGCAGCAAGGCTTTATCTTTTTCCCATTCTATCCCCTTTGTGAGTGCGATGGGGGTGTGCAAAAAACCGGGATGGAACATGGCTGGGACAGCTGACCCAAACTTACCAGAGGGATACTCCATACCACATGATATCATGCTCAGCCATAACAGCTGGGAGAAAGGAGGAACAAGGGATTTCCAATGAGAAGTAATGAAAGAGTTCCTTATTTTGCTTTGCTTCCATGTGAGCTTTGTTTTTCCTATTAAAGTCTTTTTACCTTGGTCCTCAAATTTTCTTGGTTTTGCTCTTCCAATTCTCTTTCCCATCCCACTGAGTAGGAAGTGAGCCAACAACTGACTTGCTCAGATGCTAGCCAGGGTCAACCCACCACACTGGCTGTAAATATGAGAAGAGATACTGCCAATCGCAAGAATTTCTGTCTATGGTTTTATCCCATAGGTACTTTAGAATCTTAGTCACTTTTAATGGCATTTTCTTATTTGTTTTTGTTCTTTATTCTTTTGTCCCTACTTCAAGTGATATTATTGGGCACTTCAGGAGCAAAATAAGTCACCTAATCTACTTTATCTGGTGTGTTGGGTACTTTCGTAGTAGCTTGTGAAACTGGGCAAATAATATGCACCTGACTGAAGCCATACAATTACTAATAAAGATATGCATTGTGAAGACACTTCCCCCAAAGCAGTCACCCCACTGACTCCTCAGCACGGCCATTCTGGCAGATTTTAGGAGTCCATCTCCCTGGAGGCAGACTCTCCAAGGTCATTCACCAGGGCTCTCAATGCTAAAACTTCACTGAGGATCTGCCTCTGCCATGTGAGGGAGGCATACGGCCATTCAGTGGGTTATCAGCATATGCCCAGCATTTCAATTTCCCAGTTACACTTTCATACCACCTTCCTCATGTGCTTTCCTTTATATTCATCCACACTGAGATTCAGCTGACATTCTATTGCCTCTCAATTTCCCTCCTGCAATTTTACAAGCAATCCTTACATTTCATGTTCTGAATAACCTGGTATATTAGCAGATTTTTGTGTTTCACTGCTTGATCTCTTCATGGGTATCTGGGATTAAACTAACTAGCACAGTTCCCTGCAGAACCCCACTGCTGACCAGCCTCCATTCCGAGGGCTGAATATTTCATCTAATTTCCTGGGGTTTACCCTGAAAATAATTTTTGGATATGCTAGTACTTTTACTCCTTCCTCCCATTTGTTTTTTTTTTTTTAAAGGTTTATGAAAAATGTTGTCAATGCCTTTTTCTGAAAGTCCTTTGAATTAACAATCAAGAGCTATCTGGATTATAAGCACCTAACATGGAATGTCCTACAGTTAGTAATTACATTACAGGAAGGGAAAGTAGACCAGGGCTTAAGAGCAGCAGCAGCAAGTAATTTAAAAATATCAATAATTAGGGACATGTAGTTGGCTGCCTCCTGCTGCAGACTTGCTCCTTAAGTACTAAGATTCACAGTCTAAACCTACAGACCACAAAGACCATAAACTACTTGTCTCTCTCCTTGCCTTAGGAGACTGGTGCTTAATCAGCTCTCAGAAACTGATCTTTTTGAGAATTATAAGTCACCACCCCCACCCCACATATTTTTTCATTTCTCAGGTACCAGCTGCACTATCTTTCAGAAACATTATAACTGATACATATCTAATTAAATTCCCATTGGTTCTTCCAAATTTGTTTTTAAATTTTTTTTCCTCTGCTCATTGATCTGAAGAAGGATTTTTTTGCCTGAAATCTTGTCTGGTTTTTTCTAGCTATGGCAGTGGATGTAAGAAAAGAAATGTTACTGCCAGTTGTAAACTTTGTCTTGCCTGTATCCTTACGTTGTGATTGCAGCAGCAACACTACCATTAGAAAGAGGTTATTGGTTTAAATTTGCTCAGTCAGAAGAAAATAAGGCCACCTTGTTACTCCTTCTTTAACTCAGGATTTATTTTTAAAGGATTATGCATTACAAAATTTTCTTCTTAACCTCATTAATTCTGGAAAACACTTTGTGAAGAAATTAACTGTTTTGTCTTTAATTTCCTTTATTTCTAGATAGACTTTTGATCATGCAGTTAGGCTTATGCTGCTGTTTTGCATAATAAAAAATATGAGTGAATAAATATTTTTTTTAATCATTTTTGTATGCACTTTCAATTAAAAGCTTATTTTCTAACATATTTTAACAGTAAATATCAATATTTTACCATGTATTCCCTTTGATATGTCAGCAGAAAAAAATGTAATAAGATTAAAATTTGGATAAAGACCGATTCTTTTTGCAAACTTAAAATTCTCTGTGAAACCAGTATGAGGTTTGGATAGCCAAGAACTATAGCAATGATCAAAATTCAGTGTTACCAAAGATATATTCTAGGTTCTCTTAGGGTTCGGTGATACTAATAAGAGTGTCACTGATCTGCCTTGAGTTATGACCATTACTTTCAATATTGTAAATATTCATTTCATTTAAAAAAAAACCAAAGACACTCTAGGCATACCTTACACTGTATTTCTCACATCTTCACATATTTACAAGTGAATAGAATTCTCTTTTACTCCTGTACACAGCACTAAGGTATGAGGTGGACTCTGAATTAAATATGGTAAGTTCTTGTGAGATTTAAAAATGTTTGATTTTCACATTTATTTTGTATTTATTTGGGTTTTGGTTTTATTTTGCAGTAAGATGTTTTCTTTAGTAATTTTTACCTCTATGGAAGTTACTAAACAAGACTTAGATCCTCATTTGTATTTGAAAACATCTTTAAAAGAGGTATACGTAATCTATTTTTTGCCAGAAAAAATTACCAGCTACGTACAATTCAATACTTTATCTAGTTTCCCATTAACATGGGGAAAATCAGAAATCAGCAGGGGAAGTCTGTCTCCAAAAGCTGCAGCAAAAGTATTGAATCTAATTACTACATATAGCACACTGCATGTCAGCTTCTAGACAGCACATTCAACGAACTCTCGGAGTAAAAGAGGCAGGGCATAAAAAAAGAATAGCCCATATCTTTGGTGCTTAACCCTTTATGTGTGCAAGTGTTTCTTCATAGGAAGAAGTGGGTGTGAACAGCATATGTTTTTAAGCACACATTTGTTATATTTTTAATTCTGGGACAAAGTGCAATATGAATCAAGCAGTGCTTTGTTTCCAGCGTGTTGAAGACTCACAGCTGAAGCAGATTTTTGAAAAGCCCAGCAAAGCTTTCAGAAAATTAAATACCACCATTTTTTCCACATACTCAGTACCCTCTAATACCATCGTGGCAGATTTTTCTAAATAACCTCTCACGTGATGTACTAGCCTGTTCTAAAATCTGACCATTTGTTTGGATATGTAAATAAAAGTCCAGCCATTGAAAAATTATGCCCCTTCGCATATGCAAGTTATTTTTCTTGGGGTTCAGAACTAAACTAAGGTGGACGTTGCCTTTTACTATAGTGAAACAGAATCTAAGTTTGTTCTGAATTAAGGGAATTCAGTTCCAGCACTTGAGAGTTAACATCAGATTTTCATTCTATTCACAGAGACAGGACTAATCTTTTCCAGTTTCCCTGTCCTCTGAGCCATCAAGAGACACTAATTTTAGCTGACATTGGATTCCTAGTCATTTCTCTCATTCTAGGAGAGTGTTAAGACATTAGTGACAATGAAGAATTACTTGTCTGCATAGCATGCTGTGTATTGCAGCATTCACTACATGCAAGAAACTTTGAGGAGTGACAGTGATGGCTTGATGTGCACAAGACTTCAAAATTCTTGATGTCACACGTAGAACATCACGTTTTATATAATTTTAATTGTCATTCATCTTGTTATCAATATTGTCATATTCTTGAACAGAGTTAAGAACAATGTATTTGTCATATTAACTCAAACTTCTATTGATACTTCCAAAATTATTTCACAAACATAAAACATTCAAGCCAGGCTGATAATTTTAAAATGCCACCTATATATTGCTAATGCTTGCACTAAATCTGCAACAACAGATTTTACACTTTGTCTCCTGTACTTAAACGCTATACATAGAATCATATAATCATAACTACTCCTCCATTTAAAAATAGGATACAAAAAGGTATGATCAGAAAGCCATAAATGAAATTTAACATATTCAATCTTCTTTATGATTACTATGTGTTTTCCTTATATTTCTACTTGTTTGAAGGTTTTGTAAGGTGAGAAGCCTTGAAATATTGATATAGTTATAATTACAAACTTTTAATAATCTAACAGGATGTAAGATAAAAGCCACTTGAAGCTCTTTATAGCCTGAGGGACTATGTTGATTCCTTTCTGCACTCATTTCTTAAAGTATTAAAAATGCATTATTGGGAGTGCTCTGATAACTGCTCAGATGTCTATTTATTCAACTCTGCAATTGTTTATGTTAGAATTATGGACTTGGTTTTCTATTCAGACAGTCATTTAGTTTGCTTGCTTGCTGAGTCTTGAAGCTATTTTAGTTCAAATTATATTAGAGCATCACATACAAAAGAATTCTTTGTTCACAGCCCATCCAACAAAATAGAGAGGGCTTCAGAGGCATCTATAGCTCCAGGGCCCAGTAAATTAGGTCTTGACTAGAAAAATAAAAGGAATAAAAATTGCCATATATAAGAGAGTGGATTGGGTGTGCTGCCTTCCACTAAGAAAAAGGAAACTGAATTCTCCTATAAATGGAAAGTGTGTTTATTTTACAAACTTTTTCAAAAAGTCACATATTCTTAGATAACAGGATCTACTCTAAGATAAAGAAGCACACTGTTTTATATTCTTTCTGTGGCCCAGATGACATTTTTCTATGATGAAAAAGAGGAGGAAGTTAGATAAGAAATCTCTATGGAATATACGTTATCTTGGCAACTATCCATTTTTACACCAGCCAGGAAAGCTGTGGAGGTGCATGGCTCCAGAGCATCTAAATTTTGCCACATGCTTACTGTTGTACAACATTACAGTCTGAAAGTGGGAAGTATTTGCAGAAGCAGTTTCAAAATAGAATGTTTTTCTTCTCTTTTTTCTCTGCTACTCCCCTTTTTCAAAAGGTTGAAAATCAATTTACAGTGTATTCTTCTACTGAAGCAGCCACTGAAAGATATCTTGGGAAGGCTAAGACATGAAAACTCTGGTATCGTAAAAACATTGCTTTTTTACCCTTATTCTTTTAATTATCATGTTCTGAAGCAGATATCCTTTAAAATACTATTCACAGAGAAGAACCGATTTGCTTTGTTTCCTGTAGATGTCTTATTAGCTATGTCATTTTCCTTCACATTTATATTTATGTAGCTGAAGCATAGAAATGGGTGGAAAGGAATAAAATTAGCTTTATGTACAATTTTGATAGTTAGTTTTGCATTTAACATTATTCTTCTGTATTAATACAAGCTGTAGAAGGAGGATTATTGTTAATTAGATTGATTAACCCTTAATATTACAGCGAGACAGAAAGTGGATTTAGTCATGTTTAGGTAAGACCACTTGCAAAGTCTTCTACATTGTTTTAGAAAAATTTCATTCTATGTTGCATTTTCCATTTGTTCAGTATTAACTCACATGAAGATTGTACATATGCTGTCCTTTAGTCCTAGTTAATAATATTTCAATTTCTACTTTCTTCCTTCACATTTCCCAGGGATAAGGATCCAATTTTAGTTTTATTTCAGAGCTCATTACAAGGACATTTTATTTTGATCACTTTGAAGTTCTTTACAAGATCAGGTCCCTGCATACCATTTGTATATTTTGGAAAAAAAAACAACAAATAACAAAATTAAACGAAACAATATAATAACAAAAAAAAAAAAGCAGGAGGAATTATGTCTTACTGGGGACACTGAAAAATAGTAGTGTATTTTAAATATGCCAGATACTAGTTTTGATTCATCTGTATTATAACCATGCATCTTTAAACCAGTATATGTTACTTAGTTAAAATTTTATATACCTGCTGAATTCATTAATGTAGTAAGCTAAAAGCTCATTCTTTAATGCTTCATGTGGTGTTGCTTTGGACCAGGAGGGAATTATTTCTAATTTAAGAACCTTTGTCAGAAGCTATCAATCAGAATTATGGATAGCTTTTCATTACAGCAATGAGATATTGATTTTTTTCCTATAATGACATGGGCCAATGCCTTTTTTCTTAAAAATTGTGGGTTTTTTTGTTGTTGTTGTTGTTTCAATATTCAGCTAAAGAAGGATATTCACAACCCAATCTTTTAAACTACCAGTAGTGACGATGATATGAAACAATGACAGAATAGGGAAATAACAGATTGATAAGGTGATAGATAAATCAGTCACGTTTCCGGGTTTACTATAAGGTGTTTAAGAGTCAACCAAAGAAATGTTTATGTTGTTTAACTTTGGGAGTTACAGGATGATGACCTTGATCTTGGAGGTGTGGGGGTTGTAGCACAATATTTGTATTTCAAACAGGGGAAATAAAAATGAAAATATGAGATTGTTTAACCTGGTTTAAACCTTGAAAGATTTTAGCACTAATTAAGTAATTGGGGCATGCATATGTAAAAGACGGGAGTGTAACAAATGTCAGGCGTGAATTTGCTGAGACTCCATGTCTTTCCTCCGCAGAAGAGGCTTACTGAATGGAAGAAATGGCAAATAAGATACAACATTGTTTCAGTAATATTTTGATGGCACCAAATGGCTTGAAATTCCTACAACCAACTAGAAAAATACATTTTAGAAGACCTTTATGAACTATTACTAACAAAAATTGCAAATTAATTACCAAACATTTTTCGCAGCACTGAAAACATGCCAAAGCTAAATGTAATAGGAGTTATGAATACTCGGAAAATCCAAACTGGACGGGAGAGTGAAATCCAGAAAGAAAAATTAGGTCAGGGTCTGATCTACTGGGTAAGGTCAAGAAAGGCGAGTTCTTCATTGGATCCAATGAATGGTGTCCATCTCCTTCCAAATGTAAGAATTAGCTTAATCTCCATCACATTTGGCCTGGCACAACACTTCTTGCAAACTTATAAACCTCAGAGGAAAAAAAAAGAAAAATTAGACGTCATTGCAGATCAGCAACCTGATAGCTTTAGAACATTATCTGTGCCTTTCAATCAACAACTTTTAGTCCTTTGCAACAAGAAATTGAAATTAATACAGATTTAATATACCGCTTACTAAGGTTAGTGCATTTAAGGAAGTAAAATAACTTAGCTTTTTACATTTCTAGCCCTGGGCAAACTGCAACTCCTCTTCCAAGATGAGAAAAATAATATATAAAGGCGTCTTAAAAGAACTGCTTTTGTGCAGAAGTCTTGTTTGTACGTGTGAGTAATGGCTTCTCCTCTCAGGCCTGAGAAGGCAATTTCAAAGCGAGTGTAGACTACCAGGAAACGGAAAATGTCTTTTGGTTTTTCAGCCAAGATAAAGCATGAAAGCATCACAGATCTTTTTTGGCAATGTAACATTTTCTGCTTCTGAGAGTCAGGCACTTTACAGTGGTGTATGGCAGGAGAACACAAGACCACAGACAAAGCCAGAAACTAGAGAGGGTCCAGCCTGACACAAGAAAAAAACTCGAGGACTGGAACAGGTTGCCCAGAGACTGTACGCAGCTTCTACTGTTGAATACCTTCAAAAGCATCTAGAAAATGGGGAGTGTTCTGGTCTCATATTTAGCAGAGAGTTGGACTGAAAACTTTCTGAGATTCTTTGCAATCTGGGTTATCCTATAAACATACAACCAGCAGCTTTTCATATCATTAGCTAAGAGGGTCTTCCTCATGGCTCTCTCTGGTCTGTATTTCACTTGTAATAACCAAGTGTGGATAACAGTCTTACATTTGTAGTGAACTTCAAGTTTCCAACTTTTTACAGATTGTGAGGGGGAAATTCTAAGCACACACATACTATTTTGGACTTAAACCAGACTCAGTAAGTGAAACAGCACTCATCTCACCTTGTACTCTAAATGGCACCTTTTTGTGTCCAATTTAGTGTCTGTTGATGCCTGAATTGTATGTGTTGGTCTGCTTCTTTCCAGCTCTCAAGGCATTGTGTAGCTGCATTACAGTCCACCAGAGAGAGAATACCTTTTATTAAAAAAACAGGGAAGTCAATATGGTCTTTTCTGTTTGGCCTTTCTCATTCCTAGCCATGTTTACTTTACTACCCTCTCATTCTTTCCTTTTACTCACTGCTGCTAAGAAAAAACTTCCTCTATCAGCAGAGAAAACAGACAATCTTTTAGTATCTCTTNGAAAGATCTTTTTAATATGATGTCATAGGGAATTGTTAGGGTTAAATTAAATAATATCTTCGACTTAATTGATATTAATATCTTAAAAATTAAGACATGCTCTGTAGACTGTTATGAATGGGGTTCCATAGTTTCAGAGGTCTGTAGAGTCACCCTTAAAGCATCAAGAACAGAGAGCATACAGTAATATGAACTACATACAGTGACTGTAATGATTTCATTTATTTGTTTCTCTCATATTAGATGAAGGACCGTTCTGAGATCTCTTGCTTCTCCAGGCCTGCTTCTTCAAAATGCCAGTGATTTGAATGAAAAGGATTTAGAAAGAACGAGTTGCACCCTTTTCAAATTCTATCTATTTGTGTTGAAAGTTTGATCAAACCTGCCGAAAAAATAATCTTGTTATGGCGGTGTCCGGGTTGTATATGTCCTAAACATAACCATTCAGAGCTGGACAATTCTATTACTGAACCAGAACTGCCTCATCTGAACAGAGAGAACAGATGTTTTAGCAAGGCATAATTGCCCAGTTTTTCTTTTTACTTTGATATCTTATGCTTAAAAATTGTTACATTTTTATTACAAAATTATTAATTACAAGTATTTGTAGTAGAAAAAAAAAGTAAATGAAATCTCAAATTTATCCCTGCTTAGTCTTCATAATTCACAAAGACTTAGCTTCATTTTTAGAAAAATATAAATACTCACTGACTGAATCATTTCTTGAATCTTTTGAGGTTTTTTGACTTGTTAGCAGACTCTTTTCTGTTACCAAATACTCTTTTCTTTCTTTTTCTCCATAAATCTCATTTCTCAAAAGAAATAAATAGTTTTTCTTAATCTAGTTCAACTATATTTACGTAAGCATTCCCTACATATAGCCGTGGATGTTCCTAAAACATAAAAGACATAATGTTCTTGAAAAGCATATCTCAAAAGATGGATAAAGCTAAATAGTCCTCTGGAATCTAAATGTTTGTACTGCATGTGCTGGGAGTCAAAAGTTAACCTTTGATACCATCATAATATGCAGGAAATCTTCACTATCCAGTTTCTGGCTCTTGGAAAATGTCTCACTCCTTTCTACAATTGCCAGTTGGCACTACCAATTTCCAGTATGACTATGAATAAACCATGTCTTATCTGCATTCTGGTGTCACTATTCTCGGAGCATCATGCTTAAAGCCTGACTCTTTATCCACCAGAAACTTTGCCATGGCAGCAAGATAAGTATTATGATATAGAGAGCACAGAAACTTCTGAATATAAGGTTTGATGACTTTTCCATTCTTTCATTATTAAATATTTGGAAGAAACTGATTGTACAAGATGCGTTGGTTTGTCATGTTTCTAAAGCTACATCAGAAGCATCTGAGTGTGATCTTCAGATTCATAATTAACATTTCTTTTGCATATTCTTCAGGTTTTTTCTTTGGAAATTTAACCATTGTGACAGCAGTTATTTCAACCCACCTTTTAGGCAGAGAGGAAACCTGCACAAAGGAATGCTTTTTATTTTGCTTCTGGCAATATTTTGAAAAAAACCCTTGTGATTGGAGACCTAGATATTTCTTAGGAACTCACGGAATCCAAGCATCTAATTTTTCTCTTCCTAAAGACAGATGATAGGTCTACATTTCAAGTTAAAGTGATTACAACTGAGTAACCCTGCAAGTAATTCTGTAAAATACCTTCATTTTTTTGATTACAGAATTTCAAAGATAAATAAAAGATAATTCTGTCATCCTTAAATGAGTTATTTAAAAACATTTAAACTTAAATAGCAAATGAAGCATTGGAATTTGTTATGAAACAGAAAAATACCTCAGTACAAACTCAAGTAACAGATACCCCTCAGCTGGTCCCATGCTTATGTAAATAGATGTGAAATAAACATAAATAATGGTTAAAGCAATTGCAGGTTATTTATATGACAAAACTGGGAGCTGAATAATTTTCCAAGCAAAAGATATTTAACCAAAGACTCTTCAGAGTAATTGAAATATATAATTAAAGTGAGATATGGCATTTGAAATGCCCAGACAAAAATCTACTTGAACGAACCTTGAACAATATACAACAGAGAATACATTAATATACCATGATCCTGTTCCTTATGGTTAAGATTCATTATCTATGTATTGCAAAAAGATTAAGAAACTGTGTTGCTTTAAACTATCGAGAAGTTCCTAACAATCCCTTTAGAGGAATCATATTTCTCTTGATAAGAGGAATGATCTGTTATGTATAAATATTTGTAAAGGTTTTTCATTATTTCGAAAAACATTATGGAAACCAGCAAGTTATGTTTAATCACTTCTAGCAATTTATTTATTAATTGACGAGTTTTGCATTTAAATTAAACCTACAGCAAAGCAACTGCTTTATAAACCTGAATTGACACGTGCATTAGACAAAGCATCATTGAAATCAAATTCAAAGAGAAAATATTTCTTAGAAAGCTATATCCTTGTCTTGTTCTTCATGTGATGTTACCATTTACTGTTCTCCCCTACATGCCTGACATACTGAAACAAATCTAATTGTTCTGTGAGCAAGATTATAGCATAATTGTTACTTCCAGTAAAAATTGTCTTTAAGAAGAGGTCAGAAAAATTAAGGAAAAAGTAATATATATTATTTTTATCATTTTGATAGAGTTTATCCTGTATATCAGCTTTGAAAGCACTGCAAATAACTAAGTGTTGAATTTCCTTTGAAAACATAAATATATTTTAAAAATTGCTTGCAATATTTAAAGCTTCCCTACAAAAAATAGAATTTCTAAAATAATGTTTACCTTTATAAAGATATCCTTACAGAGGCCTTATCAGTCTAATATCTTTCAACAGGTAAAATTTCATAAGTTTTAAGAAAAAGTAAAATCTAAAAGAAACAGTAAAATGATGATGCAGTAAATTTAAAAGGAAAGAAATTGCAAGTTTAAAATGCTCACATCATTTTATTTCTGCCCTTTCAGGTACAAACTATAATTTTCCAAGATGTTATTGAACCACCTCTGTGTAGTCAACTACATGGATACAAAATTGATGGAAAAGCTCATCATTCTGATGAGGTGGTATTTTTTGCTGCTGTGTTGACCAAGTTATTTTTACCTTCCGCTGTATCATCGTGTGTCATCCATTTCCCAGGCTCATCAGAGCATATTCACCTAAAAAAAGTTATCTGCCATTCTATCGACATGGGGATTGCTGATACACTTGATTGTTCCTGCCCTTCTTCTATTTTTGTGATCTTTTGCACTAAAGATCTTAATTTCTAAGGTACTGAAGTGCTTTGTGATTCAGGGTATGTCAGTATGGTCCCTTCTAGATTAGATATTTATTAAATGGATGGCTGTAATCACATCTGGGTGTATTTGATGGGTCAGGAGGTCATCTTGAGCGCTATAGTCCTAAAACTAAATGTGATTACATAAGGTGGGAAGTAGTAAAGATATTTAATTACTAAATCACATAGGTTATTATTTGTGAAGGCAGTGATGCATCATGAATAAGGCAAATGGAGCACACTGCTTTTATCCTCTCCTTTCAGTAAGCAAGGACACCTGCATCATTCCTCTGTCGGCTGTTTATCCTGTCAGTGGGGATTGTTCTCGTGAGCATTGTACAAATTGGATTCTTCCTTCTAAACAAGACAGGGGTCTAAAATGCTTTGCCATGCTTATTAAAACAGCTATTAGCATCCTTCTTAAGCAACTTTTCTGAAACTTGTTGTGATATTCCGTGTATATTTATTGAAGAGATATCTTCTGCTGATTATTTTTGTCATTCAGGCTATCCCTACGTTCCTGCGATGGCAAGGTGATGGCTGCCAAGGTCTTAAGCTACCTAGTTGAATGGGCATGGTAAACTACTGGACAAGAAAAACTCCTGGATGTGATGAGATGGGTGTATGGGAATCCCACAACAGTAGCAGAAGTGCCATGAGGGTATGGCTGGATTTCACTGACAGCTACCAGGAGCAGGTATGCAAGAAACAGACAAACTTTACAGGAGGTGAGACGAACCTTTGGGAAAGGGAATCTTGCAAGGCCCAAGATACTGAGAAAATCATATCAGCAATAGTACATGGCTGAGAACACCTGCATAACAGCAGCAGAAATACCAGATTAGAGTACAGATGTACCAGAACATGGTGTGAAAAGTAATTAGGGACATATTGTTTATATGGTAGGGAACAGTAGTAAAAAGGAAAAAACCTAAGAGAGAAAAAAGGGAAAAGAAAGCAGCAGCCAAGGATGGGTTGTGGCTATCTAGGTGGAGCAGTTAGTGGTCTTGGTGCTTGATGACCACCCCTAGGCAGCACAGCAAAACAGAACTGTTATTCTGACCATAAATAATGTGGTGAATCTGCTTCTACTCTTAGGTGGACTAAGGACATCCAAACACCTTCATTTGCTTATTGGAGAATGTCCAGACAATCCTCCTACTGTCACCTTTTCAGTACCCCTTCTGGGTCTCATGACACCACCACCTTCCACACAGCTACCAAGCACACTTCTAGTCTGGGTGACTAACCTGTGATTAAAAGCCCAGAAGAGATATATACTTGAGGTTGTTTCAAATGAATGCAATATTGTAGGTAAAATTGGATTAACACTGCATCAGCTCCTGGAAAGCTGAGAACAGATGAACAGGAAAATTACATAAAATTATACATAAGAAACAGTCTTCTAGTTCTATTCTGGTACTTTGCAGTCCAAGAACAATGAATAATGAAAACTTTTCAGATTTACAGAGTAACTTTGGAAATCTTCAGCTGCTTCACTGAGTTTCAGACTCTTTGGTCTACAATGATACACTGGAGAGTCACAGAGTCATAGAATAAACTGAGTTGGAAGGCACCCACCAGGAACATTGAGTCCAACTCCTGGCCCTGCACAGGACTGTCCCCAAGAATCACACCATGTGCCCAGCTGTACTGTCCAAACCCTTGTCGAACTCTGTCAGGATTTGTGTTTTGACTACTTCCCTGGGAAGCCTGTTCCAGTGCCCAAGCACCCTCTGGTTGAAGAACCTTTTCCTTATATCCAACCTAAACCTCCCCTGACACAACATCAGGCCATTCCCTCAGGTCCTGTCACTGGTCACCACAGAGAAGACATCAGTGCCTGCCCCTCCTCTCCCCATCACGAGGAAGTCAAAGACTGCAGTGAGGTCTCCCCTCAGTCTCTTCTTCTCAAGGCTGAACAGAACAAGTGACCTCAGCTGCTCCTCATGAGGCTTCCCCTCAAGGCTTTTCACCATTTTTGTTGCCCTCTTCTGGATTCTCTCTAACAGCTTAATGTCTTTCTTATATTGTGGCACCCAAAACTGCCCCCAGCACTCAAGGTGAGGCCCCCCCCCAGTGCAGAGCAGAGTGGGACAATCCCCTCCCTTGCCCCGCTGGCAATGCTGTGCCTGATGCACCCCAGGACACGGTTGGCCCTCCTGGCTGCCAGGGCACTGCTGACTCATGTTCAGCTTGTCCCTGACCAGGACCTCCAATCAGTCTGTCCGTACATCCAGTGCTGGCCTATCCCAGGTGCAGAATCCAACACTCTACCTTGGTGAACTTCACATGTGTTAGAGGTTGGCTGAGTTTTCACATCACAGCTGCTTTGTAGATTCTTTGCTGGGGTTGTTAAGATGGCACGTTTCTTGTAGCTTCTTCCTGTAGCTATNAGATGATTTGTACCCCTATTCATATCCCTGCCTGCCTTTCCATGTGGCTTTCCCCTTCCCCCATCTCTAGTCCAAACCACTCCCTCAGGTTCTCCCTATTGGCTCTGTTATCCTAACTCTGCCCTTGTACCGCCCCCCTGTTCCCCAAGATAGGGACTGTGAATCCCAGGCTTGCTCTCTTTGCCTTGGGGTTTGCCAGCCACCAGCTTCTCTCTCTCTCTGGGCTCTAGCCATGTGCCAGCCCTCTGCCTATGGGGGCTGGCACGTGTGCTGGTCCTAGGCCTTGGAGAGTTAGAATGGAATAAAGACCTTTTGCAGTCTCCATGCAAGAGCCTTCTTGCCTCCTTTACCGCCACCGCGTTGTTGCTGCTGCGTGCTATACCATCGCAGAGAAACGCAGCAGCAACACACATGGTTGGTTATTGCCCAACCCTCTCATTTGCTGAGGTCTCTCTGCAGAGCCTCACTTCCTTGGAGGGAGTCAACAGCTCCTCCCAGATTTGTATCATCTGCCAACTTGTTTAGTATCCCTTCCAGTCCTGCATCCAAGGCATTTATGAAGATGTTGAAGAGCACAGAGCTGAGGATGGAGCCTTGCGGAACCCCACTAGTGACAGGTCACCAGTCTGATGTCACCCCATTCACTATAATCCTTTGTGCCGACCTGTGAGCCAGCTGATCACCCATCACATGATGTGTTTATCCAGCTGTGTGCTGGACATTTTGTTCAGCATCACTTTAAGATTGCTCTGCTTTTATATTCTTTGCTAGGCAACCTCTACAGCCCAAAAAAAGGCTAGGTTGCCTTTTGGTTGTGTTCTGAACAGCTAGTAGTAGATGCAAGGGAAACTGTCAGAACATTTTCATCGATGCCTTATTTTCAGGAAGGTTCTTTGGAAGCACTGGTCAATTTTACAGTTGTCTACGCATGTCCATGGATTTGAAGATGAACTCTAATATTTCATATTCCATGCAGTCTCCTCCTCTTCTGCCTAATGAAGGAACCAAGAGTAAAAATTATGGTGCATTTGTCCCTTGATAGTTCTCCCAAAGGTCAAGCTGGTCTGCGCAACTAGAGAAGATGTATGATATCACCAGAAAAGACATTTCAGACAGGAAAAATGCATTAAAATACCTTAACCAGAAATCTGAATATGAAGTTAAAATGAACAAGAAGTAGTCTTATGGAAGTGTGTTGAAAATAAAAGCTTACAAATTCTAAAAGGTAAAAAAGTTTCAGTCCTTGAAAGTACAACCTAGGCGAACACTTATAAAAAAATTTTTTCTCACTTGCCTATTAATCATGAAAGAAAACATCAAGGTAAATTAGATTTTTGTGTGTGTTTTTCCCACATAATGGCCAAATGCAGCTTGGCTTCTTTTAATCTGACTACTTTGAAACCACTGTAAATAGCACAGTTAGACATAAGCAGGACTAATGTATCCTGAGGTCAGTGGAGCATAGCCGTCCTTTTCCAGGGCCAGATGTCAAAACAACAAAACATTTTATGAACAGGTGAAGGTAAAATGCAATAATCTGTTCTCAGTGTTGAAACATCAGGGACAGGGACATGACATGATTTCTGAAATGACAAATATTTTTACTTAAAAATAATACCACGGCTTTCAGTGCTGATGCTAAGTACCTTTTTCACAGAGTCCTTTATGATTACCTGCATAGGAAATGAATACATTTAATTTTCAACAGCATCATTCAGTCTCACGGTGATCTGGATAACACACTACCAATTAATTAGGTTCAGAAATAAGGTGTAATTAATTCTCTGAGCAATTATTTAATTTCTGTCCAAGCAAACTGATTCTAGCTAAAAATGTGCATGTTTTTCTGTGGTTAGCTGTGCTTCAAAAAAAGACTGTTGAAATATAACCTGCATGTATTTTATTTCTCCCATCTCCCATGTACTAAGAGTTTAAAAATAATTGGATTTATCATCACAGAACACATCCAATAGAATGTGCATGTAGAGACAACATAAATAATGCACATAATAAACAGACAATTCTGACAAATATTGATTGATGCCTTTGCTGCATATGTTGGAGAAGGCTATGACAGAGATTCAGCTAATGCTTGAAAACATTTACGTGCACCTATTCTTTTACATTTAGTTTTTCAGCCCTACATATTTACTTAAGATTTATTATGAGAAGCTTAAAAAATAGTTGACTTTCCTATGCATCTGGTATATTTTAACAGGGTTTCGTTGGAACAGCATCAAATGAAAAAGCAAAACTTACTGATACCAATTGTTCTACTCCCACCATATGCAAAAGCTAAAACATTTACAAATGCTTTCTAACTCCATGACCAAGAGAGGTGCATATATTTTCAGTGTTGTTGCCTGAACCAAGATGCAATCATTCATAGGAGTGATCAATCTCCTTCCACACTTCCTCATGTTTCTACACTCTTACGGCTCTTTAATAAGAACTCTTTTTCTAATGAAAAATATGTAAATCAAATAGGAAAGTAAAATGCAAATTCTGTATCTTTCCCTTGTAAATACTTTCTTTTCTTGGAATACAGTTGCAAAATACCCACATATCAGTCCTTAGAGCTAGATAAAATCTTTCCGCTGGTTTCATTTGACTTCTAGCACAGGAATGCACTGCCTTTTTATTCTTTTTGCTTAGCTTTTTTTTAAGGAATGTATTTATGTCATCTTTTCAAAGGAAGAAATTATGTCAGACACTCTTCCAGGACTGATGTGCCAATTCTTCTTCTACTGCTGGAAAACTAAATATATATGTGTGTAAATCTGTTTTTTTTCAAGTGTTCTTTGGCTGTCTCAATGAACAAACTGTAAAATACAGTTGTGTCTTCTTTCTCCACATCCATTTCTAAATGTTATCTCATTTACCAGTCTTAAAAAAAAAAAAAATTTACAAGGAAAAGACATTTTATTAGCAGAATTAACAAGGACTATAACAAAAACATTCTCCTGCATGGAAGTGTATAATGTAAACTGGCACGGTATAAATTTAGAGAGTGTGTTACTACGCTTTTCACTAAAGTGAACATAAGACAGCATTCAGCTGGCATAATTTTCACTGGGGATTGCTGCAGTAGAAGTGTTGAATTTCAAGGTATTTCCTTTTATTGCTGATTTTTTCTTTTTTGGTATTCTCCTACAAGTAAATAGTTTCCAGGTGTTAATATTTCCTAATCAGGATGTTTTAGAATTGTCTAAATCAAGTAGGTGTCTTGTTGGAGTCAAGAAATTATCCCAGCTGATCTTCTTCAGATTATCTAGGAAAAATTTAAGAAGGGAATATTAGAAGAGCTAGACAGTATTTTTTCCATATTACATGGAACAGTCAGAAAAAAAGGTCACTTCAGAAAAAAAAAAGAAAAATCTAGGTGATTCAACTTTGTCACGAAGCATGCTTTTGCCAATTAGCATTCCCATTCTTTTCCACTATTGTCAGTAGATTTTTCAAACCTATTGTCATTAAGTTTTCAAAAGTATTAGACAAATAGAATAAAAATTTCTCCAAAATTTTCATAATTCATCTGTTCTAATACCTTTAATTATTTTGTCATGTCTTTTCAATTCTCCATTTATTGATAGCAAGTTTTGTGATGAACTATGTCAATCTTTCAGTTTCCACATTTTACTGCCTTCTCTTTGATAAGTCATTAGTTCTGAGCATATATGTGTATGAAGCATAATGTTCAAATTGGTGACACTAGCTAACATCTCAGAACTCCCAAGTTCTGTCCTAAGAACCTTGAAACATCCTTGGTTTTGTCATCAGAAATAACACTCATATGAAGCAATCCTGGAAAAAAAAACTAAGAAAGGAAAGGACAGCCAAGGAAACAATAGTTTCATTCAGAAATTAAGTGCTAAACACTTTTAACAAAGCCTTTCTAAATTTTCAAATTTGAGAAAATTCAGACTTTTTACTGGTTATAAATATAAATGATGTAGAAAATATAGAGAAGGTGTAAGTTTATCATTAGTTGCATCTTTATTCACAGTTTTTCACCTTGAATATCCACAGGCATTTTGAAGAAAGTGCCAGGTGCTTTTTATAGATGTTTTTGTTTAAAGGAAATAAAAGCTTCTAAAGAGTACAGTACAAGATTGGTAGTAGAAAGTCTATGAGTAAACATAGGATTTGTTGTTGATAAAAGGTCATAGGTTCAGAAATATGTAGAAAGAGCGCATGGAGAGAGAAGAGTAATGTGAGGAATCTCGATACAAAAAGATGGGGAATTGTACATATAACTATGAATGTAATTTCTTTGGCTGTATTTATGCTAAAATAAACTGTAAATGTAGTTCTGTTCTGAGTTGAAATGGGCAACTAGGAAAAAGGCTTCCATCCTAATATTCGATAATGACACTGACTTTGACAACTTCCTCCAGTCTAAGCCACTAGCATGGAAAACTGAGACGGCAAGAGCTAATGAAAATCTAATGTAAATTTTAATATTTATATAAGCTATGTTAATATAATCACTTAACATTTGGGATGATTATTCTCATATAGGATCCTACTGGGATCCTGTGTTCCTCTGCCTTCAAATATAGCAATTCCCCTCCTTTTTCCTTTGTAGTAATTTAACAGATGGGAAAACTGAATATTTGTTTGCATGTTATTAGCTGTGGATTGTAGAACAGAAGTCCAATTTCAAGGAGGTAGATATCAGGTTGCATTATCATTTAGAAGCCAAAGGATGCAGCAGTGTAAAAAATGAGGATATTTATCAGTGAGATGAAGAGTTTTTGAGGCTGGATGTTGCTTAACTTCATATATCAGATCTAAGCTACTTTAGAGAGAAATGAATCATTCTTGGAAAGGTCCTGTCTCTTCCCATGAGATGTAAAGGTAGTCTAAAGCACCACAAATACTTGGTGCTGAAGTAAAGGTCAGCAATATGTATCCAATTCTAAATTAGTGAATGTAAGCCACTGATTCTATGCTCTTTACTTGACTTCATCTCATTTTAAGTTTCCAAAATGAACAGTGTTTGTATACTGCATTAGAAATGTTCTGATCATTATGGTTGCTATGGAAACTTAGCTCAAGTTTTATCGATATAAACTCAAATAATTGAATTGTGATTAAGCACAGTAGGAGAAAGAAGAGCTCACACCACATCCTTGTACTTCAAAGCAAATTACAAGGTCATGAGTCCAGGCATGCAGGAACAAGATCTTCAGGGTAATTCCACTGCTCCCATCGAGGTGCATCTTAACAGGAGTGAAGGCTACAGAGACAAAAGCTATGACTCTCAGCTGGTACGTGTTGTGAGTAAAGTACTGGGATAACCTCTTCTGCCTGCCATGCCTCATTGCAGGATAGAAATGAAAGTTATGGAGCCTTGCAATGGCAGTGAAAGCAAAAAACAAAGCCAAGTGCAAGGTCCTACACCTGGGTCATGGCAATCCCAGGCACACCTACAGGCTGCAAGGAGAAATGATTGAGAGCAACCCTGTGGAAAAGGCCTTAGGGATGATGGTTGATGAAAAACTCAACCTGAGCCAGCAGTGTGCACTCACACCCAGAAAGCCAATGAAATCCTGTGCTGCATCAGAAGGAGCTTGGCCAGCAGGTCACAGGAGGTGATTCTGCCCCTCTACTCCACTTTTGTGAGACCCTACCTGTAGTACTGCATCCAGTTCTAGTGTCCCCAACATAAGAAGGACATGGAACTGTTGGAGCAAGTCCAGAGGAGGGCCATTAAGTTGATAAGTGGATTAGACCACCTTCCCTAGGAAGACAGGTTGAAAAAGTTGGGGCTGTTCAGCCTGGAGAAGAGGAGATTGTAGGGACATCTCATAGCAACCTTCCAGTATCTGAAGGGAGCCTCCAGGGAAGCTGGAGATGGACTCTTCATCAGGAACTGTAGTGATAAGACAAGGGAGAATGGGTACAAACTGAAAGGGGAAATTTGTGTTAGGTATTAGGAAGAAATCCTGTACTGTGATGATGGTGAGACACTGGAACAGGTCGCCCAGGAAGGCTGTGGATGCCCCAACCCTGGCAGTGTCCAAAGCCAGGCTGGATAAGGCCTCAAACAACCTGATCTACAGGGAAGTCTCCCTTCCCATGGCAGGCGGGTTGGGAGTAGATGAAAGAGTGGTGAAGTACTGGAATTGTCTGCCCGGGGAGGTGGTGGAATCACCATTCCTGGATGTGTTTAAAAAAAGACTGGATGTGGCACTCGGACCCATCGTTTAGTTGAGGTGTTAGGGCATAGGTTGGACTCGATGATCTTAGAGGTCTCTTCCAACCTGCTGATTCTGTGATTCCGTGATCTTTAAGGTTCTTTCCAACCCATTAACATTCTCTGCTTCTATGAACGCCTAGATACAGCTGCAGAATAATCCATTGTTTCACCTCACAGCTATCAGCCTTGCCCTTAAATGTAATGTTGATTTAATGTCATTTTCTGATAACTAATTTATATAATTAGCACTAATTATCAAATAACTATGTGCACAAATTCCAGTGTGGATAAAAAAGAAAAGAAATGTTAAACATTTGTAGTATCTTCTGTCTGTGGAAAGGCACAAATTTTCAAGCCAACACTAGAAGAACTCAGTGCAGTAATTAATGGTTTAGAACAGAGTATAATCAGAAAAAAAAGTAAGTTCTCACATGATTAGAAAGGGTTTGGGCCTGCAGCAGCAGAATACGTTGTAAAGGTTTTTAGGGCAGCTATGTAAAGACGTTATGCAGCATTGTCCATGGGAAAAGAGAGTTAGTAAGCACAAAGCAATGCAAGGGTTAAGATGAACTGCTTGTGAACACTGTGGGGTACATACAATTGCTCAGGCACAGCTGTTCAGGGAAAGGAACTGGGTACCAGTTACACAGCTCAGCTGCAGTACAGTGTTCAGTTTTGGTCATCTAAATTAGAAAGGGAAACGGCACATAAGGAGCAGGCTGAGTAAGAGTCAATGTGAATCAGCAGAAGCAGTGAAAAAGCAAAAAAGAAGTTTTTCTGAAATACATCAGTTTATCTTAGAAAAGAATAAATATGCCTGTTAGTATAAAAAAAAACCAGTGAACTTCAGAGAGAAAAAATGGCAGAAAACAGTAAATCCCTTTGCCATTTCTTTTAGGAGACAAAAAAGGGCAGTTAATCTGGTACTACTGTGTGTCATTCACTGAAAGACCTCATTGTCACAAAATATCACCAGGAGAAAGTTTTAAGTTGAAAGAGGAAGGGAATTTGATGCTTACATTCTTGGTGAGTACTTCTGTAGTTAAATTCTAGGCAGAACAGTAAAGCAGCAAAGTTTGTAAACTGACACTTCAGAACAAAATGTCAAAGGTGCTTGTATCATGCCAGTTTTGCTAGGTTCTTCCTTCTGGATTATTTCACACTTTCAAACATCAAACACAGAATTACCAGACTATGGTTAGCATTATAGTTCATTAATAATGGTCTCCCAACCATTTCTCTGATTTCTTAACTCTTCTATTTCTATGATGATCTCAGATCACAACAGCCCCTATTGCACCGTAATTACATTGAAATTAATCTGCAGCAAATGAAAAGAGAATTCCACGAGTTATAGTTGTTGATCAGGTTTCATCATGGGAAAAAAAATGCTAATTTATTTTAAAATAGGGAAAATGCTGGTATAAATGACATGCTAGAACTACTGACCAACAAAAATTCTTTGTTAGAATCAAGAAGAAGGACAAAAACAGGGAAGCAGATTATTTCCTTTCTGGTTTTTTTTTTTTTTTAGAAAGGAGTAGTTTTTGTGGCTTGATATGGCTCTGTATTCTCTTTACCTCACTGAAATAATTTGACGTGCCCAGCAAGTGCAGTAACAGGCTTTACTGATGATTTGAATGAAGATGCTAACTGGCCAGTTGTCAGGCAGACTTCTTGTACTGAGACTGTGATCTTTCACTGTGGTC
Source organism: Gymnorhina tibicen (assembly GCA_013399875.1). Lineage (NCBI taxonomy): Eukaryota > Metazoa > Chordata > Aves > Passeriformes > Artamidae > Gymnorhina > Gymnorhina tibicen. The sequence continues at coordinate 161,794 of VXAZ01010409.1, read as the reverse complement.
ACTCAAGGGACCACTAATATGAACCTTCAAGTTCTATACAACAGTTTATTTTCATGAAGCTTGTAGGAACTTAAGAGCTTTGAGTCCTCAGCTGTGCTTTCAAATTTGGTTGAAATTGGATACCTTGTTTGAAAGTTGTGGGTAGACTGACAGACCGACAGACAGATAAATGAGCATGGACAACATGATTGCATAAAACCTTTCTTTTTAGGAAACCAGGATAAAAATAAACTCCCTTTATTGTAAGACTCAGTAGACTTTTGGAATTGCTAAGAAAGCTTCCATAATTATAGTACTATACTTCTAAGGCTGTTTGAAGGTATATAATGGTTATAACTGTTTTTCTTGTCTGACTACCTGTAAAATTGCTGCATGCCACTCATTCCTAATAGCTGGTTAACAACTTTTATTGTTGAATATGTGCTGCCAATTGACTGTAGCTGGAAGAAACAAAAAGCAAGACAAAACAAAAATCTCAGTATTCATTTGGAATTGTCTCCACCAAGATCTGTAAACAACACCTATTAATTCAGCTGGGAGTCTGATGAGTGATATACAAGCTGGGTAGTTCAATCCAAGAGAACTGAACTCAGAAATGTTTAGGTTGTAAAAGATCTTTAAGGTCATTGAGTCCAACTGTTAACCCAGCACCGCCAAGGCCACGACTAAACCGTGTCCCCAAGAACCACATCTACATATATTTTAAACATTTCCAGGGATGGTGACTCTACCGCTTCTCTGGGCAGCCCGTTCCAATGCTTGACAGCTCTTTTGGTGGATAATTTTTTTTCTAATGTCAGGTTTAAACCTTCTCTGACCAACCTAAGGCTGTTTCCTCTTGTACAGTCACTTGTTAATTGGGAAAGGAGACTGACACCCACATTTCAGGGAGCTGTAGAGAGCAAAAAGGTCTCTGAGCCTTCTTTTCTCCAGGCTAAACAATCCCAGTTCCCTCTGCCACTCCTCACAGGACTTGTTCTCTAGACCCTTCACCAGCCTTGTTGCTCTTCATTTACAAGTCACTTGCAATTATTTTATGATGCTGCTTTTTGAGAATCAAGTGAATACTTCATTCTGAAGTATGTCAGAAAAAGCTGAGGTCCTTTTGATCATTTAATGGAACACAAAAAGCCATAAAAGTAAACTGTGCTCCTCAAACGAATATTTATTCAGATCATGAAGTGGTTTACTTCAACCACTTAAAATTTTAAAATCCATCTTTGCTGCATTCCAGTTGTTATTTTCAGTAAATAGATAGGCACTTATCTAGAGGCAGAAGAATATTTGCCTGTAAAAATAACCCATTCTGATGAAATTATCAAGTTTATAATGTATGCAGCATTCAACAAAAGCAAGTTATCTTTCTGGAAATGTCCAGATACGTGGTCTGATTAGATTATTTACTATGTTAAAATAAAGGCCTGTGACAACTCACCCAAATATGGATTTGCCTACTGTTTGTTTTTGTCAGGGAGATGAAGTCCCTGCTGGAAGTTTGAAGCAAAGATGAGGTGATGAAGAGTCCATTGAAATTACAATCTGGGTACAATTTAGGCCACCATCACCACAGTTTACATTAAATTAATGTTTTTGATTAAATACTGAGTAATGATATTTGAGTTCTGTATCTCGTATCTTACAGTAGCATAGCCATAAGCTACAAAAGGGGTCCAATTTTGTTTTTCTTTACTCTTATGTTAAGACTTCTATTCTCATCAGTAGAAGTTATACATGCTTGAGTTTTTTGACCTGTTTTGTCTTTTATTGGAATTGTCAAGCACAGAACAGCTGAGCTGAGAGGACAGTAGTGGTGACAAAAAGAAAACATTTTTGTTAATCAAGCTCTCCATTTAGTTAAAATAGCATTGGCCATTCTTACTTATTATCACTTATTATTCTTACTTTTCTGCATTTTTTTTCATCTCTTTATTACTGGTGCATGTCCATTAGCTCAAAAGAATTTTTTTTGTTTGCTGATGAAGAGTCCAGTATAGTGGCATGGCAACAGTACCCTAGAATAATGTGGGATTCAAACATTCTGCCCTTGTCAACTTGTCCTGGTCTAGTCTCTCTCATAACGAACAGAAAGTTGGAATACTGAACAAAGGGGTTTTTACATCGCTGGAGAAGGCTTATTGTACCATAATGATCCTGTCTGAACTAAATCTAAAAATAAGGCTCTATAGACCTTTTGTCTAAAGCCAGTCCTTAATATTCATCATTGAATTGGCTTTCTTGATTACAGAGTTATGACACGTATTCCTGCATCTAACACCGTTCAGCTAGAGTTTTTGGATGAGTTTGCTACTAAGTGCAAATAAGAGGCAAATTGCCAAACTTGAGGTAGAGACAGTTTTTGCTGTTGGACTGGGTGGAAGGGTTATGTGTCTTTTTCTATAGATCTATTTCATCTCTTACTTGTATGCATCCATTTGCTCCAATGGCACCTCAGTGTTTTGTTTCCCTTAAAAGACCTTGGATGTGAGATTTTCTTTTTGATGAAGGGCTATTCAGAGCTTAGTGTTTTCATACCTCAAACCATTCCATGCTGAAAATATATACCCTTTCCATCACATACCAGAAAGAAGACAATAAAACTGCCATAGCAGAATAGACTGCAAGGTAAGTAACTGTTTTCTAGTTCTTAAAGACAACTTGTAAAAAGAAAATGGGCAGTTTTTTATAACCATATTTGAAAGAATTGATGTATTTATCTTGAAACCTGGAAGAATTTTTATATCATCAGTAAGTTCTGACCTATTGATCTGCCTTCCATATGGTGACACCATTTATACTCATGCAGAGCACAATCAATAGTATAGAAAAACCATATTTTTCCTGTATTACAGTGATATTTTAAGTGACAGCATAGTCAAGGGAGAAGGCTTCAATAATAATAATAAAAAAATTAAAATAAGAAATATAGTTTGGGGGTTAATAGCTTGCCCATATTGATTTTTACCAGGGTTATTTGCCATATTTTACCATCAGGAGGAGTTGTCATCCCTGCAAAAGCCATTTATCTTCCAATTAATTATTTCAACTTGGGTAAGCAAATAAGAATACCAAGGGATTATTATGTTTTCCTGAAAAACAAGTCAAACTTTCCTGCCCCAGCATTCTAGCAACTTCCTGCAGCATTTCCTCTGCCTCTTTGGGATCCTTTACGCTTAACATTTTTGAAAAATGTGAAAGAATCCCCGTTCTTCCCCTGTCTCAGCAGTGCAGACTATCATGCCACAAACAAAAGAGGTTTCCAGAGGTCCTGTTAGGAGGAGGGAAGGCAAGAGCACACTCTTGGCTTACGCTCCAGCAGAAATCATTTAGAGAAACATAGGCTTTCATGAACAGGCTTAGGCAACAGCCACTGCTTACTACCACAGAGGAACGTAAATAAAAGCCCAAAGTCCCAGTCAGTCTGACCGGGAAGGAAAGTCCTTCTTCACTTCAAACCCAGCAAGTATTGTTTCACAGAGTCTGTCTCATGGGATAAATCTTACCTGAAAGAACTGCTCATGTAAATGAGGTCTTGTTTATATCTTCACAGCCCTGACTGACTGTATCACTTCACTATACACACCAGAAAATAAAAAAGGCCAGATAAAGTTTAAATTGCTGCTGCTAAATTCACACCCTTTTAACATTTTGGGGGGGGGCAAGAGACCAGAGTGTGATAGAAATCAAGACAGAAAATGTTAAATGGCCTTCAATATAAGGAAACTCAAAGAAATTGGTTTGGGCTACACAATTAGCAGCTTATCAAATCTATTTTAGAAAGGACTAAGTAGTGAAGACAATTCTGGGGAGACAAGGGGAAATCTAACACAGACACTGTGAAGAGTGAGTCCAAGGTGGAACCACTGTGTTAAGGGTCAGGCCACCTGCCACATGTTGAGAAATTAGACTGGTGTCATGCTGCCCCAGATCTGTAGTGCTCGTCAGAGCTGCACTGCTGGGCCTCAATTATGTGAGAAGTAGTTGAGTGCTGTGGAACAGAAATCTTAGAATAGAACTTATTACTCACCTTTTTTACCTTATTACATAAATTTAACTCTGTGTCACTGGGTGGTGTGGTTCTGTTCTCACATCCATCTGATTCAGATTCCCTCCAGGACAGCATAAGAACAGGAATAGCGCAGCTGACATTTTGGGTCACTGGTTTTTCTGAATGCCATCTGAACGTCGATGCCATCTTCTCTGAGATTTCCTGCATTCATAGGTGGCCAATATCAATGTTTCAGAAGAAGAGGGAAGGAAAAATAAAATATAATTCAAAGGAAAAAAACTTTCTTTCCTCTTCAGTGAATTTCTATTTTTATAGCCCCTCCCAACAAAATCTTAGGTGTTGTTCCCGTACAAAAGTAGCTGGCCTTGTGAACAAATATCAAGAAATAATAATAAGCATTGCCTGCATGAAATACCTATGGAGATGACATGAACTGATCATTCTTCTAATTATAGCCCAGAGTATACATATGTGTTTTTAACCATTTGTTGAAAGAGTTTGCATGTCTGTGCTGGGGTACTGTGGCTTCATGCAACTCCAGAGAGGCCATGCCTGTGAGTGCAGGGCCCTGTCTCAGTCATCATTTTCTTTACTTTAAGAGCAAAGTCAAAGAAACTGCCAAGGAGTTCATCTAGCACAAAGTAGCCTGACTCCCTCTGGGCCCTGAAGCAATCAGCAACAAGTAGTGAAATCCACACACACCAAAAAAACCCCAGAACTCCAAAACAGAACAAAACACCCCAAACAAACAGAAACAAAAACAAAAATAAAAACAGAAACAGAAACAAAACCAAAAACCCAATCCAAACTAAAAAAAAAAACACCCTACCTTTAAAGTTAGTGAGAAAAGGATTGCAATAGTATAGCTGATATTGTTGTTACAGCCATCCTTTGGGAATTGTAAATTCCATGTAAATTTCACAGAAACTTCAGATGAAAGATTATTCATCAGAAAGCAGTGAATGAAGAAAAACAGAGCTGGAAAGGTTACAAAGAGAAGTGTTTGCTCTGCAACAACAATTAATTTATTAACTCTTTAAGGGAAAGATAAGAGATTCAGTCAATTATATTTCTGTACTTGTGCACTGCATAACAAAGGTGAGGGAGGTGGAGCAGCTGAAAGTTTTGCAGGGGCTAAATTAGTAAGCACAAATAGTTTTGATATAATGGTAACCTAAGTTTTAAGCTACTGGGAATATTTCCTGTAAAATGGTACAAAACTCCCCCTTCATTCCAAGATTATTTGTTTCTGTTTTGTTCTACTAGGCTTTTGTAGACTTTTTGTTATGAAAGAGGAGATGAATCGACATGGATAACTGCAAAAAAAACCAAACAAACAAAAAACCCCAAACCAACAACAACCATAGCTTCCCCGCACACCCCTCTTCCCCCCCCCACCAAAAAAAGCCAAACAAGTTTTGCCTCAACAAAAGGAAACCTCAGGTTTAAGGGTAATTTTATGTGAAAGATAGATGAAGGGGAAGCTTTCCAGGGAATCCGTAGCACACAGAAATGAATCAAAGCATGAAAAGAGCATGCAGAGGAAAGGAGGCCACAACAGAGGAGAAAAATTACTTGTTTATATCCCTGCTTAACTTGGATAAGTTCAGGGAGATTTCTGAGCTGAACCATGTTTTTTAGCTATACACTCATTAAAGGATACACTCAACTGTCAGCAGAAGTTATTGAAGTAATAGATAGAATTAAGAATAAAAAATCTTCAAGACTGATTGATATTTCTCTTTAGGCTCTAGGGACACTTTAAGATGAAACATGAAAATCTCAAACCTCTCTCTCAGATACAGTGTGGAGGCAGAGGACTGACACATGTGACATCAATTATTTCAGAAAGCTGCAGAGGAACCCAAGGACTGACCTGTAGATCAATGCATCCAGCAAGTTAATTAGTTGAAACTGCCTGAAAAATGGAATTAATGTGCATCTGAATAAATATGAACCATCATGGTTCATAAATGTGAACAATTAGGAGAGAGCAATATGGCTTTTGCAAATGAATAATGGTTTTCACAAAAGTACAGTTCTCTGAAGTAAGCAGCACACCTCCAGACTGGAGCAAGCAGGCTGATAAAGTGCACCTTGACCTTGAAAAGGTGTTGAACAAGGTCTTCTAACAAAGACTCTTAAGGACATGAAGCTGACTGTGGAGAAGGGACTAAAATGAATAAATAAATTCCTTATTAAGAGACAGAAAACAAGTGGCAGAAATAGTTAGATTTCACAGGGGAAGAAGATTATCAGAAATCTCCCTCAGTGATTTGCACTTGACTCCATAATTCTTAATTTAGTCTTTAATGATCTTGAAAAGATGCAGAGCAGTGAGGTGGAAAAGTCTGTCAAAGTTAATAAGTTATTTGGTACAATATATATGAGCAGTGGTTGTGAAAAATGCAAAAGCACTTCCTAGTAGTGACTGACTAGGTGACAGAATGTTAGATGAATGTACAGGAGAAAGCAGAAGCCCACTTTATTGCCTTTAGTGTACTTTAATTAATTTTTTGATAAATGAAATTTAGAGAAGGTAAATACAAAAGTAAAGTCATCAACCCATTTCAGAAACAATATAGCAGCCTTAGAGAACTCTCCAAAATACTGTTTCTTAGTTAGTATTTACAGATTACATCTTTGAGTCTGTGGATATTCTTCCCTTGATTTTCAGATTTCAGGCAGAATGGAAGAGAATGAAACATCTGATTTATGTTCTATTAAATAAAATCTATCTATGAAAACTTCTGGTGTAGTATTATGATTTAATTTTATTTTACAAGCAGATAAACCACTTGATATCTGTTTCCAATGTAAAGATCCAGAAATAATGTGTCAATTACCATTGTTACTGCAACTTTTAATGATCTTTTGAAATAAATATATTACAACTCTTTTATAAACCCAGACCAACAGTTAGAATACCTACTATATATCATAAAGTAATGAATACAACCTAAAGCAAAAATCTCCTAAAGCTAAACCTGAGAAACCTTTCTACTTTTTTCTTCCCCAGGGCACTTCATTCAATTTGAGTTCATAGAAACTGTTGTTCATGTATTTTTTCTATTGTTTTATTTTCCTGGGACTGATAGAAGAAATAGATTCTTTTCCTATGCTGAGAAATTGCAAACTTCCTATTTTATTATATCCTTTCAATTTTGTCTGCATTATGTATGTGATTGTCTGCAGGTGTTTTTGCTGCTTCAGGTAGCAAAGTAGCTTTAGTATAAAGATTTTTTTGTGCTCTTTTGTTTCTTTTCTAAATTTACCTCTCTCTCTTCAGTGATGTAAGTAAAATTCAGACAATTCTTAATTAATTCCTCAGTCAGTTTTTTTAAGTGTAAGAATGCATTGGTTCCTCATCTGTAGGACACAGATGAGTAGTACACAGTATACAGAAAGTACACAGTACTTTCACTTAGTTCAAATTGATGAGCACTAAAATCAGCAAGGTTTATAGAATCACAGAATCATTTTGGTTAGAAAAGACCTTTAAGGTCATTGAGTCTAACCATATGCGAAGGAATCATTTGTGTAGCTCTCGAGAAAAAAGTAAACAGATCAAAAACCTGAATCTTCCATTAAAAAAAACTAATTTTAAAATAATTTTAAGAAAATTTAGCATGGCCACTGAATTCAGTCTTGAGTTTTTGACAATCTCTGTATAATTGATGATGCAATTAACTGCATCTCTTGTTCGTTTTTGGGACCCTAACAGTGTCTCACTATAATGTCAGTACTCCAGGTACTTTATCAAGCTTCTATCACAGAGTTTTAAGGTATTACAACCTTAAAAAATGGCTGGTTGTCTTGAATTCAACATGATAAAATGTTAGTACTTCAACTTTTTATTGGTCTTATCAATTTGAATGATTTTGTTTGCAGCCTTCATAAAACTTATAATTATGAAAGGTGACACTCAAGATGTCACCTTTAAGATGGCAAAATAAATATATGCCATAAATAAAATGAAAATAATAATTTTATCAGTTATGTCTTCTTCTTTTTTTTCACTGAAAAATACATCAGTTATAGTTTTACAAAACTTGACTGAAACTATCAGTATCAAATTTAGAAAAATTTCCTGAAAAATAATGCAAAAATAACAGAGGTCATCATCCCAAAATAATCAGCTTACTTTTAAATGTCTTTCAGTTTGATGAGTTTGTCATGAACAATAGTTCTTCAGCTCGGACTATCTGTCAAATTCAGCAGACACCACAAATGAAAGCCTGATCTAGGGAAAATACTGGAAATTTTGAAAGAGGAGTTTAAACTGTAGAACTGCAGTATTGTTCATTTTGAGTAATCTAATTTAATTTTCTCTAAATAAATTAGCAAATATTGCACAACATTTTGGTGGGTCTAAATATTAAATAAAATTAAATTAAATTAACGTACTTGATTTTAAAAATAAAGGGTGCACTATTACTTTTGCTGATTTAAAATTTGAAAGTCAAATATTAATTTTTTTTAATATGTATATACTATATGTATATAGTTAGTTGAGTTGACTACTGTTACTAGCAAAATCTTCCAAGTATATGCTCATTTAAGATGTTCAGAGCTTCTGGAAGCATATTTTCTTGTAATTGTCTGGTGATTGTTTTAGGTGTTGCGAATAACAAACACATCTGAATGTAGCTGAACTATTTAGAGAGGTCAGCAGTGATGTCAGCAAACTTTCAGCTGTTTAAGGAGTTAGTGGATGTGGCCCCCGGGAAACCGCCCTCAGGGATAAGGGACTGAACAGAGCTTAGAGAATATTTTTCTCACAGCACAAGAACATTCAATTTCCCTGTTTAAGACATCAGGCACAGAATCAGAATGGAAGGAAATTCACAGGAAATCAGCATGGCTGAGTAAGGACCTCCTGATCAAACTCAAGTATAAGGAGGAAATGCACAAGCAGTGGAACCAAGAATAGGTTTCCTGATAATAATATAGGCAAGTTGCCTAGATGTGTAGGGATGGGATCAGGAAAGATATGGTTCTGTTGGAGTTGAATTAGGCAAGGAATCCAAAGAATAATAAGGATATCTATATGTATGTTGGCATGAAAAGGAAGATTAAAGGAGAAGCACCTGTCCTGATAATTAAGAAAGGAGAACTGATGGCAACAGACGTGAAGAAGACTTAAGGTACTTAACAATTCTTCTGCTTGAATTTTCAATTCTAATCTCTCTTCCCACATCTTTCAAGTCCCTAAACCTCAAGACAAGCATGGAGGGAGTAGTCTCTCTGGCTCTAGACCATCACGTTCAAGACTACCTGAGAAACCTGAATGTACATAACTGCATGTGACCTGATGAGATGCATCTCAGGATCTTGAGGGAATTAGCTGACTAAGATAGTGGCCTCTTATGATAGAGTGACTGCATCAGTAGACAAGGGAAGAGCTACAGGTGTCATCTACCTGGACCTCTGTAAGGCCTTTGACATGTCCCCCACAACATTCTTCTTGATAAATTGGAGAGATTTGGGTTTAGATGAATGCACTTTTAAATGGATAAGGAATTGGCTGGATGACTATGTCCGAAGAGTCTCAGTCATCAGCTCAATAGACAAGTGGACACTAGTAATGAGTGGTGACCCTTAAGGGTCCATACTGGGACCAATACTATTTAATATCTTCATCAATTACACAGAGGGTGGGATCGAGTACACTCTCACCAAGTTTGAGGATGAATCCGAGCTCAGTGATGATGTGCTCGGTGTTATCCACTGATGTGCTTTAGGGAAGCAATGCCAACCAGAGGGGCCTTGCTGGGCTTGAGAAATGAGCCTGTGTGAACCTTGTGAAGTCCAACAAGCCCAAATGCAAGATCCTGCACCTGTGTCAGGGCAGTCCTAAGCACAAATACAGGCTGGGTGGAGAATGGATAGAGAGCAGTCCTGTGGTGAAGGACTTTAGGATGCTGATTGAATATGAGCCAGCAATGTGCATTTGCAGTTCAGAAAGCCAGCTATAACCAGGGCTGCATCAAAAGCAGCCAGAGCAGCAGGGTGAGGGAGGGGATTCTTTCCCTCTGCTCTAGTGAGACCCCACTTGGAGGGCTGAGTCCAGGTCTGCGGTTCAGCAAAGACATGGACGAGTTAGAGCTGATCCAGAGGAGGGCCACAGAGATGACCAGAGGTCTGGAGCACCTCTCCTATCAAGAAAGGCTGAAAGAATTGTTGGAGCTGGAGTTGTTCAGCCTGGAGAAGGGAGGAGGACTCATGGAAGATCTTATTGCTGACTTTCAGTATGTAAAATGGGGCTTACAAGAAAGATGGAGGGACACTTTTTATGAAGACCTGTAGTAACAGGACAGGGGCAATGGTCTTAAATTGAAAGATGACATAAGGAAGACATTCTTTACAATCTGATCAAAGAGTGGAAGAGTTTGCACGGAGAACTTGTGTATGTTCCATCTTGAAAGTGTTCAAGGTCAGGTTGCATGGAGCTTTGAGCAATCTCATCCAACAGAGGTCCTGGCCCATGGCAGGGTGTTTGGACTAATGATCCATAGAGATCCTTTTCAAACCAAAACACTGCATGATTCTATTATTTCATGGTCCATAAAGTGATGATTACAGTCACGCAATAATTCTTGGGTTCTTTAGGATGAAACACACAGTAGTTTTGTAAATAATGAGATTTCCCAAGATGCTCACTTTTGTACAACGTTTTTCAGATTTACCAATAACTAACCTAGATTGAGCACTTTTAGAAATCTGTTTGTCATATTTTATCGCAGCTAAAGATGAAGAAAAATAAGATAGTTAAATGCAGAGTAAACAAGAAGAGGACAACTAGATTAAGAAAAAAAAGCACTAGCTAGAAAATTATGCTTTGAAATAATAAGACTGTTAAAAATAATTTTAAATAGTAAAGATGATTAACACTATCTAACAAATGTAAATAGTATTGGCACATTCTAATCTTGAGCCTGTATATTCTACCATGTATATAACACACACATTTCTTTCTCTCTAAGTTGGTTCTCTCAGTTAGTTCTCTCAGCTAAAATAATTTTGCTTATAAGTGCTTGAAAAGTAGACCAATTTACAGAAATCAACTGCAAGAATGTAATTGCCATCTAGCAGCTTTGCCCATAAATGGGGGAGAAATAAATAGATAAGGGGGAAACATAAAAGACAAACAATGAGAAAGAAGTGGAATTCTAGACTGCTGAGAAGAAGAACTACTGCTATCAGTCCTGCCAGTTCATGAAAAACTGATCTGCAATTCATGAATATGACAAAACACATTTTCCTTACAAAACAATAAAACAAAAAGAAGGGAGATAAATAGACAGAAGAAAAGGTGCCCTACCCAGCTGCAGAATGGTGAATAGTATTTCCATTTAGGTAGATCCTTTGTGTATTTACAAAACAAGAGCATGAAGAATGCAGAAATTAGAAAACAAAAATCATATTTTTACAGCTGAAAAAATTAGGTTGACAAAAATGAAGAGGTAAATGAAAAATTTTGAACATGTATATAATCATCTGGTAACTGGAGAATCCTCAAATCCTTGCATTTGAGAAGTTGTGAGGTAAAACTGTACTTTTTTCTTCTAATTTAGGTTTCTTTCTAGCTGATAAAAGCTGAGATCTTGTTATGTGTTTTATACTGCTGTTTTGGTTTTTTTCATAAGAGTAGAGCTTCTGCAATCCTTTGTCTGTGACTTTTTTGGTCTGTTTGCTCCAAAGTAACCACATGCCTTCTTTTTCTTCCTTGTATTCCCATGTCTTTAAATGCACTGGATGGGAAATTGCTTTTCTTTTCTCTGTTGGAAAAGCAGGAGTGTTTTTTTGCTTCTGGGAGCAAAGAAAGGAAACTCTATGGATCAGACTAAGTAGATTTTTTTAAATCAAGTCAAATAATACATGCTATTGATTACTCATTCAAATGAAAATGTAGTACTCTTAAACACTACTTCCAATTTTATCGATTTTGGTCTTTAAGACTTTTATTGTTTTTACATTCCTTTTCTTCCATGAGACTCTTGGTTCATTTTAAAATGCACTTGTAGCTTTTCTAACCCTAGAAACATTGTGGAGTTTCAGATTAACATAAGGAAGCAGAAGAGTCTCTGATGGAAGGGGTCTATAATCAGATGGCCACCCCATGTGACCTTGTAGAAAACCTTATTGTAACATATGTATCTATGCAATAAAATTTCTGTCGAGCATGACAGCACCTCTTTTCCAGAGCAAAATGTCTGTGTGTTCGTGGGCGTTAACACTTCCATTGCAAGTCCTTTTCATCTTCATCTTTTCTCAACAGACAAATTCCTTCTCCTTCTTGTATCTGTATGCGGAACAAATAAGGGTAATATCTCAAAAGAATTATAGTAACAGATTAAAAGTAATGTGCAGGATCACAATTATATTGTACATGTCCAAAATGAATGAAATAGAATTAATTTCAGATTTATAATCACAAGAAATGAGGCTAATGAAAGGCACTAATTGCATCCTTGCAATATGATAAGCATAAAATAATTAAGTATGGATAATGTATTATATGATTTTAACAGAGATCAGGAGCATAGGTTTCCAGGAAAAGCTCTAGACAATGCAGAAGAGCCTAAACCTTTAAAATTAGCAAAGATATCTGGAATATGAGGTTTTCCTTTAGATTTCTGGAATGACACTTTTCAAACCTGCATTTTATATAACTTCGTAACTGCAAAAGTGCAGCTTATATTTAAGTCCAGGAAGACATAAATGTTTAAATCCCCATTTTTGACTGTTCTTTGGAGCATCTTTATTGTGATAATTTTGATGACTTTCATATCACACTGTGTTCATTCTTCATGAACATTTAGTAAATTATTATTTTCTTAGGATTACGTCCAAATACTGATTTTAATTGTGTATCTTAACTTTCTCTGGCAAACTAGATTTCCATTTATACAAGTAATATTACAAGAAAATAATAATAGAAAAAAAATTAGGTGTCCATGCTGGAAATAGAAATACAAAATTAGACAAAGGTATAGAAAATTAGTCCACCTTAGAATTATAATATTGAGTGTTTACAAATAATAGCAAAGAAAAGCATTCAAAGAAATATTGGGGAAAATATGCAAATCACAGTCTAAATGATTAGCAAACGGAAAACTGGTTTGTTCTTTAACCATTATTGCTCAAATGGGATTGAATCAACTTTACATCAAAGTCTGTAGTAGCTTGTTAGGTTGTAATAACTTTGTTAGTCATGCCTGAGCTGCATGTTATTTGTATTGCTATTTGTATATCTACTATCTAAACTATTTTTCCATAAGGTTTTGTCATTCTCAGAACTCAAAAAACCTCCCTTCAAAGATTATCTTCTGAGCATACCAAATGCTAGTAACCAGTTAATGACAGTCTGACATAGAATTCTCCGAAGAATTTTGTTTGTGCTACCCTGCAAGCATTCTTTGTGGTACCATGTCAAGGAGTTTTCCTCTTTCAGTGTTTGATTCATACATTGATACTGCTGGGGTTTCTTACAAAAGTATTTCCGAAACGGAACAGTTTCTTTAACAGCCCTTCAGGTTTGAACCACAACATCCAGTGCCTGCTATCCTTATATGTGCAGTATTCTTATGAACTAGCAGAGGCAAAGAGGAGCAGGAGACTTTTCAGTCATGTGCTGTGGCCTTCTTATCTGTATATGCTTCATAAAAAGCATGTTCTAAATGGCAGGAGTGTTGCCTAATGGAAGAAAAGGCCTTTTGAAAACTACATATTTTCAAGGTATTTTGCCAATGCTTTATTAGCTTTATTTTACAATCAGAGGATGAAGTTCTTCCTCTTCTCTTTTTTTTTTCTTGGCAAAGTAAAACTAGAGCTGGTAGAACTTGGGATGGATATGTGGAAGGGAAGAAACAGCACCTCTGTTTATGTTTCATTCTTTGTAAAAGCACAGAGACTCACAACCAGCTTGCAGCTGTGTCAGGCTTTGGCCAGTCTGCAGAATTATGGTGGGATAGGAAGGGGCTGAAGATGAAAGATGAGCAGCTGTATAGTACATCTCGGAAAATGTCCCAGGGTGCAAATAATGTCTCTGAGCAGGATAAACATTTTTAAATTTTCTGTCAAGCACTGAGCAGAAACCATGTTTGTGTAGCTCCCAAAGGAAAAACAGCTTTGCTAGGTGACCAGAAATGGAGACCAGCTAGATGTATTTCAAATCACCACATGGGCAAAGAACCGTGTTCCTTGGGTCTGAGCAGAAGGAAGCTTGTACTGGAGTGATTTGTTGAACTGATACTTCTGGGTTCATTGAAAGCTCACTAAGCAAATGAAAAATGTTGCATTAGCATTAATAAGCTTCAGAAACTAAAATCCTATGATCTGCAGAGCATGAGACCGATTTCACAGTAAATCGCCTCATTGCAGTTTTTGAACTGAACAAATGTAATGAGATTAGAAGGACCCTCTCATGGATATTTCTCATTTCAAAATATAAATGGGTATGTATTGCCTATAGATATGTTCCTGTCTTTTACTTATCACCAACTAGTAATTCCATTAAATGTGTATTTTTCTTCTCTGATAATGCCTTGAAACTTGTTGGACTCAACTAAACATTATGATTGGAATAGGTGACAACTTTGAGTCAGACCTTCCAGGAATAAAGTTAAAAAATGGACATTTTTATTACTTCTGCACAGCAAACACCCAGATTAGAATGTAATTTTTGAATTAGGAAATTATGAAATCTTTGTAAGGAAGTGTTGACATGAAAAAGTTCTGTTGAATTATTTCACTGATCAGTGTCTTGAAAGACAAATTTGGCAGCATTTATTGAATAAAGAGGAAGAGAGATTCAGAAAATACTCTAGGAGGGAAAAGCTTCCATTTGTGACCAGGAAAAAATCTTAATGAGAAAGTAAATCACACTCTTCATCAAATAAAAACCCCATTAAGAATTGAAAACTGTCAGCAAAAGAAAACTCTAAGCCAGGTTGCTCATTTTGTGCACGTTGTGTCTTTAGGTGGATCAGAGCATGCCCTAAACAGTCAAAAAATCTGTGGATACGTGCTCTGTATCATTTTGGACTTAGCCAGCAGAGGAAGGAAGCCAAGGCAGACAGATCTCCACTCCCAGCCTCAGACTGCACCATATGGCAGAGACACACAGACAGTGCCCCAGAGGAGACAGAAAAAAGGTTTATTTAATTCCAAAAACCCTAAAGTATTATGAATAAATGTTGTAACAGAAGAGTGGGAAAAACAGCCTGCACTTCCTGTACTGGGCAATCTGTGGATCTCCCATTCCATCTTATCTGCTGATAAACCAGTTGTAGTAGATTATTTTGCACCAGCAGAGCATGCAGACGTCTCCCACTGGAGCAGTAAATCTAACCCAGCGTACTTCACAATGTAGGGAACTGCTGAGCCTGACATTTACATGACCTGTAAATGATATTGGACTCCTTTATTTCACAGTAGACTAACCATGCCGGATGTCACTTCAGGGTGAAACAGGTGTGCTTGGGTGTATATATATGTATGGATATGTGAAGGAACTGCAGTACTACATATTTTGGTAGGAGAAATCTGCTCATAGTAACTCTGATTCTTGAAATAAGCAAAATTAACATTTAATATATCCACATTTTCCTTGATAAAGGACTTGACAAATGACCTTGGCCTATCCTGGAGATAGGTAATGCAGAACTCTTTTGGTGCTGGAGATCTAGTCCCTTTAATATGACATGGGGCATCTGAGAAATATAGGTGAGACAGACAGGGATAAGCACAGGGCCTGTTTTTCTTCTGGAATGGCAGCTGGAAGCTAAACAGCATACCCGGTACTAAAATGACACAGGAATCTACCTTCAGGTACCTGAATAACCAACTCCTCTATTTTTGGGGGGAAAAAACAAGAGCAAAAAAAGTCAGTTCAACAAACCCAAGTACATAAACTACTAGTTATAAAATTTTTGGCTGTGAGCACTAACACTGATCACATGCCAAATGATTTTTCTGAACCTTTAAAAATAAAGTCATTAAGGATTTAAGTGTCACCAGTATTGACATTATAAAACATATGTAGCCCTCCTTGCTTCACAGGAAAGCCATCCAGTCTGGCCCCTGAAATGCACAACATGTGCCTTCCTTTGGCTGGGGGTGTCCGTGGGTGGGAGGGAGTAGGGAGGGAGTGTGTGTTGCCCAGATGCCCCCAGGGAGAAGTGGGCTGCCAGCAATTTTCCTTCCATCATAGCCACCTCTCTAGCCTGTTCATCTGCTTGTCAGCCTCAGCTCCTTCCTCCCCCATTCCCTTCCATCCTTCTCACTGCAGAGGTATAGTATAGCAAGGATTCTGGTTTCAAGGTCCAACAAAAATCTTTCACGGAAAGGATAAAGACTAGCTTGTCATTTGCAATTTTGTGTAAAAGAATTCTCCATATTTCAACAGGTTAGCCTCTCCTGTCACATGAGATGGTTGGACACCACCTGCATAAGATAACAGATTGTTTCTAAACTGCTCATGGGTTATTTACAACCAGTTGTGCACAGTGATTAACCACACTTTTTTCCCACATTTCATCACCCAGACTTTTTAAACTTAATTTTTCATCTATTTTTATCTGGCCTTCTCATTCTTCATTCTGCCTTTATTCTAGTTCAGGCTCCCTTTTTCCCCCTCTTTGAAAAAAAGAGAACAGAAGAAAATGTTGTTTCATTCTTTAAATGGGTTCTATCCCTCAGAGCTCTAACGAAGGGTATTGTGAAAAGCAAAAACTAGAGGTTGCAGACACAGCAGGCAAGCAGGAGTCACAAGTTTCAGTACAGAGTAGCTTTTGCTTTTGTTTGTTTGTTTGTTTGAATGTATTTGACAAGGACTAGGCAAATATATAGTGAATTAAAGGCTTCAGATTGCTAGGTTCAATGGCAAGGTTGGTATTCTCATTTATAAAGCTTTCTTATGCAAGCTGGTAAATGAGCATCCATGGTAACATATATGTGATTTATGACAATCCTAGGTGAATGGTGCCAGAATTCACACCAATTATTTTTAAAAAAGAAAAGGAAAAGTAAACTTACTCCATTTCCAAATGTGAAGCTTATTTTTAATTCATACTACTTTTCAAATACTGGAGCTGTCCAGGAATAACTGTGGAGTCATTGCCAAACTTCAGATATATGTATATATGATACTTATTACCAATGACTATACAGCCATACATACATAGATTACATTACATACATACATAGATACAACATTTGAAGGAGATAAATGTGTTTTATCAGTTTAGCTCCATTAAGCTTAAGTGTATGAAAAGTATCTTTGACAAACTCAACTGATTTGAACACTGTGTTTTGAAAATTGAAAAACAACTGAAAATTGAAAAAGCTGAAAAACAAAAGACAGGATTCTTTTGCCTCTGGTTCATATTCCAAGCAGGTAAAAAAAATTACTTCCCACCTCATCTTTTAATCATATGATCAATTTCAGTCCTTGTTTCATATTAGCATTATGCAAAATTATTCTATTAGGTCCTTGTTTTCACTCTGTGCATTCTATGTGTTTTGGATTTCATGTACATTTTACTTAGAATATTAGAAAACACAGTGGGTTTTAATCTTCTATATTCTACTGTATCTTTACTTAGTCATATACTTACTTAATACCTATAAGTTACTGCGTGGTGGTAGATTTTTGTCAGTTGAATTTTCACTTACTCTCCATTAGAGGTAAGATCTTGCTTGTTAAAAAAAGGTATAACAAATTACATGAAATTTCCTTTTATATTCTTCAGTTCTGTTAAGAATGTTTTTTATGTTGCTGGATAATTAGCTTTTACCCCTCCTTAGGTACAGGCCTGAGTTCTCAAGGACCCACAAGACAAATGTATCCTAGAGCGTGCATCCTAAAGGAAAATGCTAGTGCTCAGCCCCTCCTACTTCAGAAGAGTCAATTATAAAATTTCAGTGACAGCAATGCTGCCAGGTTTTTTTACTTTAAGAAGGGCAAAATAGCATAATGTTCCTTCCTTCTGAATGCTTTCGGATAGGGAAATTTGAAGACCAAAGCTCTGGCAAAGGAAATCAAAATTAAAGGAAGAAAGAGACCTGAGTACAGCATCAGGGTTGACTGACTGGGTAGATTAATGAGAGCATATATTTAACTAATGTTATTTTCAGTAGCTAAAATCAGGGATCTCTGACCATTGCAAAAACAGGATTTTTAAAAGTATTTGAGACCAAGTTTTAACAAACATGGAGGTAAACAGACTCAACTAAGTATAAAAAATGAAAATCAAAATAAGGAAAGAAAAATGTAATTTCTAATATTTTGTCTAAACTTTATTTTTAGCCTGAGCTCTCAATATATATACAATGCACGTCAATGTCCTAAATGCATGCAAAATGTCCTAAATAAACAACGTTGACATATAAAAATTGTTCTTTGCCAGCCAAGACAGGAAGCAGATCTGTGACCTGCACAACACAAACCAATGTCTGTACCATCTTTATGGAAAGACATAAATGAAAATAGAGTCAAAGGGGTACTTTATTTAAATGGTTGATTGCTTCAAATTTAAGGCTTGTACAAAACAAGTATTTTTTGATGAGACATGGTAAAATCTCCCAAAAGTTAGTGTTTACTACAGAGGACTGAGTCTTGGGATGGTTATGAATGTTTATAAAATTAGAAGACATACAGTAAAAATGGTAGGATATTAAGTAATTTTAATTTCCTAAACCTACTCCTAGAAAATTAATGCAAGGCTATCATCAGCAGATACCACATTCCTTGGTATGATATAAAAACCCCAAGACATATTTCTTTATTAAATAATGAAGACATAGCAACAAAATACGATACTAGTTTTATCTTTAAAGAGATAAACCTTACCAAAGTAATAGAAAACTTTAGTTTACCAGTTGAGTCAGTCAATTCAGTTAAAATTTCAGAAAAACAAACTTTGAGAAATACTGTAAATTTTCTAGCAAGTTTGCCTAGAATGATGGGTTCAAGAACTTGAAATTAAAGAGAATGCAGAAACCTGTTGTGTCCAGTATAATAGCTTGGTTCTTGAAGTTCAGGGGGAAAAAAATCCATTACAAACCAGAACCTTGAGAGGGTTACAGATGTCCTGGGATGACTCAGCAGTTCCTACAGAGATTAAGAGTAAAAATAGAGCATGCAAATATGGAAATAGGAATGTAGCACTTTTCTACATCTTGGCAGTTCAGAGATTTTGAAAAGACCAACAGCCTACTGTGGACCTAGATCTTGCAAAGAAAATGAAAATATGACACTAATATTCTCCTTAGCCATTAAGCAAGAAGTAAACAGAAACTGTTAAACCAGTGTACTGCAGACTAAAGACACAAGACTAAAGCCAAAAATAATGAAGTACGCCGAAATATTAAAACATGGTACTAGAGTCAAGTAAAAAAAGAGAGAGTCATGGAAAAACAATATATATAATGGAAAAAATATCGAGATTGTTCAGGATAACAAAAGGAAGGGCTGAAAGATCAACATGTGAAACCACAGCTGTAAATATCTAAACATTATAGAATAGGGGAAAAAATTTTAAATGCCACCACCATGTTTTTGTGAAAGTATGAGTTTATTCTAGGTATTGTTGCTCACATTTTTTAGTGACTTGGTTATTTTTCTCTATTGATGTACTTTGCGCTAGAGAAGTAATCCACATATTACAGTAAAGGCAGTTCATATTCATATGATATTATAAAACTGCAATACTGAAAACCTGGAGTCTATCTTTTCGTACAAGCTATTGAGAAGCTAATTAAAAGAAATATTTCCAATGATTTCTGATGATTCTCCACCGGTCTCAGTGAAATATTTATAACAGCATCAGTTCTTTTGCTGTTATAAAATAAAGGCATGCAATTTTACAAGTGTGACTCACGAAGTACAACAAATTTGTGACCTGTCTAAAACTTTGCTGCCTACCTAGAGCCTGCTTGAGATTTTAAGTAGAATTGGAAACAACCACCTCCGTAGTCAGTTCCACTCTAGTATCATAGAAGCTATGCAATGAAATAATTAATTTCAGAAAGTTTCACAGAAAAAAGTAATCCACAGAAACCTATGAAGAATCTAATAATCTCAAGATCTCTAATCAATAGCCATAACTACAATGACTACAGGAAAAAAATGGAAGAATTTCAAAGTAAACAAAAAAGGAAAACACAGCATTGTGCAAAAGAAGGCAAAAAAAAAAAAAAAAAAAAGGGATGCTCTCTGTGATTTGACCTGCAAGAAAATAGTTTTTCTGCTTTCCAATATGGTCACCACTCCAACCCTGAGCACGTGAGCAGGGCTCAATAGCACAGCGCCTGATAAATCAATGCTACTGAGAGCACTACTGAACACTAATCTCCAGTCTGCCACTGTGTTCAATTAAGAAAATACTTTAGGGGAAAAAAAACCACAACAAAACCAAGCAACAAAACACAAACACACCCCCCATTATTAATATTATTCATATATTATTCATATATTATTAATATATTCATTATTCAACTATCCATATATAGCATGTACAAAGAACAACCACTCTCCTTTCAAATCTCTTTGAAAATATTGATACATCAGATCGGCAGATATTCTGTTTCAAATTTCAAATATTCTGTCATCTTTTCCATGAACCTGCCATGTTCCAGTGATTCTTCATTAATATGTTTTTTTGGAAGACTTTTTTGAGCATAAACCTGTAGAGAAGAAAGAAAAAGAAAGAAAGAAGAAGAAGAAGAAGATTTATTTTTGCATTTCTGTGGCTATTTTCCTCTCCTGAAATTTACTTTTTTATTTTATTAAATGGTCAACAACCCCCTCAGGCTCTGTTCCACTAAGCAAAACAAGTCAAATACTTTTAATTCCACTTCTTTAGATGGATAGTCTTCTCCTTTGATTAATCTAGTAAACCAAAGGCTGTTTTCAGATAAAAATTTTGTTACTTGAAAAGGCAAAGGAAGAGGAGCCAAGAGCAACTAAAAAAACCCAGAGAAAAATAGCATTATGATCATTTTTTCAGGAAAATTCACATTAAAAAAAAGACATGGTGAAAATAAAAGTTCATTGCGATTTTCACAAGCCATCATTAGTTGACTGCAGATACTTTCATCTACTAAAAGCAGTGGCTAAATGCCTGTTTATTTTAATAGATACAGGATTTCAAAGACCTTTTGAAAAAATCTTGCCTGATAGTTAAGGCAATTGACAAGCCTGGACAGAAAAGACTAAAAAGAAAACAACAGAGCTTTGATCTCCTTGGTTGCACCTATCAAATGTCACACTCTAGGATATCATGAAATACAGACAGATACCAAAATTACTGGAGTTAACTGGAATTAACACAGGAAAATCAGAGCAGCATGTTCCCTGAGATAATTTGCCGTTCATTGTCCAGTACTGACACTCAGTGCCTGAGAGATTTAGATGCCACCACTCTGCTGAAGTGTGCTTTTCTTTCGGAAGTTCTCTACACCATTCTCATGAAACTGCATATGATATCTTAGTCATTACAGAGAATCTTGGTTCTCAACTACTGTTTGCCTTCTCCCCTTATGAAACATCCGCTAAACCAGATGCCTTCCAGCTTAGACTGAGAGATCAGAAATGAAGTAATAGCTTGAAAATCACAGTATCCTCATGAAACCTGGCAATGCAGACAGCAATAGGAGACTGGAAACAGGGTGAGAACTCAGCTAACCATCTGATATCCAAGCAGATAGTCTGTTATATGCTGCGTACAGCAGGTACAAGGCTGAAAAATTCATTCATGTTAGCAGAAAGTGTACAGTAGATGTGCTGGAAGGAGGCCAAAGTTTTCTAAGCAGTACAAGTATCCATGTCGTGTGATGTCATGGATCAGCTGCAGATAAACCAGAGTACATTTTTCTAGATATCAGTGTTTTCCTTCCTTTTTTTTAGCAATGCATATTGCTACCCAATGAAAAACATGTGCCAAAAAAATCAAAAAGAATAGGAAAGATTCAACAATACAAAAACCCAACTTTTAAAGCCACTGTTTTTTCAGAGTAGTGCACTTTTCTAAACTGCATTGTATGAAGACACTTTGGGTGTTGAATGTGCCTAATATTTATCACGCATGCAACAGAAACAAAAAAAGGTTGTCCCAGGTTTCCTGAAACTTAAGATAGATTCTTTAGGATTTAGGAGTATAGCAAGTCTACTCTGATTCCATGACTCTCAGTGAAATCCTAAATCACCGAACAGTTCACTATCTCTGAGTTTTAATTTCTGAGAGATTCATATAGATCTAGCATGAACTACACTCTTCTCCTGCAACAAACTTAGACAAGCAGACTGCAAATATTAAAATTAAGTTACTGTGATGTAACCTCATACACAAGCATTTAACTCAGTAATTACACATACACTGAAAATAGAGACCATGATCTCTAGATTCAGACTCAGACACTTTGAGCTTCAGTATGAGAGCTAAAAGTGGATTTGTTTGCTGTACGAGAGCTTTGTCATGTACCTTAATTACTGCATTGCAGAACACAAGTCTAATGACCATCATATTCTTAAAAAGAAATTTCTTGAACATCTCTATTTTGTGTATTAGGATTAATGACAGAATTCAAGAATTATCATGTGATTCCCTGAAACAAAAGATGAAGTCTCATCACCAGAATACCCTTAAGAATCACTTTCTATAGTTTACTCAGTGATATGATGATTTATAAAACATGGACTGGTCTCTAAAGGTAGCAATAAATCAAAAGTGTAATGTTAGAAGTGTGATTTTTTTTTTCCTTAATTTACATTCATCCTGCTCTTTTCTGTTCTAAAATGTAAGCTAATTTCAACCAAAATCTGCCCTGGGACCTGAAGAACTGCAAAAATATTGTATGCTTCACCATTCTGTGCCTATGAATGGTTGTCTACACCTGAAATCCCAAAATTCATGGAAGCAAAGATCAGTAAAAAAACTCATCTGAATGCACACATCTTCTTGACTATCTAACAGTGAAATTTATGGAACCAAGGGAATGTACTAACTTCTCAATGTAAGTGTGATGAACAATATGCTCCCCTTATAAGAATTTCATTTTGCACAAGGTCCATTTAAACTATTTTTCCTCATAAGCGATCTGTCAGTACAAAACAGTCGTTACATACATAATTTTACTGCAGTTGGCATTTTCAAATGCTCCTGAGTTTGTAATATCAAAGTTGAAACACTTTCCAGAGCATCATCATTCAGGATCATCATCTTGTTGCCTACTCTCAATTTACATCAAAACTCAAATTCCAGTTATTCTTCCCTTTGATTTTTACTTCAAATTCTGGTTTCTACTTTGTTATGTGTTATTTCCCACTGTGTGCTGTACTTAATGAATATAAATGCTGAGTTTTGAATTGGACTACAACTTCATCGTTTAGTTCTTAATATCATGCTGTTTTCAGACAATAGGCACTTGGTAACTGAACAAAGTGGGGAGGGTTCATAATCTGTATGAATCTGGACCAAACACATTGTCATTGTCCAGGGAAAAGAGGGGACATTAAAGATTGTATACTGGCAGCTGATCATGACTAGATGGAATATCTTGCTGTGCTTTGCAGCAGGCAAAAATGTTTTGGAGAACCCATAAAAATCCCAGCAAAACAGTAAAATTTCAGATTACATATATATGTGAACACATTTCACATTTTCTTTTTTTTTTGCAGTAGAAAGTACAAATTCATTTAAAGTTGCTAACAAAAAAAAAAAAGTTGAATTCCTAAGTAGTTTCCCTAAGAGTAAGTTGCACACTAAGTGAAACCTATATTACAATATGAATATTTTAAGGACTATAGAAATTCAGAGTACCACTTGGGGGTGAAAAATAGACAAAACTTAATTTCCTGCCGAACGGTAGATGCCTTGCTTTGGTGAAGAGCTGGAATCAGTCATGGTTCTTGACAATTTGCCAGGCTACATAATGTGAAGCAGAATTAAAGAAAACCTAGTTATTTATGATTTAATTATTTCAGGTTGATAAAATGTAGTGCTGATTTAGCAAACCACATTTGAAGTGCTTTGCAAACATTACCTAATTTGTTTAGAAATATGTCTCCCTGTTTTAGGTTTTTATTTATGCCACTCTTTGTTTTGGATAAATGTGTTAAATTAAAATTAGCCACCCCAATAAGAGATATGGTAGAAAACGAGAAGCAGTAAAATGTAAGAGGATTCAGTGCAGCACAGAGCACATTCTAATACTAACAACTATTATGTCAAAACTCAGGTTTTGAAGGCTGCAGCACTGCAGGGCAGACTACATCATTAAGGCACATCTGTGGAAGTGGCAGAGAAAGGCTACTGAAAGCACTGAAAAATAGCTTTTTCCCTAAAAGAGGTGTAACAGACATATCTTAGCCAGACACTGAAGTCAGGTAGGGATACAGTCACAAACACACACACACACACACACACACAGATCTAGGGCCTGAGCAATGCAAAAGCTGCTGCACTTTATAGTTGCTGCAAATGCTTCTGCCTAATTAGAGCAGAGCATTTTTGCATGCATCTCTACACTAAATACCAGGAGGTTTCTAATCTGTCATCTTGAAAGACTTGAAAGTTTTCATGAAGTTGGTCCATGAATTCATGTGCCAGAGCAACAACAGATATGCGATTCAATGTATCCCATGTTAAAAACGATATAAGTCTCAGCTGACTTAAATTCTTTCAGATCTAAAAATATATCTACCCATGAGACCTGTTTTGTTTTACTAAACAGTGTGTGATATTTCTTACTAAGTACATTAAATTAATAATATTGCAAGTATGAGGAAAAATTATATTAAAAAATTATTCATAGAACAGTACAATCCATTTGTTTTTCAGAAGTTTACTTTTAATTTCTACTAATTTTAAATTATTTTTGTCTTATTTTTCTTTAAAGTTTGTTTCACTAACCAGGAAGAGAAATTAAATGCAAGATTTCGGTAATAAAGTCCTCATGACGGATGTAAATTAACTACAAGTTTAAAAAAGGGAAAAAAGGAATATATTTGCACTCATTTTTAAGCAGTTTTCTTTTTCATAATGCAGTTCAGATTTTAATGTACCCTGTAAGTGTCTGCAACCAGGGTAGGCAGATTTTGACACCCAGGTGACCAGACAGCCTTGGAGCAAGCAGAGCTTGCTGGAGCTTTCTTTCTGTTTGTTTTCAACTTGAAAGTTCTCAAAAAATATATATACCTAATCCTGGCTGGCTAAACATTTACAGTTATGACTCAGGTCTTGATGTGAGCAAACAAGAACTCAGAAAGGAAGAAGTAGATTATCAAGCTTCTGCAGGTGTGCTTAAAAAGTAGCCAGTGCTTCCCAAAGAGTTTAGATGCCTAGGATACTGCTCCAAGTGAAGTGTTGGCTGCTTCAGACCCTGGGTGAAATCAGTGCTGTCTGAAAGCACTTTTTCAGTGAGTATTTTGGTGGTTTGGATCACCTTTACACAATCCTCCACCTCTGGCTGAATGACGTATGTGGCGTATACCTATGTGTATCGGTATATGCGGGTGTACTGTCCATATACATGTGGACATATATAAATACTGTGTGCATGTACGTGCTCCCCACTGAGCCATGGATACTGCTCCAGCAGCCTACTTGCCTAGCTGCACACAGTCACTGACCTGTTAGTGTTGGAGTCTTTACAGACCTGAGTCTTTACACCTCCTTCTAATGACCTATGAGGGCCGAGGCAGAAGCCCAGCCACCAGATGCTGAGGCCCAAACGCATGNAAAAAAAAAAAAAAGAAAGACAGACTGCATCTAAAATGCTTCTCTCCACCATGTATACATGCTACAATAAGAAGTGCATTATGTCAAGCTTGGCTTCTGAACTCATCTTCTCTATTTGATAGCAAGCAATATCGCTGGGATTTGTTGGAACGACTGAAAGTGCCTTCTGGGGAATGGAAGACGTTAAGCACAGCTATAGCATACTTCATTTCATTTTTTGAGCAAGGAATGCATCTTTCTCATGCTTACCACTGACACAACAGACAGTCTTTATTGCTACTAAGGAAAAAGGCTTCATAAGGATCTCGTTGCCACTTGGACACTTCTTTCTATGACTGTCAGGATGTTCGTGATAAACGTGTCACTCCTGAGAGCAAGAGAACAAAAGAACAAAAGAATTTTGTACAGCAAAAGAATTTTCCTAGGTGCATATATTAATCAGTACATCTCTATCTAGGTATATAGTAATCAGTTTAATACACATATATTGCTGGATATATTTTGCTATTTATTTCTTTTCATTAATTGATGAGCTATGAGAATTCAAATTTCTCTATACTTTCTCAATTAATTAATAAATATAGCACACCAATTACTTGTTTGTAAAATAAAAAGCAGGTCATAAAATCATCACAAGGAAAATATCATGAATCTTCAACTATGCCAAGCAGCTGGGTTGAATTGTCTCATAAAACAACCAATTCTATCTTACAACTGGTGCATTTTCTCACCCCACTTCTTACTGGAAAGATGGTTCAAAGTCTCATTTTGTTAAAGAATGTATTGTTAGTTCTAATCTAAACTTACTTGTGCACAGCATACAGCTTTTTTCTTTTTCCTGTATCAGTATTTTCTTCTGGCTTAACAAACTCCTTCACAGTTTTTGGTCTAGAAAGTAGAGAGGGAAGTGAAGGTCTCTCACAGAGGGATCAAGTGTGTGTCATTCAGTCTTTGTTTAGTGAGATTATTAAACCAAATTCTGTTAGTCATTATTTGCAGGAAGTTTTGCCCTTTCTCTGAGCAGTCTCTGTACTCCTTCTAATATGAATTTCATTTTCCTGGATGTGGATGATCACAATGTATGTAGGACTCTTCATGATCATTTTCTTCTAGGACTTTGTATTAATATTTCTTAGTCTCCTGCCAATTCTTCTGATGTGTTTAATTATATTTCCTTTCTCTGGACCACATCACACTGATAACTTAAAACTTATCTTGATGAACTCAAACTTTTCTCTTCCACTGTCATTTCCTTTTCATGAACCTTCCATTTATAGAAGAAAATTCTTTTATCAATCCAGAGTAGCAAAGCCTTCTTGTTCTTGCATTTTATACCAATTCCTATTTGCCTCTAGACTTAATTGCTTTTTCTTTGACAGTATATTCCAAGTCTTGCACACTGTAGAGGTCAAAGTCATCTATTTGCAGCTGCCTAGACAACTCCTTCCTTTTGAAAAGCTACTGCTTCAAGAACTATTTTTGATACCTTAAAACATCGAGTTTTTAGTAAAAATCATTTCTACTAGACTCACTTGCACACTTTCTTATGTTTCTGTACTTGGAAATCTAAAAATTGGAGGTAAGCTATCCTACCCGGTAGGCCACTCCATACACTGAGGAGGTACCCATGAGGAGGATCTGGCCTCCTTAATTTCTCCTGGAATTTCCTATGTCTCAGTTTCCACTTCCATACCATCCTTCTCATAGCCATCTTACTCCTGCTAGGTATTCAACAATGATGTCCCATTTTCTGAAAAGAGAAGCAGAATGCTGATTTAACTTTGCCACTCCTGTAGTTATTTTTACCCTTTCATTACTGATCAGGATGAGCTCGACTTTGCTTAAAAATCTTCTTTCTTAGCTTTCTGATCTTCCTGATAAGATTCTTTGATGATCAATACTTCCAGTTTCCAGTTTTTTATTAGTATCTTGTTTCAGCTGCCTAGGTATTCAACTAAATCTAGAGTTCTCCCTTACAGAATTTCCCTTGTGCCTGGCAACCAACTCCAAGTACTGTAAATGTTTCCTTCACATCCTTCCGGAGCCATGGACACATGAATCCTCTCAGTCTGACCTCTGAATTCCTTTGTGAAACTCAAATCCATGATTTTGAATTAGAAAGCATTATTTAGTAGCCTGGGTTTTTTACACTTCCTTTTGATTTAAGCTGAACAAGTCCAAGACATTGGTTTGTGTACTTAGCACTTACCAGCTTTTCAGAATATCTTTATTTCTTGGCATTGTATCACTCCTGAATGACAAAATCTTTTAGTTTTTGCAAACAGAAATGACATTGTTATTCTTCACAATAATTTTTTGTGTTATCCATATCTAGGAAATTAAAAAGTCTGGTACGCACAGAAATATAAATACTTGTAGTATTTATATTATAAAGAAACACAGATTTAAATTCTTGGAATCTATAGAATATTTTTATGTTGTTGCAGTGGTACTAATTTTTTGCAATCCTTTCCCAAAATTGACTAATATATTATTTCAGTGCCTCTGCTCCTTTTAACATGCAGCTCAGTTATGGTTGGGCCATTACAGTGGGAATATTTGACCTCAACAACAGCAATTTGTGTATTTTTCTTTGTCTCCATCAGAATCCTTTTCTTCCACCTTACATCCACCTTTCTTATTCTGTATGGCAGACAATTCATTTTTCCATTCTCTAATTCTGCTTTGGATTTAGGACTGTGTTCTTTAACAGCAGTCCCCACTAGCAAAAACTCAAACAGACTTGTGATATTTGTAGAAGGCTCTTGTATTTCCCAAGTATCTCACTTTCAGTTTTCTCTTACAGTCTCTTTGGCATCATTCCCCTTTTAGGGTCATTACTGCCCCTATCCGCTCCCATTTTCTCTGATGGAAAAAGTCTTCTTTCTCCTTGTCGTTGTCACCCTATCTCTTACCTGATTCCCTTTTTTACTTCTCCAGCACACCTAAGCTTGCTCCTTAGGGAACAAAAAGACTTGTTTATCTTGGGAATTAGCCAAGCCAGACAGGGAGGAATTGTGAACTATTGGTTTGAGCCTGCATTCAGTAGAGAAGAGAGGGAAATACGGGAAGTTGCTGCTGGAATGGGATGAAGACTACATGTGGCAGAGTCCCAAAAAGCAGCTGCTCTTTACTTCTGCTTAGCTCCTGTCAGTCAGTTCTCATTAGCTGTCTTATTTAATTAACGTTTATACAATTACAGGCCTAAGAGTGCAGGCTTTAGTCAGGCAAGCCTCCTGCTGAGTTTTCAAAGTGACTTTTCTACAAGTTTTTCTTTTCTAGAGTTCAAGATCAAGTACTAGAGGAGCAATAGCTGAGTTTCCTCTCTTTTGTATCTGGACTGATTCCCACACCATCTGCAACAAGCATTCTTAAACGACTTGTTAATTCTCTAGGGTTCCCTACAGAAGCAACACAATGACTAGGTTACTACATCAGCTCTGTTTCAAAAAAAGATGAGGGCATTACCTTGCTAAGCCTCAGCAAAATTCCAGTGTCAGGCACTACTCCAGAGTTTCACCAAAGTCTTATTTCTAACTCAAGAGTTTTAGTCATCAGCAAACACAGCTTGCGTTCATGAGATATAATATCAAGTTTTGTATTTATGCAATATTACAAAGACAACCGTCAATATTTACTTTATATTAGAAGCTTCTTTTGGTCCAGGTTTGACTCTTGTTCACTCTATGTAGTCTCCTGCATAATGGAGCAATTTCATGAAAAACTTCCCAGAGGCTGGATCTTTGAGCGATGGTGGAAATGACAAGGGAAACACTAAGATTATTTACAAATGTCAAGCCCAGTGATGTAGCAGCGAGTACTTTCATTTTTTTCAATTTTGTTAACTGTAGTTTTGAATTAGCTTTACACTGAGAAAATAATGGATCTATTTCTGCCGACTGTAATAACTGCAGTTCATGAGGTCTATTCCGGCTATGAGCTGAAGGGTTGCAAAGTCAATGAAAGTTTATAAAATGTTTTGATAGCTGTTAATATCATAAACTGAGAGGTAAAAGTTACCAAAGAGAGAGAAAACAGAGAAAAAAATTATCCAAGAACAAATTGTAATTGTCTGTGGATGTGATAAAAGGACTGCATTGAAACCATCTTTAGCCAGAAAAAAAGCAGCGTAGAAATGAATGAACCCAAACTGGTGTGTTGGAAACACAGTCTGTTCAACATCTGCCCTTAATCACTGCCTTTTTAGTGGTCTTTAAAGAGGCAATTTGAAAGGAACAGGTGGACACAAAATCCAACCATCAGGAAGGCAAATAACTGTTTTTTTCACTCCAGAGACTTCAGCCTTTGATTTTGATCCCTGAACTCATCTCCCTAAGGGTGTTTCCAGATTAGCTCATTATAAAGTTAGCAAAATCCCCTTTCTGATTAATGTGAAGCCTTCCTTCTCTGTTATCTTCCCAGGATTCAGGGGAACGAATTTGGTGATAGAACTTACAATGACTGAGCTCCAGCCTGAGATGCTAAAAATCACTAAGAAAAGGAAAAAAAAAAGAAGAGAAAATCATAGTTCTCCTCTGTTACTAGATATCACTTTCCCCATTTTGTGTTTGTTTTTTTAAAAAATACAATAGGAAAACTGCCATCCTTCAAAGAACTGAAAATCAGAAATAACCTTGTTTTCCCTAGGAAATATGTCCCTACAACCACAAATTAGACTTTAACTGCTATATTCTTGCATTAAAAAACGGTCTTTAGGGATCTTTAGCCATGGTTTCCAGTTTTGTAATCAGATTTGATTTTTTTTCTTTTAAATTATTTTTATTTCTTATTTTAACATGTATTTTCCAGATTTATTTGTAAATAAATACAAGCACCTCCAGCTCAAACCCATTTACCATCTGACCCACCGTTACAATGGAGTTGCCATATGAATATTGACAGTTCACTATGCTTGTTTATCCTATTTGAATAAAGGCAGTTGTGCCGAAGCTCAAGTATATCTGAGCAATGCAGAGTGGCTCCAGATCTGCTCGATCATACCATCAAACAAACTGCCTTTTGTGGGTTGTGGCAGAAGGTCTGAGGAGCTGAGACCTGGCTTGAGGAATAAGAGGACATCAGACCACAGAAACAAAAACACTGTTCGCACTGCAGCAGCTGTTGTCCAATCTACATTCATCCATTCCCAGAAAATTTTTTGCCCTTGCTTTCCTTGCCAGAATATAGCTGCTGCTGACTAATGAATGCTGCTCAGAATAGCCACATTTTGCTGTAAGTGAACCACGAACACTATGCTTCTCCCATGACTACTGATGGAGAATGAAATTGAAATACAAGATCTCTTTAAATAGCCCTATGATCGCTTAAAATATAGTTTAGTTTGA
The DNA here is from genome assembly GCA_013399875.1 of Gymnorhina tibicen. NCBI lineage: Eukaryota > Metazoa > Chordata > Aves > Passeriformes > Artamidae > Gymnorhina > Gymnorhina tibicen. The sequence goes on along the minus strand of VXAZ01010409.1, from coordinate 130,697 downwards.
TAAACAGGTGGGGAGGCTTATGGAGAACTATGTTTTGTATGACTAGTGCAAACCACTAAGGGTCTTCCTGATCATGTCTGAACAATAATTTCTATGGGTTAAAGGAGATGTCCAATTTTTCAGTGCGAAAAATTATCATGGAATATGAAAAATGCCTCTTTTTTTTCATATGTAGTGGGACTGCAGCACCAATACAACCCAAGATGAAATTATCCTGAAATCATATGATCTTGTTAACACTTAGGTAATTTCTCCATGAATTATTTACAACTTGCTGTTACTTAGACATGTTCCTACTGCCTACATGATTCAGGTTATTTCACCTTCCTTTTGCACTGTCATGCACTTCCCACAGTCTTGCCACAGTCCTATTTCTTACCGCATTCAAACATTTATTATGTTTCATTTCAGACAGAATTCATTCCAGGGCATATGACTCAACTCAAGACTTTAATTATATTTCAGCAGGTAAAGTTTGAGAGTTTTGAGTCAGATGCATCACTTGGTAATTTTTACATCACCCAGTATAATGTCACATACTGGTTTATATTAATACAGGGTTCTCTTTATTGTAGGAATTTATGGCTTATCTGCTCCTTAGATGACACAGCTATTTAAATCCTGAGTGAACAAGTATTTAAATAAAGAGATCTGCTTTGTGATAGCTTGCTGTATGGTTGAAGGGAGTTCCATTGGCTGGTTATTCATCACAGTGAAATAGCACTGATATTTACTGATTATTCAACCTTCCCAAATCTGGATATAAATTATTTCCTTACCAACTGGAAGTACAATATATTTAGTTACTAGTACATTTCTATTCTGAAACTAAGGTGATTTGGTTTCATATTTCTGAAAGTAGGTACTACTGTAAGATGCAAGTACTAGCCAGCCATGAATTGTTCATTTCTTCATGTTTTTAAATCATTGTGAAAGTTTTCCCACCGAAATTATTCCACATTCCTTTTTAGCCTCTAATGCTCAAAATGTGTGATCTTCTTTAAAGAACTACACTCCTTACTAAATGCTTTATATTAGTTCTGACTCTTTTATTTTAAACCTATTTTTCTACTGTACACTAGACTTGCAAGTTGTGGTGGAGTCAAATGAATTGAGTAGAGTGAAATTAAGGAAAAATCATTCTTTCAGAATGACCGGCCACACTCATACCTGAAGTTTATTGACAGCATTATCTTCTATATATAAAATTCTACAGATTTTTGTTCCCAACAATGCTTGCCAATTTAAATTAATTTTTCATTATATTATGAAAAAAATAGTTGTGCAAAGTAATCTCCTGAGACCTTTGAGGTTTACATAAATGGAAGCTAAGGTGGTATCTCAGATCAAATGAAACAACATATTGATTCTGCATAAGAATTCTGATCATTGATTCAGCCGTGCACTCACATGATGGTGCTATAACTAAACACTCATTCATGGATAGGGATCCTCAGGATTATATCCATCTGGCCGAAATGGATATTATAATGGACAAAATATCATGTGTAAGAAAAAAGGTGAAGCAGCAACCAACTGCTTAAACACAGAGGGTATTTATGCAGTTTTTTGTAACACAATTCAGATTGTGCTACAAAGGCCATCTGAATCTGAAAAAAAAGGTACAGAGGGAGCAGAAAGAAACTATGCACACGGAAAAAATCTTCTGTGATAGTTACTGGTTTTATTCTTAGTCTTTGTTTTTGTTTTAAAAACAAGAAAGAGATTAGCAATTAGCAGGAGATTATTATCTTTTTGCAGGTAGGGATTCTCTACCCAAAAAGTAGCATTTATTAGAAAAAAAAAAGGGCAGCTTTATATTTTTGCTCAGAAAAATTGTTGAGGTTTCTGTTTTCTCCATTTTGAAGAACTTTGAAGTGCTGCTGGTCCTATAAGAATGGGAAGTACTCTTTCTTCATACCTCTAACACACAGACATATGTATGCACGCACAAACACACATCTGTTCATGCTGGTCCTTTTAAGAATAGTTCCAGATAGATTTTAGGTAAGTCAGGAGTACTCATATTCTAAGCACTCTTGGGAATGGTAGTACAAACGAGACCCTCTGAAAAGTCCTGGAATTAGGGATTACAAGAAAATAGGAGGAAAGGATTGGAGAGGCTGTTTGCTTAGCCTGAAGAAGGCTAAAGAAAACAACCAGAGTTACCCTGTGCCATCTGTTGGGAAAGGTCGGAGAGGAAGAGTATGAGCATGAAGTCTTTCCTAAGAGTCGTGGAATATGAGATCCACAGAGACAGGAAGGAAATAGATAACAATAATGATGGTTTGGACAGCCAAGTCCACTTGTGAGCCCTACACTAAAGCATGATGTAGGGCTAAAGTATAGACCCTTTGGTGTATTGTCATTTACTCTCACTGAAGAGCCTGTCCAGACAATGCAAGATGGTCTTTCTTTACCTCTTTTTATTAGGGAGGAACATCCAAGTGGATGATGGACAAAGTGCATATGAAGTTTCATTGTCTTGTGGAGAAATGATCTTGTTATTATCCACGAGAATTCCTTGTGGCTTGATAGAAGTGCTAGCACACATCAGTTACTCCTCAAGAAAAACATACACTCTGATCGACCCCAGTCTGTGTATGGAAAAATGATGGGATCTTCAACAGCAGAATATTATCTGATGGTTTAGCACATTACCTCATTAAACACCCCTGAATTTTAAGTTCCCCCTTCCTCCACCCTGCCCCCCAGAACCTGCATTTTTTCACGTTGCAATCAAAATTGTGCATGAAAAGAAAAAAAATCTGAGTTTGAACAATATTTTTGTCTGTATTATGAGAACATATGGTTTCACATTTTTTTCAACCATCATTTAACTGTAAAATTTTTGTCCTAGCAGATATAGAAGATATGCAGATCTAGAATTTAAAGGAAATGTAATGTAATGCAGCTTCTAATGTAGAATGACAATAATCCAATTTCTTTACAGTCATTAAAAAATGAAAAATTTTCAAGGATCATAATATGAACATTAAAATGAAATTCATTACAACATGAAATTTGACCTAGCAGAATATATGGAAACATCACTTGAGAACAAAAGACATTTGAGTACATCATTTAAAAAAAAAAGAGACAGTCTGCTATACAGAGGAAGGATAGATCAAATACATATGGAGGTATTTGGATGTTCAGGTGGCACTGATTTCTTTGAGCAATTGTTACTCACTCACCAGCAATCAGTCACAACACCACATCTGGTCCGGAAGTCACTTTTTAAACTATGCTGATAAAAGTGGATAATGCTGCAGGCTCCTAAAAGTAATTTTGATTCATAAGTAATGGAATAATTATCACACTTTAGCTTACTTTTTGTCATAAATAGACATTTCAAAAATCACACTGAGGTCACTGATAGTTATATGCAGGAAAGGACCTTGGGAGATCACTTATTCCCAACTTCCTTCTTAAAGCACAGGCTACTTTGGGCTTTGTCCAACCAGCTCTTGAAAACCTCCTTAAAGCTATTTGAGACATCTGTGATGTAGTAAAAGTCCTGTGAGAACTCTTTGGTCATTTCCTTCTGGATTGATTCAGAGAAAGATTACGTCAGAGATACTTCAGCAAGAAAGTTCCTCAGGAATTTTCTAAAGGATATAATTGTAACAGAACTGCAGTGACATTTTTCCAGTCTAGGAAATGAGAATAGGTTAACTGGTTCTACTGTCTGTGTTTGTTTTTGAATCAGTGTTAAGCTCATTGATGTGGTGGGAGAAACATTCTGTTACACACCTACTTTTTTTTCTTTTTTTTTTTTTTTTTATCTCTAGAGTCTTTAGTGGGGCTCCTTTTTGAAATTACAGAAATACTCATAGCTTCTATTTTAGCAAAATGCGATTCCTGCACTGACATCAACTCATAGTCGGCTGGTAAGTGTTTTGTTACGTTGTTGATACAACCGTAGGCTAAAGTTTTAGTGAAGCAATTCTTTCTTAAGGCAATGAGCAAATATAAGACTGTCTGACTGATCTTTATTCATAAATAGCAGACAGATGTTTGCTTTGGTCCTACTTGGTTTTGATGCTCTTAAGAAGTTCTGTGCTACATTGTGAAAATACAGGAAACAATTTGATTATATGAAAAGGAATTCATAATACATTTATTCTACAGATAGAATTACTTTCTTATATTATATTGTCCTCTATTATTTCTTCCTAAAACACATTTCTCCTTGCTTGCATATGTTGTAATTAAGACCTATTAAAAATTAAAATTGGTAAGAAAATTTTCTTTGTGGCCTGTATGGCATCACCTATGAAAGCATGGCAAAGAACAATCATTTAAGTGACTTTTTCATCTCTGTGGGACTTGAGAATACATCTTCATATAGAATAAAAGTTTGAATTATGCTAAGGCCATTATAATATCACTAAATGATTTCTTCATAGCATGATATGTACAAATTTTGATCATCAGTTTTTCATTTTTTAATCATCTTTCTAAATAGAAGATTAATACCATTTTTAGCAAATGAAAGGAAATAATTACTTGTATTAAACAAAACTAATACAAGTAAGGGTTGAATTTTTTCAAGGATTTCACTCGTTTACATAAAAATTCTTGTGTTTAATTGTAAGACTATTTCCTCACACCTCAAAATATATAGTTGTTTTTTTTTCTCATGTATGAATCTTAAATCTATTTCACCTACATTAAACTCACTGAGAGCATGAAACTGTAGCCTAATGTTTGCACTTACAGGAAAGCAGCAAGTCATATGTGGAAGACAAGTAAGAGCCTGCTCATTTTCAGCCTGTGGGGTCATACTTCCTGGTTTTGGGGGGATGCTGTTGTTTGGTATTTTATTGTTGGTGGTGGGTTTTTTTGAAACCTGGGAAATTTTGATTTTAGCTTGAACTCCAGGACAGCATTATAATATATAGTTGCATTGTCAGAGGGTCTAAGTATAGAGACAGAACTACCATTTTAGGTACCTACCTTTAATTTTCTGGATCTAATTTGTGTTAAAGAAGGTTGCATTGGTTATAAGAGAGTTCTCGTGATAAGAGAATTCTTGTGATCAAGATCTGCAGTTGCCATGCTTTAACTACTGACATGGACATTCAACAAATTGCATCAAGAAAATTTGCCCTGAGACTCTACGCTTGCAACAGACAAATGGTAATTCTATTTTCAGCTCAAGTGGGGCTATAGAACTGGATATTCTATTCAAGAGTTTCTCAATCTTTTTTACTCCTACATCTCAGTACATGTAGTCACACTTTCCATGACCCTACAGTCAACGCTTTGCAGCAACTCATCCTCAGGTTCAGAAGTGCTCCAAGATATTTTCTGTGTGTTTTGCAGAGACACAAAAGTAGCACCTATGACCCCAACAAAAACACTGTTCTCTGATTTGGTCATAGGACCAAGCAACTGAGAAATTGCTGCAAAAAATTGGCAGACTAGATGAGTTAGAGGAAATGCTGAAATACTTCAAGACTTTATCTCTTAAAAAAGCAGAGGGAGAAGTGTGAAGATCAAACAGATGGAGGTTGTCAAAAGCCTTTATTAATGTTTGATTTTATGTATCACACTATATGAGACACTTATACACTCAATCTTTTTACTGCTCCAGATATACATTAGATAGGATCTGTGTTGTCTGGAATGGCTGATAAAAATAAACCACCTTTTGTAATTGCAAGAAAAGAAGTAGTAAGAGTTATTACACAGGAAAAAGATTTATAATGCTGCCACAGGGCACATTACAAACAACCAGGAAAACAAATGAACATTAAAGGCCAGAGGATGATGACTTTATTGTTCTTCAAGATCTGCCCTCACCATATGGTCTACAATCTCTGATTGTTTTACCTTTCCCAATGTTTTATTGTCCCTTCGTGTTACACACATAAAATGTTAGGAAAATTAACCACTGGCACATTCTGATAAGATGGTTTTCAAATAGAAAATGAAACCTTTCAGCATTTTTTGCCTTTGAAAATAATGCTAGCTTCATTTTTGTGTCTAGTTTGAAAACCTTTATTTGTTTTCTAGGAGCTGCCAAATTGTGTCCAAAATGATACCTGAGTGTATCTTGCAACACAAAAATGTCTGTTCTAATGTAATCAGAGCCAACTCTTGCCACTACATCAAAAATTAGGCAGACAAGAGGGGAAAAGGCCTTACAGCAAGGGTGAGAGCAGCTCTTGTGCTGGCTGCATACTCCTCACCATCTGACTATGTCCAGAGCATGTGTTGCCGATACTTCCATCCCGGCCCTTCTGGTGCCCACTCATAGCTCATTTACCTTCTTCCAGTTACAGCCAGAGCACTCATGTGACATGTTCGGTCCAGGTCTCCTGGAGCTAGGGGTTGTTTGAAGTGCCGGGCATTCCCCAGTTTTCCTGGGGTGTTCAGTGTTGCCTTTTCGAGCCCTTCTCATGGCTTCCTTCATCACCAGTAGGTCAGAAGAGGTCAACAGATGGCTATTTCCAGCCTTCCTTGGCTCACCCTTTTCCTCCGCCTTGTGAGAGCGATAACTTCTGACAGTAGCAGGCAATGTAGGTGCTACAAGCAGGATCCTGGAGCACCGCCTCTGCTCTGCCTCCCAAAAGCAGAGCAGTGACTAGCTAGAGACTAGCTTTCCCTGCATATTCTTTGAGTGTGTAAGTAAGAAAGACTAGAAGTTAAGCCTGGCTCATTTTCCTCTCAGTCAATGCTTGTGGGAGTATTACACTCTGTGAAGGTAAGGTCTGTGAACTTGAAATACATATTCAACCTTCAATATTATAATGGTTCTTTATGTTCTTCTCAGTATGGGAAAATCTTCATGAAGTGGGAGCTGGAGTGCGATAGAGAGCTGTTTTGTGCAATGACATGTTCTCCAGAAATAATAAAAAATTTCTCTGCATAACAGCAACTGCACCTCTTGAATCAAGCACATCAGAGGTGAATCCAATAGAAAAAGAAAGCTATAAAAGGTCTTGAGTCTAAAGATACGGTAAAAGAAATTTTTGGCTACAAGCAGGTGCTATAGTGCTATGGAAGTTTCTCTGTGGATCTCAGGACATGGAGGTTTGAGTTCTCTCTTCTGATGACATCACAAAAGAAGAATAGGAGGTCAAATGCACCCTAAAAGCCCTTCTTCTCAAAAAAAAGTGGCAATATTTCACAGCTTGAGGCATGTAATGCAGACATTCCTTTGTTCATCACTGATTGTGTATGACAGCACAAACGTAAGATCTTTTATTTCGTTTCATATTATTGGTTAGACCATTTCTTTTTGTAGAGCGAGAGGGCATATTTTCTCCAGAAATAATAGAAAATATTATTAATATTACATAATATACTATGTAGTATATATATAATTAATATTATTAATTAAGAAGGACCAAGATACTGTGCCTTGTCAAATGTCATTTATTATGTAAACAGTGATGTTATTTAATGCTTTAAGTATAAGGGGACCCACCCTTGTCCAGAAATACTGAATTCCGCAATATTAATTATAATAATTCTTACAGGCTGTAGTGACAGCTTTTAACAAGGGAACAGCTGATCTGCTGTAGATGCATCAGCTGCCAGACTGAGTCAACTGTGAGGCTGCAATGAGCTGATGAGTCCCGCTTATGTGCATGTGTGTGTAAGTAATCAAAACAAAAACAGTCAGAAACACTTATAAATAGAAATGGTAGCATTGTTCATAGCTGTAAATTCCTGCTCATGTAGTGACTCACTTGGTAATTTGTTAGGTGTTTGTAGGTCTTGTCAAATGCCAGCTAGTATAATTGACTGGTATTAGCACTGTTTGCAAAACAGACTTGTAGGGTTATAAAACAGGCTTTATAAAAACAGGTGAGAAACAAAAAAGGCATTAATACTCTCCTAGACAAGGTTATTATATTAATCTTAAAATATTTAATTGATAAACTACAGCAATTCCAACACCTCTGCATACTATATCAATTAAATGTACATCTGATTTAGAAAAAGCTTAATTCGCTCTGTATTAGCTATATATCTCCTTCTGCTGAATTTGTATCCATCACATTCACTTCTGTGTAGGCACCACCTCTTCTGAAGAATGTCATGTTGCACATGACTTTTAAGCCATAGTCATATTTTCACACAATTTTGTAGTGCAGTGAAGAGGAAGGATAAGAAGCAATTGAGGTAACTAATGACTTCTTCACTTACTTCAAGCAAAAGAAGAATCCAGGAAGTGAAGACGAATTCAGGTTGCTAAAGATTAGCACAAAATAACATAGGTGAGCATATGGAAATCAAAAGACCGAAGTATAAACCCCGTGAAACTGATGAGACATATCCCCATAACATATGCACAGCTTGCTAGCAGAAGAGTAGGAAAAAAATCCTTGCTCATTACCCAACAGTGAAGAAAACCCATGCATTTCATGCCCTTTTTGAAAATCGCCTTCCAAAATTCCCCATCAATTATCACTGGCTTTCACAGTTGATTACTTCACACCAATGGGGTAAGATCTCAGCTTAGAAAAAGAGGAAAAGAGGAGTGAATACATTTAGGTGAAATAACTGTTTGAAAATCAGCTGGCCCTGATAAATTTAATTCTAAAATATTTATCAAAATGGCTGAAATAAACACATTCATTAGCAGTTATTTTTGAAAACTTACAGGGACAAGAGGTGGCCTAAATGCAGGCTAACCCTAAGAACTGTAAAGAGAAGTGAGCTGGACGATTTCATGAGGATTTCGCAGATTTTTCAGCTTCATTGTGGACCCTGAGTAACCTTGATACAAGTAACCAAACCATTTCCAAGCAGAGAAGAGACTGAAAGATTACAGGATTAATAGCAGCTAATGTGAATTTGCAAAAAATTTAAATATGTCAAACCAATATAATTTTATCCTGCAGTGGGGTGATGAAACTTGTGGATAGAATGAAAACACAGGAACATAGAAATATGTTTCATATCACAAGAATAATAAAAACTTTTGATGGTGTTCTACATGATACTGTATAAGCAGGTTAGGGAGATACGATGTAGACAAAATTTATTACAGGACGATCTGGATAAAATCAGCTACAGCATGGGTGTAAATCTTGTTGGAAACCTGTAATCAGAAGGGTATCTATCAGTGAATCCCCCCCACAGTAGAAGAGGTCTACTTAAAATCTGGTTTTACTTAAGTCTTGTCAGTAATGAATTTGATACTAAAGTAAAAACAAGCTTCTTAAATGCACAGATGATGGTAAATCAGGTGAGACTGCAAGAATGTGAGACATAAACTTAGAATTCAAAATTACTTTGATAAATTGCAGAAATGATGCCACAATTCAAATAAAAAATTAAATGGTGAGAAATGCAGTGTGCAGTTGTGCAAGTAAAAGGTGAAAAACAACCTCTTAGAAGTCAGTCCTGTGGGAAGAAATAAACTATGTAAGCATGAAACGGTTACTCTCAGAGGATCATTTTTGAAAGACAGCACAGTTTTAAGCCACCCATGTGTCCACACTGTACACCTGTTACCTAGTCCTGTTCTCCATATACCAAGAAAAAAGGAGAAAACTTGATATCAGCCATGTACACTGAACATTTAAGGTAAGGTAAGATCTAATTTGGAGTACTCAATGGTTACAGATACACTTCAGAAAAGGATGAGATCCACTATATAGGTAAGCAATGCCAGAAAACAATAATTACCTAGACAATCATTCTTCTTTACTATTGTCTCCAGAAGCAACCATTCCTCCCCTGAGTTTTTCAAAATGTCTCTGCAGTAGATCTGGTGGATATTTGACCTCTAGATTAGTTGGCTGTATTAGCATGTGAGGATGGAATTTAGAGGAAAATTACCTCGATCTGTGCATTCTTAGGAATCTGCAATGAATAAAATCATCATCAATTTTAAGGAAGATGTTCTTTTTTGTGTTATACTATGCAATATGCAATATCAATTCTTTTCACAGGAGTGTGAAAGGTTTGCAGGCTGTAACAGCCTATGCCATGTCATTCAGAAAGCATTTTTATTCATCCATGTATTTTCCTATACCTAGGATGTAGGATGCTTTCCTGACGTAATTCTTGAAAAGGCCAAAATGGCTTTAAATCCCACCTCTGCTCTCTCTTACTGCCTAGAGCTCTAGATTAAGGAAGTCCATCAAACTCATGGCTCATTCAAAAATCTGAACACCTTAAGGTGAGTACAGGTCCGGCTTGTGTCACTTGGAGACACAACAAAAATGGTAAGCTGCCTCAGGGAAGGGGTTGAGGTACATGGAATATCTTAACAGGCTGTCTACAACAGGTCAAAAATTTTAATCAATCAAAATTGAGACAGTTTTTTCCAGTTCCTTTGGGGTTTTTTTCCTTCACATAATGGTTTGTGTTCTTCAAGTATTCTCTTTCTGTAGAAAAAAAAAATTATTGAAAACTGAGCTTTTTCAATAATTTCTAATTCACATTTAAAGAACATCATGTGAAATGAAGTTGCATGAGCAAGTTCTCACATAAAGCACTACAGCAGGGAAATTACCTAGAAAGAGCTCAAGAAGATACAGTGGGAAAATTAGAGTGCTGCAGATAAAATATTTTGGCTTACCAGTTTTTGCTGAATACTGGGAGTTCTGTGCAGAATATGCAGACTGTCTCGGCTGCTGTTGCAAAAAAGCTGTCAAAGCAACACTGAAATATCTGAAGATTATTGGGTATTTTAAAAGCCCACAGGACTGGAGTTGGTTTTGAGTCTTCACTTAAATTACTATATAATCCAAGTGGCTAGCTATTTGTTGTTACCAGGGGTGTTTTTCTTTTAATATCAGTGCATTTCTTCTACCAGCAAAATACTTTATAAAAATCAAAGTAATTTTATATAGTTGTTGCTCTTTTCAGGGTCTGCAAAACGCACATTTTATTGCTTGAAAGAGCACCAGGTGATGTTACCTTCAGAATCCTCTTAATAAATGAATCAAACAAAAAGAACTGGCTTAATTTTTTCATCTATATCAGTCCTCCTAAGAAGATGAGCTCTAGTTGCTCAAACATTGTGTTAATATTGATAAGTACTCTAAGGATAGGTGGAAGGTAAAAGCTGCATGAAATATGAAGGATATATGACATTTGTAATGTAAGGACATTTCTCGAGAATATCATTGAAAAAAACAAAGAGAAGACATAGAAAAAGTAATACCACCTACATACACAGACCCTCAGGAAAAAGAGATAACAGGGATAATATCTATGATGAGATCTCCCAGCTCACAGAATGAAGGAACACAACTGAACAAATCACTCAAGGCCTTGGAGAGGCCATCAGCTTTTTGTAACTGGGGTGCAGAGGGGTGCAGAGGGGGAGAAAGAGTGTCACAGGTCTCTCAGAAAAAAGCAAACATTTTTCAGAATCCTTAAGGGGCTCTAAGGCAATAGATGAAACTTACTATAGGATGTTAGGGGATTAAAAACAAAGGTTGGCACAGTTGGCTCAGGTAGACAATAAAGTTGAAGTGAAATCAGATGATCATAGATCTGTAGAGACAAGAAATCAAGAGCAGAGGAGACACCTTTGATACAATAAATGAAAAAGCCTTCCCTCTTGCTCTGGAAGCCTGATGAACACCCACTGCCTGTCTGAAAGAGTAGTCAGGACTGTTACTAGAATGGTGTTGCAGTTTTGGGAGTTCCTTTCTTTTGTTCTTTTCTTTTCCTCTTGAAGAACTTTTTCCCCATACTAAGGGATAATTGCTGGGTGCTTAAGAGAGACAAAAGGTCTGGCCACAGAAGGAGGGGCCTAACTGTCCTCTTTTACTTGGGTGGTTTTTTCAGGTGGGGGCAGGGATGCAGTGAGCTTTGAACTGAGAAAAAGGTTTGGGTACAGTGCCTAGGGCTCTTTGTTCTCTCGGCATTCAGAGGGGAGAGAGGCTGCAGTCGCTGTGGGGAGAGTTTGTCGCCACTGCAGGGTTCTGCCTTCTGCTGCCTTCTTTCTGCCGTGAGTGGGGCTCTGCTGGCTGGAGCAGCCGCTGCGCTGGGACCCTGTTTTTAACACCCTACCTCACTAAAAAGAAGGAGAGGGACCCTTTCACCATCTGCTCGGGTGCCTCAGGGGGCCCCAGGACCCCAAGCCCTGCTTTCCCTGCTCTGCTGGGAGGCAGCTGCCCTGCCCCCGCCGTTTCTCTGCTGCTGCTTTGAGCCTTCGCTGCGCTGTAACCCCACACCCCCTGCCTGCCGAGACCTCCCGGGGTTCCTGCTGCAGCTTCGGAGTTCGATATACCTTGTCCACCATCCGGGATTTTGTGTTCATCCCTGCTGTTCCAGCTGCTGCTCCCGAGGGTCCTGCTGGGGCACCAGGACCGGCTGCCCAGGGGGTTTGTGAAGCCTTTCTCCCATCCCTTCCTGGCCCGGCCCAGCCGCCATTGCCGCGTGAGGGCCGAGCTCACTCCGGAGCGCCCCCTGCAGGCGCGGGGGAACCATCGCACCTGCCCTGCCCAGCGGGAGCCGCCAGCACCCCCTGCCGGCCGTGAGCATCACTGCACCCAAGGGGACAGGGCCTGGCAGCCGGGAAGGGGTCACTGGGTTCGGGTCCTGTTTGGTGTTACTGACACAGTTATTGCTGTTTGGTTTGCCTTGTTTTTTATATATATATATAAGTAAAGAACTGCTATTCCTATTCCCCATATCTTTGCCTGAAAGCCCCTTAATTTCAAAATTATGATAATTCGGAGGGGAGGGAGTTACATTTTCCATTCCAAGGGGGGCTCCTGCCTTCCTTAGTAGACACCTGCTTTTCAAACCAAGACAAATGGTCAGGAGTACCTAGTTTGGGTCATTCTTCATTTAAAAAATATATTAATCTGCAGCATCTGGTGGGCAACTTCACCTCTTCCAGTAACATCATCTTTATTTGCCAGTTACTCATAAGAGTGAAAAACTGAGACCACCTGACAAACTGGTGGGACAAGAGAAGCCAAACAGCCATAGTCAGGGCAGTCTGCCTTTCACAGCAGTTTGTGTTGTGGTGGCTCTTTGTACATGCCCATTCTGGAGTATACTGCCTATATTCGGGGAGTTTTTCTATCTTGCTTATATGTTGTTTCTCATCCCAAAACCTCAGTCTAGTCTAACAAGTTTGATATCCCCATTCAATAAGTGAAACCGTAGAAACCAGGTGTATGGAAGCTACAGATGTATCCTGTCTCAGTGAAGATCTGTAGCAGACTATCCTCATCTTCAGTCATCTGCTCTAATGATCACCTCATATATATATTAAACACACTAATGATTTGCTATCCCTATCACTGTGACAATCCCGAGATTGTTATTAATGAAAAAATTCCAGATCACATTTCTTATATAGACTAATGCAATATTATATCTGAGGAACAAGTCACTAAACAACCGCTGATGAAATATCCTTTATGGAACAAAGGATTTTTCTCCACTGTAATACCTGACTTCTACATGTGAAACCTAAGTGAAGGATAAAATTTACATACTATTGAAATTAATGCTCACTGTTATAAACACATAATAAAGAAGCATGGAGTAATGAGTACAAACTGAAAGATGGATAGTTGCTCACCTGCATTTTTCTACAGAATATGTTCAAACTTCCAAAACCACAGTACCATTCTCTGCTGCTTTATAACAGCTGAAAAATCTCACAGGCATCACAAAATAACATAAACATAACCAAAGGTCACTGAATCTAATACAAATTTCTAAATTGATATCCTAGAGTGAAAAAGGAGAAGATTTGCCATCTGAACTCTGTATGTGACAATAGTAACTTACTTTAGGGACAGAGTTGACATGGGAAATGTCAAAGATTTTTTTGTAACTCAGTTAAAAGGCTTTACCCTTTTAAAAGGATTCTTGCTGTTGAGTTCATCAGAGCTGTCACAGCATACTTTCAATGTCTCTCCAAAAGGACTGATGCTGGGACTGACTACATTACTTTTGAACAGCTACAGTTGTTTTCATAGAGTATGGCCACAGTAGAAGTTGTGGAAATTCCAAAATTCAGCAAAAATGACTGACTACATAAATATATATAAATGCATTTTTAATAGGTACTTAATAAATAACAATAGTAATAAAAAAACTTGACATTAGGATTTAGAAACATCTTTTTTCCCTCTTAGAATTTGGTACTACTTTACAGCTTATTACTTCCATTTTTTTCTTCTTTCATAAAAGGTAAGAGAATACTAAACACAGTTATCTTTTCCTTTTAAATTTTAGCAGGTGGTGCTGATAAAACGTATCTTTCTGTTTTCCACTAAGTTAAAAATATCACAAGAGAGGTCAGGTGTGCAGTAATACAGAGATTTACATAACAGGATTACATTAAAATAAGCTAGTTTTTCTGCTGAAAAAGTGTAGAGTAAGAAACTCAAGTTTTCCTTCAAAATCTGTTACTCTGAAATTGAAAGAGCAGGAGTGGAGCAGGAAATGAGGGGAAAACACATCCTTCCCCTTGTGCACCACATATTTTCTTGATGTACTTAAAAGGTGTGTTGAAAACTACCACAAAGAATATGGGACAGCAACAGCCTGTAAGAAAGGTACCAAGCTGAACAATTTATAATTGTTTAAATGTTGTCTCACAGATTTTTCCACTATTTCCATTTTTAAAACATCATTGTGAAAATCTAATTTCCCAGATAGAAATCCATGACATTGTAAACTTTCAGAGGAAAAGTTCAGTATTGTACTCATCCATTGCACAGTCAGCCTTTCAACTCTTAGAGGAATGGCCATGTAAACTGCAGCAACTGGTCCTACTGCGTTGCTGAAAATTATTCTTTCAAGACAACTTAGCTTGTAGAAGTAAGCTTGCTACTGAAAACTCCATGGGATGATGACAAACACATCTCTTTCTAGTAAAAATCATGTAAAGGACCAGAGATAGCCCATTATGCAAGATAGCCTGTAGCAAAAAGTGGTAAAACTAGCAGTAGGCACGAATCAGATGATCTGACACAGTCCAACCTTTTTTGAGATTAACTGAGGCCTGGCAGAGGGAGTTATCAGGCCAAAGTGTGAGGCAATCTGCTTCACAACTATGAAGTGCAGAAGAGTTCAGCTGAGAAACGAAAGGAAATTCAGTATTTTGGGCCTCAGTATGTACAGGATATGCTGAAAGACCTTGTGTATACATTGCCCACAGTGCTCTCCAGACAGCCCCCATCTGTGACTTCAGCCTTGGTGCCACTGGTGGGGGAAACACTTTGAATGCACCAGTGGCATACCCAAGAAACTCCAGGTATGGGGAATATTACCATGTGTCTTTCTGTACACTAAGACATTCATGGACATGCCACATAACAAGAGGATTCTTGCAAGTTTTCCTTGCTAACTGTTGTATACCTATGGAGCTTCAGAGGTTTGTGTTTCCACAAGAGTTGTTAGTGGATCAAATGAAACCGAGAGTAAGGTTTTGAAAAGCTGTCAGGTGAGAAGCTCTCCTGAGCACTGGAAAAACACATCAAGACTCTCCAGAAAATTAAAACTGTGCTGGTTGAAAAAGGTAAAGTGTGTGACTTTTGGAACATGATGTTCATGGAGTATAACAGCCAAGTAAAACTAGCTTCATCTTTCCTGATACTGACTAAATATAATAGAGCATAGATTAGAAAGTGACCCAGCATTCCATAATTCCATAATGCCAAGTCATTAATTTTGCCTCCAGGGTAGGTAATATCTCAGTCTTACACAATACGAGGTCTAACTAGATAATTAATCTACTGGTTCCTTGAACTCTGACAGTCTTTTAGACTGTAGAAAGATACGAAGTAAAACTCAGACATAGCTGGTTTAAATAAAAGGAAAATCAGTTCAACAAGATTTCGCTAACTTTTATTCAAACAGCATCATTTTCTGAATCCACGGCAAGATTTCTACTTTGTGTTTTGCAGGATGGTCTTTTTTGTTGAGATGGATTTATTCAATATACAAGTACAGTGAAGAGGAAAAAGAATCCAAAAGGTACAATACAGTTTTGTAAATGTTATACCTTAATCCTAAATGCTTTGATAGCTGTAAATGTATTAAGAGATGCATCCTGAGAATGGCTTGGCATTTTAGTTGACAATAATAGGGATAAACATGTTTTGAACATCCATAGATATCCAATCCATAGATTGCAATTTTCAGCTGAGTTGACATTGTACTGCTAGTAATACTGAGTGATGTGAAGACAGAGTGAAATTACTTTCTTTCATGTCGTTAGGGTTTACAAATTATTTCAGAACATTCAGCTCTTTGTACAGCCTATGCATGTACAGGATATATGAATTTATAACAGCAAACTTTGTTTTACTGGATGCTGAAAATAACATTTTTTACTGTATATTAATTTTCATTTCAACTTCTGGCCTTCCATCTTCCAAATGACAATATCCCAAAAACCCCACAAACTAAAAACCCCAACCTCTCTTTAAATCAGATGTGTTTAATTGATAGGAACAAGAAGCTACATTCTCTGTTACTCTCTTAGTATTTTCACTATGTTTTTCCTTGAAGTTAAGTAAAACTCCAACTAGCTCATTAATCAGGAACACTTAGATAAAGTTTTATTATTAAAAAATGCAGTTCCCTTACTATACCTTGAACAAGAGTTCTCATTGTTTGTGACTGACACAGACAATTTAATTCAATTGAATTTTTAGCCTTCTGTATAATTTCAAGTGAAAATCTGACATGCTCATGCCAAATTGCTTAGGAAAATAATGGCAGCTATTAGCTAAATAATAATTCTTACAATGATTTTTTTAAAGTAAAGTAGGTCCAAATAATATTTTAATCCAGTTGTTTCAGAGAGATTTTTTTCATAACTGCCTATCTGGTCATCAGTGGATGAAGCTGGGAATAAGAATATCTCAGTCAGGTCCTAGGGATCTGAGAGCTGTCTTTGGTACATAAAAAACAACTCTCCCAATGCAAATATAGATTCATTTACAAAATCTGCAGGTACAACAAATTCAATTGTATCTTCCTATCGCCAGTCAAGCTTAGCACTTCAACAATAATTTACTCATAATCAGACGAGTCGAAGCCAGCTGTGCCTCAGAATAGAAAATACCTTATATTTCTTTAGGAGACTTCTGCTAAAAAAATATTTTCATGAGATCAGAACACAAGCTTATGCAAATACAATCATGCAAACCTTCTCTTGTCATGTCATTGTTGTGGCATAGAAAATCACCCTCATCCCAGGATTTACAGGTACTTTGCTGTTAAATAATGTGCAACAATGAGGAGAAATGGAAAATACATAGAGTATTACTATAATTCAATATTGACTTGACTCTTTAAAGATAACATCCAAGTCAAATAACAGAGCAGAAATTTGGACCAAATATTTAAATTCATTACCAGCTTAGTTTCATTAAGACACCATACTGTGTGTCTCAAGGAACATGCTCTTTCTGATCTGAAATGTATTTCAATGGATGTTGTCAATTTCTTTTAATAATTTCACCTTGAAATAATTCTTAGAAAGGGATAAGACAGTAATTGCAATAACTTCTTTGAAATATTGCTCTAAACTTGAACAGCTAGTCATGCTTGGCTGATTTTTCAGTTTATTAAAAAGGGCAAAACCAAGTTTTGCCAATTTCATTGTCAAGATTGTCTGAAACATGAAACTATTACACATACCTAGTTTTACTTAAATTACATTTTTAGTATGGAAAGTTCCCATTGACTTCAGCATGACAAAGGAAGTTCCTGGACCTGGACCATGACAGAGGATCTCAACAATCTTCATATGAAGTACACACTTAAATGTAAACATAATCTTAAAGAAAGTCAAAACATCAAATAAATGTTTTTCTTTCTGTCCAAAAATTCAAGCTTCCAAACCCTGTTCCAAACAAAAATTGGATACGGTTTATGTTGAGACAGAACACGCAGACACAACTAGTGTCTAGGTATCCCGTATTTTCGATGACTCATCTAACTGTTGACTAATGGACTTTTCCTTGCGTTCCTCCAATGCTAGCTTCATCCTTTACCTCATGATGAAATTCTTCACAAAGAAAAAGATATATATTTAGTTAGCAGGATGGGAAAAGTATCGCTGGCAACCAGCTACTGCAAGATGTAACCCTTGAGCCTAAGCTTGAACAATTTGTTACTACTATTTTTTTAAATAATATGATCATTTGGAGGACTAATTATCTGAAAATTCTATCACTGCATTTAACTTTATTCATGTTACTACTTCTTTTTTACTGTTTTCTAAAATTTTTACTTGTCATTACTTTGACCAAATAGAAATTGGAAGCCTCAAAAACCTTTGTAAATCTAACAGACAAATATAAATGGCAAAGGTGCTTTTACAGTTCCTGTGCTAGAAAATATTTGCCTTGGTATGATAATTTCCTTTTTTTTTTCCATCTTTTACAAGGAAAAAATAAAAAAACCCAACTCAAACAAACCCTCAGGGAAGTCAACCAAAGATTAGGATAGATACACCATTCCTAGGTAGAGACCTGAGAGGCCTGAGAACACAGACTGTCTATATCTGAAAAGTCTGGGACTGACCAAAAAAGTGAACAGCTTCCACCTACATATGCTTTTGGCTTGTCAGAAGAAGAGTTTTTGTCACTGAGAATGAAGTTGGCAGATGGTTTCTACTGTAGATGGGGCAACCTCTTCCAGAAGTTGATTCCACTGCTTTTCACATTCTTACCCCTCACTGCTCTCTTTTACCCTTCCTCTGTGACAGCAGGAACAGCACTAAAAGGCCATATTGAAACTCTGATTTAATTCCCTTGTTCCATTTCTTGATATCCATAAGCAGGGTTCGGTCCCGGCCCCTTCTCTGACCTCACCTGGCATCAGGGAACATTACAAAGGTGATGCAGGGAGAATCAGGGGAGGAAAGTGACAGGGAAAGGAGAAGCTTTTTTGACTCTTGTTGACATGTTAAGATGAAATCCCTGTCATGCAAAATTGTGATGTGGAAGGAGCAAACCTTGCGAGAAAAAAACAGATTTCAGACACCTTCCAGATTCTTCCAAAACCCTTCTTCCTCCAGGCCTCACTTTCCCTACAGAGGGTCTACATTATTATATAGCTTCACTGCTGATATATTTAAATTCCAGGCTAACAGCTTCCAGACCAGCTACTCAGATCAGTACAGCCAGCTGGGTAACCTCTGCAGTGTGCCTGCAGATGTCTAAGGCTCAGATGTCTTAGGCGCATTCTTCACCGGCACACACTGCTTGTCCTACAATTCGGTCAGATGTGTACAATCCCCAGGGCCATGAAATGTCCCTATTACATGGGAATATTTGAGGGGAATGGAAGGAGGACACAGCCTACTTCTAATCTTTCAATCTCCTTTACTTTTATTGACAGAAAGACCTTTCAGCTCTGAAAAGGAGGCTGGGCTACAGAAGGTGGATCACATGATGCTATGGTGTATCTATGATACTGTGACACCCAGTAGTTTTATTATCAAGTACATCTGTAAGTTTAACTGTAAGATAGTGACTCTAGGTAACTACTGGATGATACGCTACTTTCAGATCAGAATTAGATGCCTGTCTCAGGCTGGGAATCACAAACCCAGGGTCTTGCACTTAGCAGACAAAACAAACTTTTGGTCCAACCAAAAGTTCTGACAATGGGCTAGTTGGTCGCTTTTCTGCTTGAGTCAAGACTGGATTCGCCACTATGTTCTGCAATCAGCAAGCTCTCCTCTAGTTTCAACTCAGTAGGCTTCAAGACATGCCATACTAAATCCTGACAATGAGGTTTGGGGTTTACGCTAGTTTTGAGCACCTAGAGGTGCTTTTCCCGCTAGTCCTAGTAGTTGGGCAAAGTCTGGATTGGCACTGAGGTTTGCTGCCTGGCTGAATCACCCTCAGTTGTAACTTACCGATTTTGTCACAGGTGGATGGGCCACCTTCACGTAACCCAGGGAAGGGACATATACTAGTCATCTATATGGTCCAATAAATATGGAAATAAACCCCCCTCCCAGAAAAAAAAAAGTGACCTGAGGCCGAAAACAAGGTGTTCTGGAGCTGGCAGGACGTAGCCTCCGGCCTTCCCGTGAGACTAAGGGAGGGGTAGTCAATGCAACCATCCGTCGGTGAGGAGAAACGGAACTTCAGCCAGGTGAAGCTCCTACTCGCAGGACAATTTGGGAAAGCTGCGAGAACGCCAAGCGAGAGGTGGCAGCAGCGAGTCGTCGTGCAGCGCGGTGGCGACGGCGGTCGGCCCGCACCGCTGCCGCCTCGGCTCAGCCCGGCGGCAGGTACCTCTGCCGAGCCCGCTACCAGGCCCGTCATGACTTATCCAGCGCGGCGGTGCGGGGCTGGAGGGGCGCGGGGAGGATGGATGGGAGCGCCGTATCCCGCGGGAGCGGCCGGCCTGGCCGCCCCTGGCGCCCGGGGACAGGCGGGTCCCTCCCTGCGGAGCAGGTGCTGGGACCGCGGGGTCGGGCAACAAATGAACGGCTGTAGGCGCTGCCCGGGCGCCTCGGCCGCGCCTGTGCCTGTCACCAGCGCCGCGCTGATGCTCAGCCCGCTGCGAGCGTGAATTAGCAGCGGTTACCCCGGGCAACAACCCAAAAAAACTGGTGGTTTTGTTCAGGTACCAAAACTCCGAGCTGCGAGTTGAAAGGAGCCGTGGAGTGGCAACTTTCAGGTGAGTGCTGCAATTGCATTCCACACAAGTTTCGAAACGAAGGGTTAAGCGTGCACAGGAGTAAAACACGACTTCCATATTCCTTACCCTATTTGCTCGCAAGAAGACTTCTGAAAACATGGTAGGATTCCCACCTAGGTTTCCCAAGCATGGGAGCAGACACCCGAGGTAGACACGAGCCGGGGAACAAGCTCTTGCTTCCCTGTTGCTGTCACCGTTTTGGCTGGCAGACCTCAAGTTCCCAACCCATGACAGCAGGAGCCGCGGTCACTGCCGAGGGGCTGCTCCCCACCGACGACCCCCGCCCCAGGGTGCGCTCCCACACCTGCGCCCTCCGCCCTGCCTCCCCCTTCCACAGTAAATAAGAACGCCCCCGGCCGCGGGGGTCTGGGGAAACACGGGGACGCGCCCCTCTGCGGCGAGGCTGGGGGACTCGGCCCGGCCCTACCTCAGCCCCGCCCGGCACAGGCGGCGGCGCCTCATCGGTAGCGGGGCCACCGGCCCCCCTCTCTCCCGCCCAGCGCCGGCTGCTCGGCCGCGGCGGGCGCGCTCCTGCTGGGGAGGGGACGGGCAGGGAGGGGCGGAGGCAAGCGGGAGGGAGGGAGGCAGGGCGGGCGGGAGCNCCGCCGCCGCCGCAGCGGCCCCGCGCCTCGCCCCAGCGGCGGGGCGGTGGATGCCGAGCCCTCCTCGCCCCGGCAGCCAGCGGGCAGCTGTCCTGCGGCCGAACCCCTCGGAGCCGGATCGGCGCGCTCGCACGGACACGGGGACACACGGGCGCACACGGGCGTA